>BPLT01000007.1:2717500-3092500 GCA_019656295.1 Rhododendron mucronatum var. ripense
TTGGATGCCTTACTTTCACTACATGTTTATCCTGTTGCCAAGCAGGTAACTAACACTGACTGTAGGTAAACAATGCTGGAGCTTCTGGAGTGGTAACTGATCAGGATGCTTTAAGGGCCTTAAATATAGATTCTTCCTCTTGGGTAAGCTGTAATTTTAATTTTTGATCTTTCGTGCTTTCATAAAGACCAGCTAGAATGTAATACTTTCCACAACTTCAACTCCAGCTCTCAGGCAAGGCCACCGACTTGGTTCAGAGTGCGATTAAAACAACCAACGAGAAGGCAGAAGAATGCTTGAGTACCAACTACTATGGCTGCAAGAGAGTAACGGACGCTCTTCTTCCACTGCTGCAGCTTTCTCCTTCAGGAGCAAATATTGTCAACGTCTCTTCCCTCCGCGGCGAGTTAATGGTAAGCAGAAGATGGTCATTGTTGCTAGTGAGCCAATGGTTAATTTTGTTCCTCACACCTTTGAGGTTGTTACCTCCATGGCTTCAGGCTGATGTAAGATAGGAATACGTACCCAGGAGATTAGTGGTTCCCAGACCAACGTCAGCCAAATAAGTAGGGAAAATGACGGCCCAAGACGTGATTTGATAATTAATATCCGCCAAGGACAACATCATTTTCATCATCAAAGATAATTCCCCGTATTTACTAAATTAGTTACAGGGCTGTCTTACTAGAAATGATGCAAAGATTGCGTACAATCTTTTTGAACAGAGAAGCAGCGATACACCTTGTAGCGCCCCATTCATGTTCAGCTGCATCTAGAACAGTATTCGTTGGAGATGCTCTTACACGTGTCAGATACTCTCTAAACATGACTTCTTATTGGTGGTTTTTCATTGCAAAACAGTCCAGAGCTTAGTAGCAGGATTCTTCTAAAATGGGTGCGCTCCCAAGACGGGAGCGCGAATCGGCGCTCCCAAGATGGGAGCTTGACGGGAGCGAGCTCCCGTTCGCTCCCCTTGAGACGGGAGCTCGCTCCCAACTAACATGGGAGCTTATTGGGTGGTTAAGGCAACTATTCTCTTATTCTTAAGGGAGGTATGCCATTGTGGAAATAAAAATATGAAAATCTTATCACTCAAGAAGTTTGGCAAATTGAAAATATCTAACTTCCTATAAGTACCCTTTAAGATCATAAAAATTCTCATAAGTAATCACTTTTCCTTCAATGGTTAAGTACTTAAAGATACTTTATATATGTATTTATATGAAATCTATATACGCTTCTTAGGCGCTCCCAACCTTAGGAGCTTCTACGTGCCTCCGCTCCCGCTCCCGCTCCCGCTTCGTGCTACTAAGGTCCAGAGTCCAGACACACATAGGACACGTTACATGAGACACATGTAGGCTGCTTTTGGTTCAGGGGTATTGGTAGAGAGATTTATCAAGGGAAGGGAAAGCACAAGGAAGCCAAGGAAAAACTGTGTAGCTTCTTCATTTCATTATTGTTTGTAGAACTTGAGTATCTACAAACAATTTGGAAGTTGGACGGATATAGGGTTTCAAATATAATGTAGCACTTAAGCAATTCTGATTGTCACCTCCTATTTTCCAATGCGATTGTAGACTACTGCAGAAGACATATACTATATAATTTGCATCTCCTGTGCAGCGGATTCCTAACGAGCATATCAGAGAACAACTTGGGGATCTAGACACTCTAACTGAAGAGAAAATTGACAGGATTGTAGTAAAGTTTTTGCATGATCTGAGACAAGACGCGCTCGAAGCTAACGGATGGCAGAAAATGCTTCCTGCTTATAGCATATCCAAGGCCGCACTCAACGCCTATACGAGACTTGTCGCCAAGAGGTACCCCAACCTTCGAATAAACTGCGTCCATCCTGGAT
Source organism: Rhododendron mucronatum var. ripense (assembly GCA_019656295.1). Lineage (NCBI taxonomy): Eukaryota > Viridiplantae > Streptophyta > Magnoliopsida > Ericales > Ericaceae > Rhododendron > Rhododendron mucronatum. The sequence goes on from BPLT01000007.1 coordinate 2,719,365, forward strand.
ACGTTAAAACAGACATAAATTGGCATACGGGGACAATGACACTGGAAGAGGGAGCAGAAGGACCGGTCATGTTGGCTCTTTTACCTGAGGGAGGTCCTACTGGTTGCTATTTCAATCGTACGGAAGTGGCTGGGTTTTGACTTGTGATTTTGTCCCGTTTCTACTCGTAGCAGATAGTCATGATCATCTTAATGCTTAACAACAGGGCATTGTGCCACCTGAATGAGTCGTAGCATCACATTTTCATTTCTCAGGATTCTTTTTGTGTTTGCAGCAGTATTTGTTGTTGGTCTGCTGCCCATATTTCGGTGCCATCTATGCAATAAGTGGAGATTTCGATAGATTTTGTGCGCAAGTTTCTCTTGACTGATAGAATAAAGAAATGTCGAATGGACTATTCCATATACACAAATATGTAAAGTGGTTTCTTGCGAACTTCCTTTTTTTTCGCATCTAATTTAGAAACTTATATTTTTCAAAACCCTGTAAAAGGATGTATTTTTGGGGGGATAGGATCCTCTCCATTAGCTAGAGGTCCTACTGGTTGTGGCCTTATTTCGCTTCAATATTTGAAATTGATCATTATTTAGAAACTCGTCGAAAACATTCTAGAGGGAAATTACCATTTACTGTTGGAGAAATACTTCACAAAATTCTGATATTAAGCCCGGGATATACCAGTTCATTGTGTACCATGGAAGTAGAGAAGTGATGGTGAGCTACTCAATCCGTCAGGCTGCTCACTACCATTCCACATTTAATCTGCACAGAAACAATTTCAGCCGTGCACCAAATATCCGACTCTCTTGAATATGTAATACAATCCGATACTATATCCGGGCCCTCAAGAAACACTCGTGCATTTACAGTAACTTTAACCTACCTTCCTCTTGATGTTCAAAATTCCATCAAACGAGGACAAAGCATCCAATACGACCAAATTTCCAACCCCGCAATCCATTAGATGATTAAATTTCAATTTCCAAATTCAAAAGCATAGTTTGCCAGAGGTTTTATATGGCATTTCCACCCTTCAAATTATAAATAGTATGCTCACAACTTCCACCTTCTAAATTATTGGACACGTGAATGGAACAAAATACAGGGCTATCTGAAACTAATATCCATGATTCACTTTTACAGAAGGGTATCATACGACCATTGATCAGATTCCCAACTCAACCAAAAGATGATCTCTCTTTTCAGGCAAGTGGGAAAAAATACGAGTCAACATCGCTTCCACACCTGCATCGCCTAGCAAAGTACAATTCTAAAATATATTACCCATGGCAGAAATGGAAAACGATTCTGAGCAGCACACCAACAGCCTCTTGGATGAGAAATTATCAAGCAACTTGGCAAACCTAAAGCAGTCGTCCTTTGCTTGCCCACTCGAGGTAAAAAGCAGTTGAGACAATTATACGAACCTACAAACTCCTGTAATCGATCACTGTGACTTCATCCTCTGGTGCATCAAGGTCTTGATAGCTGCACCACACACATGCATGTTAGCACAAGCCATTACTAGTGTCAACCATAAAAATAAAAAATAAAAAAAACAACACAGGTGATGGAAATACAACAATAAAATAAAAATAAAAAGTACGGGTTAAATTCTCTTGCTACTTGCATGGACAACAGCTCAGGGAGATCATGGAAAAGATATCACATGATTTACAACTGATGGATCAACATCAACAGAAAATTCGATCGATTTCTAACCCCTCACATCGAGGGTAGATGGAAATATATCATAAACATTTCCAACAGGAGATCATGGAAAAGATATCACATGATTTACAACTGATGGATCAACATCAACAGAAAATTCGATCAATTTCTAACCCCTCACATCGAGGGTAGATGGAAATATATCATAAACATTTCCAACTAAGATCTCGCATAAAAATAGTGTAGTACAAAATATTTCAACGTTCAGGACGTATACACATGCTCATACCCAACTTCTATGTGCATATCATTATTAGCTAGGATTTAGTGTTAAGGCGGTAATATTCTTGAACACCCCACCCACCCACATTCGGTACTCGTACATGTAACATGGATTTACATAAACTATACCGTTTCATTAGTAGCACAAGAACCACTTAATGGATTTGCCCATTGAGACAGTATTCACATCAAAATAGACGACATAGATTTAGGTGCATCTCCCTGCCTCGTTAAACAAGGGCATAAGAAGATGCAGGTTTTTCTACTGATACTTAGTTCCTCTACCCATAATGTTGCATTTCCAACATATAATAGACAGTGTCCATTCCCCACCTCTCTCCATGCATATTTATATAACTGACCACAGAGAGAGTCAACATTGTCTTTTGCTCCTTGGAACAATTGTGATAATAGCAATAAAATATGCAGAAGAACTACATGCACAAACAAAATAGGAAGACCAAAAAGGAGCAAGAGAAATGAATCAGATGATTGAGAATAACCAGTAAGACTCAATCGAAGGGCGACATTGGTTCTACAACTTGCCTTCTTAAACGTCGAGGGTCCTGTCGAAATGCCTGAGGTAAAGCAATAATTGGGGCTGGTCCACTCAATTGAGGCCCAGACCTCCCATTTCTACCACCACCTTCAAAGGGGGATGGACCCCCTTGCTCCCGCAGCATCTGCATCGCAACTTCAGGGGGAGCTGGGACAAATGGCCCCAGTGGACTGGAAATTGTACCCAAGCACACATTATAATCATAAAAGCATAAAGTATTCCAACGGCCATAACAGCAACAACTAAACTTTAGAACAAATGAACTCACCCAGCGCCAGGAACTGGCATAAGTACAGGAGGGGGTATATCTGAAGAGAAAGGAGGAGCAACATGTATTCCCTGTCCACCAAAAGAATCAAACATAAGGTCATCCGGATTTCCTCCACCTGGACCGTCATTATTCGACTGGAAATCCATCGACTGTGGCTTTTCAGATCTATCATATCTTTCGTTTCCATTATCTCGATTGTCACGGTCTCTACGGCTTCCACGATCATCTTTCAATCGATTATCTAGACCTGGCCTCCGCCTCAGTGGCTTCTCCTTCTGCAGAGATGGTAACAACAGTTACGACATAATAGAAATAAGAAAGAAGCAAACTTCTCGATGAGCATGTTATCCAAACTAAGTACAAGAAACCTGTACGTAACAGGAACTCAAGAGGAAATCCGAAAAGATTTAGTCCTCGTGGACATACTAGGTACCATAAACTCAAATCAGTCATGAACATACCACATCGATCAAATACAAAAAGTATTTTTCTTTTCTTCTTTTTTGGCCAAAATATACAAGTAAAGTGCTTGACACCAGCTATTGGATGACAAGTTAAATAAGTCAGTCTGAATTCTACAATACAATGCGGAAGCAGAGACTACTACCAGCCTTCAGCCAACTTCAGGTAACATAACAACATTCAACGTCCGGATATCTCAAATACCTAGTTTCTTTCAATCTTCACAAAATTCTCATTCCGTATTTAACACTAAAACACTCAACTCCACTGCCAATCCCCATGGTCATGGTTCAATAACGTTCCTATAAGTGAATAACAATAACATTCCTATAAGTGAATAATAACACGCTAGTACATAATTTAGTCCATCATACCGGTATAGAAGGCTGCATAACAGGAGTCCCGCCGGGTGCATCTGCATCGCTGAGATGATACAAAGGTAGTCAATCATCAATGTTTTCTGTACACAAAAAATGGGGGGAAAAAACCTTATCTGAAAGCAATACATACTTCATGTAGTTTTGGAAATACAGATCTTCACGCACTTTAGAAGTGAGTTCCATCACAAGCTCTGGGTGTTTCAGTTTTAAATGCTTATGAACAAACTCAGCAGCATGAAAGAGCTTTGTGCAGCCCTTGGCTCCACAACCATACTTCCAACCATATTTCTCGTCTCTAATTTTCCGGACGTAAGGGTCTAAACCTTCAACAGCAGCCGCATCTATCTTTTCCTTTGCAGTCATTAGTTCCAAGGGGTCTTGACCCTTCAACCTCTCCTGCCAACGAGAGTCTAATTTCTTTTCCCATTCAGCCCCACTACTTGGTCCATCAGAACTTTTGCCATCTATTCTCACATGCCGGAGACCCTTAGGATCACTTGTTTCAACCAATCCGTAGTAGTCCACTCCATGAATGCGCCAAAGATAAGTAATGATGGTATCCAGCAGCTCAATACCTTCAAGGCCTTTCACAGAAGTTAAACCACGCACAATGACAACGGGGCCAGTCGAACTACTATGAGACTTGTCCCTGGTCACTCTATCATTATCAACCTTAGACAATATATTGTCCTCAATTCCTTTTTCAGAGTCAAGTTTTCGTACAAGTGCCTGTGCTTGTTCAACGTCGAGATGGATCCGTCTGGGTTCAGAGCTGACTGGGTGAGCCTTGGGAGCATCTGAAAGAACATCAATTTCTTTAGCTGTGGCCCTTCCATGCCGTCTTCTTTTGCCATTAAGATCTGTTTCATCATCAGAGTTCGGATCACTTGCTTGCCCCGATTTGTTTAAAGATGAAGTATTGACACCAGGACCCCTGCTCCATAAAAGAAAAATCATCCTTATTGAATCATTTCATAAAGAGAAAAATGCTAGTGGCATCATATCCATGTGCAAAAGTAAAAGTGCATTCGGAAGGTCTTACAAATCCAATGTTCCGCTCTGCAAATCAAGTAAAAAATCTTTTGCCATCTTTCGAGCAAGCTCATTCCTCCTATATACAGAAACAATACCAAAACAATGAAGACAAATCAACCAACCAAAATAAACTGTACACAACAAACACCACAGAGCAGCAAATGGCAGTTGGCAAGCAGACCAAGAAACAATGTTGACAAATTCCTTTAAGCCTAAACTATGAAGTTAACAACTTCCGTCCTTCCATCAATGTGGGTTGCGCACCTTTCTATCACAGTGACTAAATTAGTGGGATGATATTTATCTTTCAACCTACACAGAAAAGCAAGTCTGGTTAGATTCTGACGTAACAAATGAAAATAAATGAAACAATAGAAGAATGAAAGAAATATACCATTCTTCGGCCTTGTGAGCATCAAAAAAAGCTCGTTTTTGGGTCGTTATGAACTCCGACTTGTATTCTTGGTACCTGTCAATCAAAAGGCTACAGTCACACCAACATCCAAAGTACAAAACTAAGGGGAAACGAAGTACAAAATGAAAGTAATCATGGTTGATGAATGACACTGAGTTGGCCTCCTTTTCAAACAGCTAAAGCTATTAAACATCCCTCTATACACCTGCGCTCGGCTTCTGCTGGCAGAATGTCATCTTCAAGCTCCTGAATAAACTGCTTGTAAGACATCAAGCCTTCTCTGGAAATTTAAACTTTAGGGTTACTAGATGTCTTAATAAAGCTTCAATAGTACAGCACTAAACCCAAAAATAATAAAAATCAAGAACAATCATATATGAAGAAGTATATGATCTGCTATACTCTTGAAACAAATGGTAATTCAAAGAAAATTGCTTTATTCTATAATAGATTAAGATGAGAAAAAACACAAGAGGATAAAACACACAAGGGGAAGGGGGAACAGAGGAAGCAAAACCCACAACCAATTAACTTGAACATGAATGAACTGCCTGAACCACAAGAGCAGGAAACGTCATCTTTTTTTCCTTTTCCTTTTCCTTTTTCTGTTGTGCAGTTTATGAATTATTAATTGCGAACTCCATTAAATGAGAAAATATAACTGACCAACACCAAATACATCACAGAACCAACTGACTGACTACACAGCCATGATGGAGGTACATCGTGCAATCCTCTTAGATGAATTCCTTAGGACAATAAAATTAGAACTCCTAAGGAAAATCAAGCTAGCAGAAACATACACTTAGGCCTCGTTCCAGAACGAATTATAAGTACTTATTTTTTAAGAAGGCAATTTCAAACTCAAAAATAAAGGGCTTAATGAAATCTTAAAATATGCAATATGGATCTTGTTTGAAAGATCTCGATGAGATCTTTAATACGGTGCAAAAAAAATCAAAAAATCATTTTCATTTACATTATTTTTAAGTTTGAAAATGTGAAATAAGTACTTATTTTTTAAGAAGGTGTTCTGGAACAGAGCCTTAAAGATGAATAGGATCAGTGAGTCCACAAAAGGAGCAAAACCGCAAAAAATTAAAGAAACATATTTTATGTTCTGATGAGCAACAAAGAAATGTTATCGTTAGATAAACAAGCATACTCGAAGAGGGCAAAAAGTCCCCAAACAGAACAAACAAAGACATATAGATTACAACCCACACACAGCTTTGCAATCATCAAAAATAAAAACTTCAGGGACTCCTCTGACTGTTCGTAAGCTGAACCCCTTAAAGAAGCAAAGTCAATAACGTCTTTGATTCTTTGGCTTTGCTATCAAGTACTGAATTTCACTCCAACCAAACAACACACAACACCCACCCAAAAACCACCTTAGCTCTAGTAATATCGACAATGTTCTTTGGGGGAAAAAAGTCATTCATCAGTTAACATCCCTGCCTAGCAAACGACCCATCAGAGTACAAAATCTCCAATTTACCAAGCTTCCAAATGTTTCCTTTTAACTATCCAGCAATCTTTACACCCACAAGTTAATAATTCATTAATTCTTGTCACCTAATCATATTGAAAGATATGTGAAGAAACATCTGTCAAGTCCTTTATCCACCACCCCAGTTTCATCATTCTTTAATCTTCCCTTCTTTCAGGATTCTCAAATTAGGACATCAAACAATAGTTTACCTAAATCATCGTGGGGAGAGAGAAAACAATACTTTCATGAATAAAGATATTAAAGCAGATTCTAACCGGCAACCAAGTATGACGGCATTATGGACATAGAGAGTAATGAATTCACTGTTTGTGCCAACCCAAAGTTTACAGCCCCCTGGATGGATTCCCAAGCCAAAAAAAAATATGAATAACGTAAAAAGCTACTACATGGCAACAACTGTTGTAGATATTCAGTAGATAGAGGCCAGAAGATTAGCAACTGCGGTTCTATAAATCTACCATTTCTGATTAACCGAAACATAACTACAGATGCAAACATATTGGTCTTTGCAACAATGACAACATGGCATGGACCAACTGAAACTTGGAATAGGAGAAAGCTAACCACAGTCACATACTAAACACATGCTCACCTCGTATTCCCCGCATTGGAAGCATCGTTGTAACCATCACGGCCTGAATCCCAGTCTAAAAAAAATAAGGCCCGTTATGCTCTATATTTATTAATGATAGACTAAACAGATGTATAGGCATGAGTTACGCAAGTCACCAGATTTAAACTTGCAGAGGGTACTGATCAACAATACGGGACCAAATCAATAAAAGAGGCAACTACCTGTTTGATCCAGAGGCACTGTGAAGCGTGAGGCTAGGTTGGGAGGTCAGGAGCACAAGCCCGCTAGTTAATTTTTTGTTTTCCATTAAATATATACTGCATTTTATTTAATTCCAGTTGATCAATAGACTCTGCAAACTTTAACATCTAAGGCTCACCTGTAAGGTGTTCCTTCCAGGGTTATATTGAATAATTCAAGGCGTAAAAGTGAAATAGCTTTCCTACACTCAATTTGAAAGCTGAATGTGTGATGAATTGTGTTTAGAGTGAAAGTAGAGGAACTACCAGATGAACCACTTGGATAGCCACCAGATGGACGGCCCATGTACCGACCATGAGGCCTTTCATCACCATAACCAGGCCTGCCCCCTTCACGTTCATACGGGAAGTCATATCCAAACCTATATCACAACGAATATTGAATCATGATGGTGGCATATGATCACGGAGAAAACACGAGAGAGAGAGAGAGAAAATCACATGTAATATGAGAACGCAAAAAAGATTGACTAACAATCATAAAACCCTTACTATTGGTCCAAAGATACATTATTAGAAGAAGGTGCAGTTGAGGATGATGATAAACTTTCAATGTTCAACAAATAATACTTTTCGGTAACAAGGGTGAATTTCCCAGTGTTTTAAAACAAGCGATTAATTGGCAATTAATCGTTGGCGGGGCCTATCCGATTAGGTCCGACTGACGATTAATTGCCGATTACTAATTAATATGCACCGATTAATCGGTCAAAGGTGGCCGACCGCCCGACTAGCATCTAACAACTTTTAGAACATTGGAATTTCCATGTCATTACCAAAAAAAAAAATTCTGGAAGAATTTTGCCCAAGCAAAACAAACAGCCAAGTTACATACAATTGGAGGACCCAGTTGCGTGAGTGAGTGCGTGAATAATAAAACTAATAGGACCCCCACCAACCCCCCAACTCCAGAAGCAGCACCCCAAGGAAAGAAGGCAGAGAAAGAAGACCTCGCAAAATAATCAAAACCACCACAGCTACCACAAAGGACCCAAGACATGCAGGAACAACTTGTTTCAAAATTGTTCACACAGAGACAAAGAACATAACTGATGCATGACCATTAAACAAACACAAGAAAAGGACAGCAGGGATTACCGTTCCACACAATGATGCACAACACATATAGTGTAAGCTGGCCTAACCAACTTATGCAGCAAAAATGTAAAAACCAAATCTGTGTACGAGTTTCACCATCCATTCTACATTCTTAATAATATCATCAGACAAATTCAAAATGACTGTCATGAAACTGCCCTAAACACTAATATAACGGCACAAAACCCATATAGCAACTACTACTTCCTGATACTAATAAATAAGGCTATCAATAGAATGCCTTAAGTCTTTCCCTGGTATCACCAAACCTGGGAGAACTATGCCAGAGGCAAGGCATTAGGCATGCACCCAATCTACCCCTTCCCAACTCCCCTTTCTGGCTATAATTTGGAAGAACTTATTTTATATTTCAATATCACAAAACCCACCAGGAAATCTTATTTGTTTCAAATCTTGTATTTTAAATGTATCCTTTAGCAGACCCAAACAATTGTCCACTAATACCCAGAGCCAGACCCCCAAGTAAACATATGATAGACTACCTCAGTCCTTTAACTTCCATGTTCATCGCTGAAACGGAGTAACAATCATGTGTTTGATAACATCTTTTTAGGGAGGCCTATTCCATCTTTGCTCTCTCTTGGTATCTTAATTTGGATAGACGTGGATTTTTAATTGAAGGGGATTTTTAGTAAAATTATTCGCCAAGAATAGCTCAAATTTAGGTTTGACAGCTTAAAAAGGGATTGCGCCATTGAGTTTGGGAGTTAATCATGATACATATGATGTGCTTAATAAACGAGAGTGATATGAAATCCTACATGTTAAAGATTGCAGTTACACAACCATGCCAATAAAATAAATCTCTTTTACCACTAATCTGGCTTCCACTCGAGTTTTACAAGCCACCAACAGCCAGGGATGGACGCAATATTTCAGCTTTGGGTGGCCAAATAGTGAATTTTCTTTCATCATATGAAAAAGTGATTAATTTCTGCCAATACATAGTAAAAACAGTACCAAAGGCATTATCTTAGATAGTTCTAATCAATGTGTACAATTACAAAAACGTAGTAGTGAAAAAATGTACATGCATACAGCATGGTGCATCCATAATCATTTCCAAAGAAAATACAGAATCTAAATTTGTTATAGAAGCATACAATAGAAAGTGGATGCTTATTGATTTTTTATTATTATTATTATTTTATTTTTTTGGGGGGGGGGGAGGGGGAACAATACCGAATGGGCGAGTATTCTTCTTTTTATTTAATAATTAAAAAAAGAATTGGGTAGCCAAACTTATACAAGTTCATGTTTTCTAGAAATACAATTCTAAATAAATCTTGAAACTTGGGTGCGGCGATCATCTGGGCTAATTTGCCCCTCAGTCCATCCTTGCCTGTAGCTAAACCTCTCCTGTTATTGGTAAACTGAAAACTCAAATCCCTTCTACTGAAATTCACTTCTATCAAAACCAAGCCTCAGGTCTAAACACAACACAATCAGAATGTGAATTCAGGAACAAACAAAACTAACACCCCAACATGAAAGCAACCATCTGCATCGACCGATATTATACACAACACACAACCAAAGATACATCCAGATAACCTTCTATTACCATGAGTGATTTCTCAGTAACCTTCTATTATTGGTCAAATTGAATGCTCTAAATCTCTTCATTCTAAATCCATGTCTATCCAAACTAAGCCTCAAGTCTCAAGACAACACTAGGATAGCCCAGGCCTTGAGTCTTAAGAGTTAAGACAACACTAGAAGATGGTGAATATTGGGTAGGGGCGATCGTCTTGAAACTTGGTCAAAATGAACACTCTAAATCCCTTGATTTGAAATCCATGTCCATCCAAACTAAGCCTCAATTTTTAACACAACACTAGGACAGCCCAAGCCTCCAGTCTCAATAATTAACACAACACCATCAAAAGGCAAATTCACGGACAAAACAAATACGCCAAAATCAAAGTAATCACATACACTGACCTAAATTACACAAACACACAAACATATATACACACAGAGATAAAAAAGCGTCCTAGGGTAATCAGTCACTAATAACTAACCTTCTATTACCGTGCCCGTACCCGCCTCTCGGGCTCCCCCGCCGCCCATCGTACCCGGCGTCGTCCCTCCGCGACCGCTTGAACGGCGGCAACGGAGGCGACCTGCGGGGTGGCGAGTGGGCCCGGCGGTCACGGTACGGGGGAGGAGGGGGGCTAGGGCTAGCGCGGCGCTTGTAATCCCGGTCCCTCGGGGGAGGGGGTGGGGGGGAGCGGTTGCGATCGTAGTAATCGCCGCCACGGCGGTTCGGGGGGCGGTCGAGGTCCCTGTCGTCCCGTCTCTCCCTGGAGTCCCGGTCGCGGCGGCGCGGGGGTGGGGGAGGGGGCGGAGGTGGGGGAGATGATTCGGGGTTGGTGGTGGTGGTGGTGGTGGTGTCTTTGCGATCTCGGTTGCGGTCGAGGGATTCGACGGGCATGTTGATGACTTCGGCCATGGGTGGCTGTGGTGGTGGTGGTGGTGGTGGTGGTGGGTGGGAGGGGAAGGGGATTAGGGGGAAACCCTAGAAATTGGAGAGGAGATGTGGACCTCTACACTGCACTTGGACTGGGTTTCGAGACTTCGAGGCTTTTTTCAGCTTTGTCGTGAGAAAACTAATGGAAGGGTTAATTACAATTTGACTTCTCGGTTTATCCTTATCGTCTCACTTTGGCCCCTGAGAACTTTGTCGAGCTCGGCTCGTTTACTGAATTTGAGCTCGGCTCAATCTTTAACAAGCCGAGCCCTTAACAAGTCAAGCTCCCATTTACTAAACGAGTCTCTTTAATCAAGCTGAGTCTCCCTTAACGAGTCAAGCTCCCATTTACTAAACGAGCCGAAAACTCAAACTCGAGTTCGGCTCGACTTGTTTATTTTTTATTTTTGCCAAAACGATAACAGATAATATTATAGATCCAAAAAACAATACATCAAGAGGAAATTCCGTCCCTAAATAAGGGATCAAGAAACCAACAAGAGGGGACTCAGTCCAAAAACTATACTCAACTCCAACTAAAGTTACTGAGGTGGTGTTCCAATTTCTAAAAAAAAATAACTTTTAGAAAATGAATGTAATTTTAAGCTCAAAAATTATGCGTTTACGTAAATAATTTTTTTATCAATATGAATCTTATTTGATAGATCTCATTGAGATCTTTTTAAACGGTGCAACAAAAAAATTTTAAAATTTTATTTTTATTATATTTAAGTTTGAAATTACATTCTTTTTGAAAAAAAAAAGGTTTAAAAAGAAAGTAGAACGACACCTAAACCCATCGCTCCAAACAGTCAAAGCACTCCAAAAAACACTCACACAGAGGTGATAGAAGTCTCACAAACCGGGAGAAATCCCATAGGGGACACGAAAGAAGAGAATAAAAAAGAGAAAATCGGTAATGGAACCAGACGGAATCCACCATACCGGAGTAGACTTCATCCACCAACCTAGATTTCCCACTCCGGCGGGGAGGATACCTCGGGCAACCACGATCTTCAAGGCACTACCTCCAAAAGTCGTTAGACTACACAGCAAAAAAGGTACCAGATGAAGGGCGGCAGATGGTGGTTTACGAAGGAGGAGGATGGGGGTGAAGGGGGAAGGAGAAAAAAACCTCTGAAATCTAAAATCGGGAGATGGAAAAACGCTATGAAGGGGAGAAAACCCTCTCCTCCCGTCACCCATTGGGACGTAAAACCCTAGGGGAGAGAGGAAAGAGGAGATGCGGGTCAGTGGCTTCTTTAACGTTAGAGAGAGAGAGAGAGAGTTTTCGTTAGGGTAAAATGTTTTGCTCATTTACTAAATGAGCCAAACCGAGCGTTAATAAATCGAGCCGAGTTCTCAAGCTGCTCAGTTTGTTTACAGTCTCACGGATAACAAATTATGTTAGCCATTTAACCCTGCAAGATTCTAGCCCATTAATTTGCAATCCATCTGCATAAGCCCCTGGGTGAGGACCATGCTCTTTCGAGCCCCTGATCTTAGTTTGGACTCTGAAACGGTGAAACGGGTGTAGTGGAGTTCCTTGCACATAGATACACATGGTCTTGAACATGATACTCAAAAATTCATGGGGAATGATTTTGCCACTTCCTTTTGTATCTTGATTAGATGATTTGTTTATGAGAGAAGAAGAGTGATATTAACAAAAAAAAGAATGACAAAATCAATTCCCAAACGAATATGTGAAGTCGCAGAACTATATATCCGTCTTCTGAGAGAACATAAAAGAAAATATCAAACATGGCAACACATGTCAAGAAGTCACGGTTAGGGGTGTATACGAGCCGAGCCGAGCCGAGCTTCGGCGAGCTCGAGCTCGGCTCGTTTCCTTAACGAGCCCAAAACTCGAGCTCGAGCTCGGCTCGAGCCTTAACGAGCCGAGCTTAGTCATTTACTAAACGAGCCTCTCTTAATTGAGCCGAGCCTCCCTTACCGAGCCGAGCTTTTGTCGAACGAGCCGAGTTCTCGTTTAGTAAACGAGCCGAATACTCGAGCTCGAGCTCGGCTCGTTTAGTAAACGAGCTTTAACGAGCCGAGCCGAGCCGAGCTCGCGAGTAGCTCGGCTCACTTACAACCCTAGTCACGGTCCATGCACAAAGCTAAATTAATCTTTCTTTTTTGATAAGTAAGCTAAACTAATCTTGGAGGAGTATATGATTTAGGGAGATGTGTTAATAGAGATATGATTATTAGTAAGTCACGGTCCATGTATTTGATGATGTGATGTTTTTTTTTTTTTTTGATCCGCGATGATGTGATGTTCATATTCGACGAAACAAGGCATGAATTTAGTCTATTTTTTATGTCCCCAAGGGAAAGGGATTCGGTCAAAGTCAGCAGAAGAAAAGCAACTAAAACGACTTGCCCCTTAGGGTTCGAATCTCAATAATAATAATAATAAGACTAAACATTTTAAACCTTAGAACTACTAGAGATTTGTCCGGTAATTTTGAGATATACAAATTGGTCATCCGGTTAGAACTACTAGAGATTTGTCCGGTAATTTTGAGATATACAAATTGGTCATCCGGTTAAAAAATAAATAATACGTAGTAGGCTATTTTTTTCAGTTTGGGCCATTACAAATAGTGGTGATGAACAAGCCAAATGAGCCAAGCTGGTAATTGATTAAGCTTAGTTTGATAACTTAATGAGCTTTAAAAAATATGTTCAAGCTTAGCCTGTTTTTGAGACAAGCTGATCTCAAACAAATTTTAATCAAGCCAAACACGAGTCGATTTTAAGTAGTTTGAATTTTTTTGTACATAATAAGCCGAACAAGCAAAGTAGCAGCTTGTTTAAGCTTGGTACGTTATTATTTTTTTTCAAGAAAAAATTGGTAAATCGTTATATAGGGAAAACCCATAAAATTTCGCAACCACGTTAGTAACAAAGATCATGTTATTTTCTGCATCGCATGAATATATTATCTACAAGAGAATACGGAAGAGTTCAATCTTGGCCGTCCAAAACACTTTTGGACAGTTGAAATTGAGCTCCGTAATAACTTCTTCACGGAGCTCCATGAATCTCTCTATCTACAAATACTCACCAAACAATTAGTGAGGACAAGTTAGGCCTCGTTCCAGAAACCTTCTAAAAAAATAAGCAGCTTATTTCATATTTTCAAACTAAAAAATAATGTAAATGAAAAATAATTTTTTAATTTGTTTGCACTGTATAAAAGATCTATCAAACAAAATTCATATTGGTAGAAAAATTATTTGTATAAACACATTATTTTTTAGCTTGAAATTACCTTCTTAAAAAATAAACAACTTATTTTGAATTGCCTTCGTCTTAATAATATTCACGGAGCTCTGCGGGAATTTTTGGATGTTTTCTTGCTTTGTTCTTATTTTAATTTTTGTCACGTTTGTTAGTTTTACACTTAATTTTTATGGATTATTAATTTATTTTGTCAAGACAAATCAAAAAATTAAAAAAATACGTATCAAAGATAAAACTCAAAAAGTCGGTTTAATAGGATACCAACAACAGATACACGCAAAAAACTCGGCTCGTTACCACTTTAATTCCTCGGCCTGACACTTGCAGGCCTAAGGTTGGGCCGATGAACCTGACCCAGGCCCAATAACATAATCGGGACGGCCCAGGGAAACATGTAGTATTAAACTCCGCACCATAAACCCTAATCACTCTCTCTTCCCACATTTCTAGGGTTTCTTCATCGCAGTCGAAGTTGGGTTCTCGCTCATCAACCAACCAACCATGGTTGCCGGCACCAAGAAAACCGTAACGTCTTTCCTCTGATTTGCGACTTGAATTTCTGATTCTCTTTGTCTAAATAGAAACCTTTCAGTTTATTCTTTACTGCTGGAATGGAAAATGTTTTCTGATTCGGCTTTTATCAGATTTTGTTTGGTCACTGAGAAAATGAAACTCAAGAAAATGTGTTTTGATTGATTTAAAAACCGAGATCGTCTCACAGTGTTTTGGCTAGTAGATTTAAAGTTTTGAATGTTATAGGGTTACCTGTTGAAGGCTATGGTTTTAGAGCGCATGCTGATGGGGTTAAATGTATTTTGTTGTTTCAGAAGAGGACTCATGAAAGCATTAACAGTCGGCTCGCTCTGGTTATGAAGAGCGGGAAGTACACCTTGGGATCCAAGACTGTTCTGGAGACTCTCAGGAACTCCAAAGGTTGTTTCCAAATCCTTCTTGTGTAATTTGCTTAGTTATTCTCTGGATCTATTTTAAGTTTGCTAATACAGAGCCGATCCCACCTGCCGTAAACAAACTTAGTTTGCCTGACCGCACCATAAAGTGGAGCCCCTTTCTCAGCTATTTCATGCAAGTTTTTGTTACGGGGAGGTTGGGTCCGAAAGATATGATTGCAAGGCAAACCTTTTGCCACTTGATCTAACTTTTTTGCACTTACTACTGCAAAAAGATGTAGTACTCTCCTTCGGTTTTGGGGTATAAAAGATTGAAATCGATATGGAATTTGCACTGTTTACGAACAGCTATTCGGTTCAGCCGAAATTGTATTGCTGTGGTAAGCATATTTACGCTGTAGTTTTCAGAAAGAAATAAGTGTTTTTAAATTTTGTGCGCATTGCTTTCTGGATAAGTTAGAAGAAAGAATAAAAGTGAGACGGTTATTTGAATTGGTTTGGTTTTTATGTTCTTCAGCAAAGTTGGTTATCATTGCCAACAACTGCCCTCCTCTTCGGAAGTCTGAGATAGAGTACTATGCCATGTTGGCGAAGGTTGGAGTTCACCACTACAATGGGAGTAAGTTTACTGCCATTAGTATTTAGTTACTAGTTCTGTTCTTTCTTTACTTAAACTTTTTGTTTTTTTTCTTTGGTTGTTTCTTTGCCGCGTACAAAGTACTATCCGTACGGCGTACAGTTATGATGTAGATGTATTTCTGATATTGAAAAGAGGATTGGGACTTCACACTATGTCTTTATATCATTTTTTGAGTCAGTTGAAATTCAATTTTAGCATAGCAGTTAAGAGGATTGGTACTTAATAAGTTGTATAAATGTCTTTTTTTGGATGTGTCTTGCTTATTGGAGAGCTCATACTATCGTGCATGACCATGGGATGGGGCATGACCTGCTATATATGAATCCATATATGCTACTATATGATTGCTAGCTGAAGTTCTGTATTTGACTATGGAGAGTGGAATGTGGATACATGGAACAAGATCATCTAGCTTAAACCAAGTATTCGCAGCAGGGTCCATTGCGTGTTGCTCCTACTTTTGTACATTCAGAATTGTCTGTAAACAAAATATTTTTGAAATCCCCATTTCTTTTCCAGTATGAATCCTAAATATTTTTCACTTTGATCGTTTTGGAATACTTATAACTAGTGGGGCTTGGGCTTGATTTCTCAAACCTTTGATTCTGTGAGGATTGTAGTTTCTTTATCTGAATCCTGAAGCCATTGGTTTTACCTTTAAACATATTCTTCCTATTGGTCCATACTCAACTTTTTTATTAATACCACTGTTGGGTGATTGGAATCGTCCATACTTTTATGTTTATTTCATTATAATTTGGAAGCTGCTTGATTTTGGGACAGTTTTCCATAATTCCTTCCAAATCAGTTCTATTAAATTGGAATCTGCTCTCCAACTCCCTGTAAGGTTGTTGCAAGTTGGTGAAACTTATACTTTGTAGGGGTGAGGAAATGCTGATTTCCACCGAACATCACTTTAGTGGACAACGGAAACCCCGAAATTGGAAGCTTGTTTAAAAAAATGCTTGCAGGGAATTGCTTGGGCTTGGAATTTAGTTCAAAAGTACCTTGAATTAGGAGTAAAGTTTAAAATAAAAACCTGCTTTGGTATAATATCGAGGAGATATGATAGTAGGTCTGCAACCCACAGAGGGATTCTTAGAGCATGCAAATGTAGTCCAGTTTTATCCCCTTGTTTCATTGTACTTTTGGAAGTGTGAAGTCCAAAATGATTATTGAAAATTAATGCGGGAACATGGTTCCAAACAATGGGGAAGGTTCTGCT
The DNA here is from genome assembly GCA_019656295.1 of Rhododendron mucronatum var. ripense. NCBI lineage: Eukaryota > Viridiplantae > Streptophyta > Magnoliopsida > Ericales > Ericaceae > Rhododendron > Rhododendron mucronatum. The sequence continues at coordinate 2,736,410 of BPLT01000007.1, forward strand.
TATTCTCTCCAATATACGTGTTGCCATGCACGTAATCAGTTATACTTTGCAATGGCTACCTCATGTATCTCTACCCATAATATCTGGCATTGTCCCTGACCTGTTTTCATGTACTACTTTCCTCGTCGTTGAATCGTGTTGTGCTTAGCTTGTCTTGTTTTCTTGCCTCTGCCATTTACCTTTAGTTGCCGGAATGCAAACATAAGCCAGATTGCTAAAACTAGCGGTCTTCATTTCCCCCATTGGTGGTGGTTTAGGGAAATCATCAATACGTGCTTTAGGTGGTTGCTTAGCCTGAATGTTTCCGTTTTGTTTGTATCAGATAATGTGGACCTCGGGACTGCTTGTGGCAAATATTTCAGGGTTTGCTGCCTAAGCGTAATCGACCCTGGTAAGCATTGTAGCGCTTAAAATCTAATAATTGTTAGTTAGGTCTATCAGATCCTCGTATTTTCGGTTGATGTAATTGATCGTATTTCTTGGATTTCAATTTCAGGTGATTCTGACATTATTAAGAGTATGCCAACTGATCATTGAGGAAAGCTTGGGTAGTGAATTTCAGTCATGGAAAAGTTTTGGTCTGTTTGTCACTGTTATTTGCTGGTTTTTCTCTAGAAGTTCGATTAATGAGAGGATGCTTTGCTCTTTTGTAATTGTTGTGGTTTTAAGCCGCACATCTTAATTTGAGACCCCGCTGTATTGCTTTTGACCTTTGTTATTCTCAGTTTTGAGTACTCTCTTTTTCTTTCTTCTTTCTTCCGTTCATTTCCCGTCATAGCTAATGCTTGCAACACTTCACTTAGTTCCCTCACCCGAAATAGAGGGTTTTATTTTTCGGATCCGAGACAGTCCAAATCTGGATGCATTGGTATAGCTAATGGTTCGGACTTGCTCGAGACTCTTACTGAGCAAATCTAAACTATTAATTGTAGCAATGGACAATGCAGATTTGGACTGCCCCCTCCCGTCCAAATTAAGGGCTGGAGAGGATCCAATTCATTTTCTTTACACTTGTATGATAGGGCTGGAGAGGATCCATTTCATTTTCTTTACACTTGTATGATATTGTGGTTTAGGTCCGTTATATTGTCTGGTTATATATCAACACCAAAAGTTTGTAGTGAAATTCGAAGTGGTCAGGGCATCGGGATATGTAGAAATGGAAGTTCCCAGTTGTTGGAGTTTTATGCGTGCGAAGACATTAGCCTAAGGGTCATCATTTAGGCTGCCACCCGCCTGAAGTCTGTTCGGCCCGTTGGGCTATTGCCTTGCTCGAGCTGTTCAACGGGAGGACTAGTCTAGCCTGGCTCGAGCCTTTCAACGGGCGGACTAGTCTAGCCTGAATTGTTCATGGTCCAGGTTTGGGCCTAGGGGTTTTTGCTTGGCTTGCCCGCGCGACCTGACCGATAGCCCAAAAATCACCCAAGATTTCAAATTATAGGGGTTGAGTAGTGAACATGATTGACTAGTGTAGGGCTGCTAACCTAATCTGGATGTGTACATATTCGTTGTGACGCAATCTCTCACCTCTTTTCTTTTTGTTGAACAATTAATACATATTTAATTTGAGCACTTAAAATATTATTTTTCATCTTTTGATTAATAAAATATTCAATTCAATTGTGCAAATGCACTTATTAGAGCATCTCCAATCCTTATCCATTTTAATAATTCCTATATATCCAAATTTTGAGTAAAGAGCCTAAAAACTCATCTTCAATGTCATACCCATTTGCCTACTCATTTTGAGTTCTACCCATTTTCTCACCCAAATTTGGGAAAAATCAAATCCATACCCATTTTTTTCAAACCTTCTTTTCACTCTTAATAGTTAATAATTACAAGTGTGCCACTAATTAATTACAAGTATACTATTTAATAATATATTTGGATAAAAATATGAGTTTAACATCAGAGATGTCTTACCCAGATCAAGCTTCTAAAAAGGATTGGATATGCTCTACTTTTCCATTTCTTTTTTGACCTTCAGTAGTCTGGTAGAGTAATAGCCAGTAGGTAGGCAATTAATTCATTAATTGCCATTGATTGGTCATTGTGAGTTTCCGTTGGTTTTGTAGGGTAAGCAATTGACTATAATTCATTGCATAATTTATAGACTTCTAGCTCTAGGCATGCACATAGCCACACAAATAACCAGTAAACAAATCCCAAGGTTTGAACTACCAGCAAACAAACCACCGATTTGACAAAGCCCAAGAAAATTCTAGCCCGCCTAAATGTTAGCCCGCTAGCCTATGGACTAGACCTGAGCTTTAATTTAAGATATATCACCCGCTCGGTCCAGTTCGTGGACAGGCTTGAATAGTGATTTGGTGAGCCGATGATGATCCTTACATTAGCCATATTTTTTTTTTTGGGTACAGTGGAAAGATTACATTAGCTATTTTGAAGCTGTTATGGCCTTTTCGGGGTGGTGCATTAGATAATTATTTGAACAAGGAAGAGGATCTTGGTCCGGTTGAGGGTTATTTGTGTCGAAAAATTTAATCGTCCCCAAAATCGTGTTGATCGAATTTTATTTTAACAACACAAACATTACTTGTAAGTTTTTTTTTTTTTTTTTATCCGCTAAAAAAGTTTAAAAGGAATACAAAGATTGATCTCTACAAAGACAAGAGAAAAGCGAAGAGGGGGGGCAAGCAACCCAATTACAAGGTAAAGAATTTCTCCTAGCCAGAGCTGCAACCTCATGTGCAGCCTTGTTACCCGCTCTTCTGACCCAGCTGAAACGGAAATCTCCTTCTTTAGCAAAATGGCGGATATCCAGAACTTCAGCTCTCACATCCCAAGGTGGCACCAGTTCGGACACACTAAGAGAAATAGCTTGTCTGTTATCTGCTTCCACCGTGGCTCCTTTGATGTTCGAGATGAGGAGCATATGACAGGCAGCACGAATCGCACGTAATTCCCCACCCAGGCTAGAATTTGCAAACACAGATTTGGTCAGACCATCCGTAACTTCCCCTTTCCAATTTCTAATCACTACCGCCAACTTGCCCTCTCCACCATCCTTAGGAAGGGCAACATCGCAGTTCGCTTTGAAGCAATCTCTGTCCGGAGCCCTCCAAGTGGAATGATCCTCTTGGGTTAATGGGGTATCCATATGGACATTAGGAATCTCTGAGATATTTGACACTTCAAACCATGCATAATTGATTGCAGCAATGGTATCCATAGGCTCAATCCTTGTCTTCCGAAAGATATAACTAGATCTTGCTTTCCAAATATGCCAAGCAATAAGCGCCACCTTACCCATAAAATCCATAGCTTCAGTCCTCGGCAACTTGTCCACCATTTCTGCTGTCCATTTAAGAACAGAGGCGTTGCCACCTAAGTCCCCCAAAGCATGAATATTGAAATTGAACCAAACAGTCCGAGCCCAATTACATCTAAATAACATGTGTTCCACTATTTCAGGTTCAGTATCACAGACTAGACAAATATTAGATTGTGCACACCTTCTTCGAAAAAGATTGTCCTTTGTGGCTAGGCTATTCTTACACGCTCTCCACCAAAAACTCTTGACCTTGTTTTGAGCTTTCATCTTCCATAACACCTTCCTCACCATTTCCTTGGGTTTGAAAGAGGGTTCAGGTTTGTCAACCTTTTGAGTGAGGTTTCCTTGGACTGCCACTTGATAACCAGATTTTACAGTGAAAACTCCATTTCGACTAAAGTGCCAAACCGGCTGGTCTTTTCTATCCACAAGAGGTAAAGAGATCTTGAGAATAGCATCAACCACTTCAGGGGTTACCTCTTTAGCTAGTTTCTGACTGTCCCAAGTCCCTGTCTCCATATTTATAACATCTGCCACATACTCAATCTCGCTATCAAGAGGTTTCTGGAAAGGGACTTTGAAATTTGGTAGCGAGGGGATCCAAGGGTCTTTCCAAAAATCTATCTCTTTACCGTTTTGAACTTGCCATCTTAACCCTTTCATCAAAAGATTTCTCCTATGCAAGAGGCTGGACCACGCCCAAGAAGCATGACTTCCCTTAGCAGGTTGAAGAAAGGAAGTATTTGGGAAATAGATACCTTTCAGAAATCTACCCCAGTAGGAGTGAGGGTTAATCAACAACCGCCATCCTTGTCTAGCAAGCATAGCCTCATTGAAACTCCTATAATCCCTGAAACCCATGCCCCCCTGAGATTTAGGAGTAGTCAAACTTTCCCACGAATTCCAGCAGATCCCTCTATCTTCAGGGTTCCCCTTCCACCAAAAGTTGCGAGTAATGGCATCTAGCTTAGCGTACAATTTTTTGGGGAGAAGGAAGCAAGCCATCGCATAGGTTGGGATACCCTAAACTTCAGACTTTATGAGAGTCTCTTTACCAGCCAAGGAGATAAGCTTGGTCTTCCATCCTTGCATCTTCCTGAATGCTTTCTCAACTAAGAAGGTATAGGCTTCCGACTTTGATCTCCCCCAAAAGGAGGGGAGGCCCAGGTACTTGGAGTCACCTTTCATAGGAGAAATATTGAGATAATCACAAAGGAGTTGTTTATCTGTTGTACACATGTTGGAGGAAAAGAAAATGCCAGATTTCTCAAAATTTATAAGTTGCCCAGAAGCATCACCATATTGTTTCAAAATATTCTTAACAACAAAACATTCTTTCAATTCAGTCCGGACAAATAAAAGAGCATCATCCGCGAACAAAATGTGAGATAGAATAGGACAATGACGGTTAATTTTCATACCTGCCAACTGATGGTTGTCGATTTCCTTTTGGATAATGCGTATAAGGCGAATCATGCAGTGTATATATTGGGAATCAGGGAACCTGCTGCCAAGGGTCAGCAGGGGCCGGGGGTGATGGCTGTCCAAACGGTGTAGTTTTGGCACGAAGGAGTAGCTACCAACATGCCTCCCTAAATCCCCATTTGGCAAACCCCTCTCCGTTTTTGATGAATGATTTATTTATTTAATTTGGGATCCATTTCGGGTCCCACAAAATTAATTTATATCGTACATTATTTGTAAAATATTTTCTTTATAAGTTTTCTGCAAAAAAAAATTAACTTAATCCGATATCAATAAGTATTTTTTCAAAATTCGTAGGGTCACTCAATTTCATGTTCACGTTTATTTTCATGGAAAAACATCTTTTGACTTCAATTTTATTATGCTTTTACTCTCTCTCTCTCTCTCTGGGTTTTGAAGATAATTTTAGAGTGAAGTTTACCAAATTTAAAGATTACTCTTGCCTTGTTTTGTTGTTCAGCTTAATTTTAATTGCAATAAGTATATGCGTGTAGTGGATATATGATCAAGTTTTTTGACGAAACGTTCTACCAAAAAACACACCTTAAGATAAGATGAGACAGACCAGCTAGCTACAAAGCTACAGTGCCTAAATTCACCCTCACCAAAAACTACTACCTACCACTAGTTTTTTTTTTTTTATATTCTAGCAAAACGCCTTCTAGAAATTGAAACTTCGGGGGACAAAAAAAAGATGAATGCGAGCATTTCCAACCAAAGATATCAAATTTGGGCTCGTTAAAAATTTACTGAGCTCCAATTTGTTTCAAACTCAAATCAAGCTCGAATATGTTGCATGTGCTCGAGTTCAATTAGTATTTACAAACTCGAACACGAGCTCGAATATGTTGTACAATCTGAGCTTATCTAAAAAAAAAAAAAAAAAAAACAAATGTAGGGCCCCAAGCCACAGTACTGTATATATATTAAGCATAATAATAATAAAATACCATTTTTTCCATCTAGGAAGGAGTATAATTCCCAGATCTCTCTCTCTCTCTCTCTCTCTCTCTCTCTCTCTCCCACATAGGAGTATAATGTAGTACTGCAGCTGCAAATGATATATAGCTTGATCAGCACAATACTCTTCCCAGCATCCGGCTTACATTTTTTAATGATCTACTGGATCCAGCTCATTTCCAAGGCTTCCATGATTCCTAGCCAGCCACAGTACCCATTTTTCACAAGGAGATAGATTTCATGTCAATTTCGACAAGGCAGGCAAAGTCAAAATTAAAGCAATTGTTGATCATGAGTACTATTTTTACACGTATATATTACCTTAAAAGTGAAAATCATTTTCCATACTACCTTTTCATGTTCAACCATGAAACTGACGTGCATGACACGGACTTCTCTCTCTAATACCGCGGGCAAGAAAATATCCCTTGGCACGCCTCGTGTGGTTAAATCCCCGCTCAAAAAATTTCTTTATCTCTTCAAATTCGTGCCTTCACGTGATACTGAACATTAATTATAGGCGACACGGCATTGACACAAAGATGACGAGGCATTGACATGACTAAATGGCATTTTTTAGGACAAAATTAAACCCTGTACGTAGCTCTTGTTTCCAATTTTTCCCCATAGCAATGATTAAAGTAATTGAAAAGTAGTAAAACACAAAGCTGAGTGTCGGATAAATAAGCCAAAGTGGCTTATTTTTTGTCCTTATTCAAATTTTTTTTGTTTCACTTGGCTTATTGTCAATTTTTTGGGGATTATTGTATCCTCATGACAAGAGAAATCTAAAAAGTAAAATTTTTTGACCGAAATCTAATTTTTTTTGAATAAAGACAAAACAAGTGGCTTATTGGCTTATTTTCGTTTTTTTGTGGGTTTATTTGGCTCATTTTTGGAGGGAAAGCCAGTGGCTTATTTAGGAGAACAACCCATCATATCATAGATTAGATTAAAACATAAGGTTTGAAGTGATATTTGTAGCTACTTAAAACTATACCCCCTACTTTTCAGATCCGAGATCAAACCTAGAACACCTTTTTAAATTCTGTCACCCCATGTGGGCCACCCCCCAAAATTATTTATTTATGTCGTTTATTTACTTATGTCCTTGGTTACATGACATCCCATGTGTATCCGTGTCCTTCACTCCAAACTACAGTATTTTCGGACAGATATATATATAGGAGTATCTTTTGTGGTACTTTTTACTTTTCTATTATATTTGTTCAACTTTTGCATTGTAATTTTTGGGAGTAATTGACACTGTTCCTTTTAGAATTTTGGATTTGGATTTGTGGATAATGAGTATAGAAATAAATAGAGTAATGATTGAAAATATGGGTAATGATGAGAGAGAGATTGAGAGACTTAAAATGACAGTTATGTGTGGATATAGGGATAATAAGTGGAGAGAGAAATAAGATAATGATTAGAATTCAAAATCCTTAATCGAACAAGGTCACATTTGACTTAGTGAGAGAAATCAAAAAATCACAAAAAATGTGGATCGAAGTTGAATTATTTTTTATATAAGATTGCACTTTAGACCAAAAATACCAAGTTTGATATTTTTTCGTCTTCCGTAAACTTCTTTTATCATACTAATTTTTTACTTTATAGACTTCTTTCGGTGGAACCAATGATTAATTCAGAAGAAAAATAACGCGAATCTAACAACGATTCAGAAAATACGAATAAAAATACCAAACCAATAGGGGAAAAAAATTAAGAAGAATGGTGCATAGTATCATTTCAGAGGATGACTCAAAACTAACAAACGCGATAAAAGATTGAATAAGGATCCAAAACGTGTACTTTTTCTAAAAGTGCAAAAAGTATAGTGGAACGGGTAATTTGGTCAACAAATTTAAATGCACATTAAAACCTTGATATTGGATATTTACAAATAAATATCTATAGCAGGGGAAAGAAATGCTTAATCGTTTGACTTATTAAATTTTTTTTGGGATAAGTAAGCAAAACTTTTTTTTTATGCAGTCATTTGCGTCTCTAATGCAATTATAAATATGTGTGCGAAATTTCACAAATTTGTAGATTCTACACATTTTTTATTTACTTTATTGAGACCACTGAAATCACTTTACACATTTTATATATTCGTCTCCTTGATTGCTTTTTTTTTTTTCTCTTTGTGATCTCTTCGTATATATTTTCATAAATTTCCAAGAATATTAATATGTAAACTTAATATAATTCAGAGAAATCCATAAAATAGAAAAACTGCCTACACCAAAATGCAACTAAATAACATGAAAGAGATTGAACAAGAAACCAGTGGAGTGAATAACCGTGTGGTTTAATGAAATTGAATTACTTAGAAAATCAGGGTGTATTTGAAGAGAGAGAGAGAGAGCCCATAGTTTTCTTCCTTTCCATTTTTGGTCTCTAACTCGGACAAACAAAAGCACAAGAAATAAATCTGAAAAACCTTAAGACTATGTTTGGATAATCGGAATTGCAAACAAGATGTATTTATATTTGTGAAAACATTCGTGAGATATGCATTGATATCCAAACTTGTTTTAAATTAAGGAAAATGATAATGTCAAAACTGTTTTTGTTGGTGCCAAAATTCTAGTGCATAAAAGACTCATACTATGTGCAGTACTGTATAAGAAATTTATGCACTCGAATTTTGATAACAACAGAAATAATTATCTTCTCTCTTAAATTATTAACATATAGTCAGAGGTTAGCAAGACTGAAGTAACTTAATTTTATTCCTTCTTGGCAAACAAAAGATGGTAAAACTACTACTTGATGTGGAACTCAGAGTTGAGTGTACATGGACATGATATGCATCCATGTTTTTATTTTTTATATATAAGTAACCAACTCCAGCGTAGAAATCTACTCATAGAAACAGATGAGTGGATTAATTAATTTTATGTTCGAGAAAGGAATATTAGAGTATTTTATTGCATCAGAGAATATACAGGGAATTTTGTTGAAGAGATCTGTGAGAACATTTTGAGAGAGAGAGAGAGAGAGAGAGAATTTACAAGTGTTTTTATTATTTCGAATACACCAAAACCCACCAGTTGTTTGCTTTTGATATTTAGGACCATAAAATAAATAAATAAAAACAAAAGTGTAACCTTAAAAGTCCCTTTTGTTAATGAAAAGTTGTTGGAGGGACCAAATCATGTGCTAGTAGTTTTTACCGAGATCTACAGACAACTTCTTGTCCTCCAGTTGAAAGTAGTTGCAAAAAGGGCATTGGAAAAGTGAGCAAGATAGTGAATTACTAAAAAAAAAAACAAAAAAAAACAAAGTGAGCATATATACAAGGGTATTTTAGTCATAGTTTTCTTTTCTGGTATTTCATTCCTAACGGAATTTTAGAACGCTAAAAACTTAGGCCCGATAATTAATTGCTTTAATAGAAGATTAAATACAGCGAAAACGCGAATATCCTTATCAGCGCGTAGTACCAGAATGGTATGAAATGTAAGCCAAAGCGTATATTGTTTGTGTAACTAATATTTTGGACGTTGGTATTGATATGTATGTGTCTCTATTGGTAATGTCTCTTATCGGCCGATAAAAGATTGTTTCATTGAGCGATATATTGATACATATCTCTATATGACATATTGCAAATTCTTTGTGCATTGAGTATGGTTCAAAGTGCTTGGCTTCGAATTCAAACCCGGCTTTGGAGTCGGTTCAAACGACAAAGCAATAAATACAGTTGCAACGATTTTGAACCACGAAAACCAAATAAGGATGTGATTTTCTTCTTCTTGTTTTGTTTTTTTCTTAATTCTCCCTTTGTGGAGTGTTTCTCTCCATTTTATGGAGCTTTTGCATTTTTTTCCCCAGAATCTTGGTTGATTTTGGTTGTGCTCATTGTCATTAAATTGGTTTATCCTTAATTTTCCTAATTGAGGTCTCTAAAGACGATAATAGATGTTATTCATTACCCATTCAGATTACATCAAGAGATGAACTAGTTCCTCAACAGAGAACCAAGTAACTAATTTGGTGGGAATTCAGTTCAAAAACTATACCCCAAACCAAAGACTATACCCCAAACTGGGAAGCAGCAAACTAGGAAGACCCTTACCGGCTAAAGTATGAGCAACGAATTTCCGTAACAAGCTCTAGAGACATAAATCTCAGTAAATTTACCTTAGTTTTATTCCTCAACCTTACTCTCTCTTATTTAAAATTGCCATGTCTAATTCTTGACCCTCGAAATTACAGAGTACTTAGTTTGTCTACTCTTAGTTATTTAAAAAATTGCTATGTCTAATTCTTGACACTCAAAATTACAGAGTACTTAGTTTGTCTACTCTTAGTTTATTTTTCCGTTTTTATTTTCCGTTTTTTCATGTTTATCTCCTTTAACGGAGATCTATGTTTTCTATGTGGAATTTTCTTTACCCTCTATGGATATTGTTTCAACCCTTGTGGGTAGGTGTACTAATTGTATTTCCATCCAAACCACATGGATAACCCGATTATCAGGGGTTTGTTCGCATCAACGGGCTCCAGTTTGGGGTTTGAAGCCCTTTGAGCGGATTTTGAGCAATCAAAATTCATGAGTTTGGTTTTAAAAAAATGTTTTGGACAATAAAATCAGAAAAGGAAAAGAACGTCTAAGAAATTTTGATAAATCGTACATTTGTACCCATTCCGAGATAGTTCATTTTTGTTAGACTCAAACATTTTTTTTTGGAAAGTAAGAAATTATGATAAAAATAAAAAAATCATTAATAAACGATTTATATTTTTTTGATTAGTTTCATTGAGCCAAAAATTAATATAAATAATCAATAAAAGTTTAAAAAATCCAGTAAAATCTACCCCACTAATTTGGGAGCGTGGACATTAAAAGATTTTCTAAGTAAACGATGACATCAATTTTTGTCACCATATATAGCAAAAGTAGTATAGAAATATCATAGAAATTTTCAACCAACTTTGGCGATTATAAAGATAAAGATATAATATAACAAGTCACATCTCACATAGATATAGATAATCTACAATATTGAGCATCCATAACTATTTTAAAAGGCAAAACACAAAATCTAGTGTCAAATTTCCGTAATACGATACCACAACCTCAGGAAGACCATTATTAAATTACCATTATTGAATTTTTTAACGAACATTGAATTTTACCACTGAGGTGGTAGTCTAGTTGGCAAGGTACTATCCTCCTCGATGGAGACGTGTGTTCGAGTCCCGACAGGTGGCTTGGCCTCACATCTGTGGATGAGTCTTCGGATCATATGGGGGGGGGGGGGGGGGGGGGGGGGGGCGTTGGGGTTGAAGGGCTTATGCCACTTGTGCACCAGGTGGTGCCATGGTGATGGCCCGTTCTTCCGGACGATAGTTATGATTCGAGCCGGATATTCTATCGGCGGGTAGGGAACCCATATGGTCATGCCCAAGGGAAGTTGCTATGCTGATTGCTCCTTCCCACCCTTTCTCAAATCGAAAAAAAAAAAAAAACTTGTGTAATTTTGATAGTGTTGACACACAAAAAAATTGACTACTTTAATTATAAAAAGAATTTAAAATCTGAGTAGGTCGGTCATTTGGACTCATAAACCCCTCATCAATCATTTTGATAAGGCGGATAAAAAAAATCATTTTGATAAGAAAATCTCAATTACTTTTGTTTGGTTCTTCTCTAAAAAATAATCTCTCCAAAACTTTTAACTGTTTCGTCATCCGTATTTTTTCGTCTTTAGTAATTTTTTGTCAATTTTTTTTTACTTATTTTATATTTTTTTGAATGTACATAGCGTACCTCTATTCAAAAAATAAAAGAGTTTGTTAAAATATTTTACTAAAGACGAAAAAATATGCAAATCTATAGAACTTTTTTATTTAAAAAATAAATCAATCTCAAAATTAAAAACCAAATACAATGAATATCTTTCAAATCAATTTAAAATTACTAAATAGTTATTGGGAGGCCGTCACCATTTTTCACCGCACATTTCTGTAGCTGTATACAACTACTATTTCAGTACCACTGTCATTTCTTGGGTTGCAAGGATTCAATTTAACTAACATACCCCACCCGCGTACGACTAACGCCATTTTTCTAATCATTTTTTCTTTCTGTGTACGTACTGACTAAGCAAAAAATGGAATTTTGCCAGAGGGAGTGGGCTCCACAGTCGCACACCACACCACCGCCATTCTTCTCTGCTTTTTGTTTGCATGGAAACCGGCTTATCCCAACGGATTAGCGCCCCTGTCCAAAAACCCATGACCGTTCTGCGTCTCTCTCTCTCTCTCTCTCTACCCCGATTTCTCGAACTGGGTCTTGCTTGAAATCAACGGCTGCCGTACAACTCTGAATGATTTCAGCTATATCAGGTATACAGACCCACAGAATTGTTTCGACTAATTTTCACAACTGATTGTCTGAATTTTGTGGTGTTGGGTTTTTATGGGTTTTGGTGTTTGATTTGGGTTTGGGTAAGTCGATCTTGCGTCAGTTGACAGTTTTTTGGGAATTTGGCTTGATTTGTACTGCGGCGGTTGTGTATCTGTGTTTATTGATGTTAGAGAACTTTTTTTGTTCCTCTTTTGGTTTTACTGCATTTGGAACTTGAATTTTGATTGGTTTTTTAGTTTGGTATCCTTGAATTTTTTGGGTTTTGTTCGGAACTGTTTGTCTGTTTTTTCGGGTATCGGATTTTTGTGGGTTTTGGTGTTCGATTTGGGTCTGATTAATTCGATTTTAGGTTTGGACTCAGTTGACCGTTTTGTAATTTGGATTGAATCTGGCTTGATTTGTATAGCGGTGGTTGTGTATCGGTGTTTTTGTTGATGTTAAAGAACGTTTTGATTGGCTTTAGCGTACTTGGAACTTGAATTTTGATTGTTTTTTAGTTCTCTCTCTCTCTCTCTCTCTCTGCTTTTGTTTTGTTAATTCTATGGAGGTTTGTCGTGGCGGATTGAGCTCAATTCTTATGTTTGTTTACTTCGGGGAGTCCATTGATGAATACTTTTAGAGATTCCCCTTTTGGGTTTTCTTATTTTTTGGGTTAAATTGGAATTTCTGCAACCCTGGAACTTATTCATCTGCTTCTCTGTAGAATGGACTTCCTTATTCAATACTTGGTCGGCGGTAGCACCTTATGTGTAGATGCTTGGGAGTGGTGAGATTGGTTTTACGCTGTGTACAACTTGAATAGATGTCCATTTGATGGGGTTAGTTTAGTATTCGGGGTTGCTTAGACTTGGGTTTTCTTTGTCATTTTTGCTCCCTTTTGCATTAGCTTGTTATGTTAATTCTATGGAGATTTGTGCTTCGGTAATTCTATTTGTCGTAGCGAAATTGGGCACAAATTCATTGTTTGTTTGCTTGGGGGAGTCACAATTGGTGAATATTCTTGGATGTTCACCTTGTGGGCCTTTTAGGGTTACAAGTTGGAGGTTCTGCAGCCTTTCATTTTGTTCCCTCTTCTTCTCTGTTGTTCACTGATGCTTTTGCTTCACAATTAAAGCAACTCAGAACAACGCCTCATCATTTTTAATATCCTTAATTCTCTTTTTAAGTCAAGAGCTTATGTAACTGTGCTGGGCATGATCTTTTAGCTTTAACTCATATATTTGTCGTAATTCTTGACTGTTGATTCTATTGTCAATGTAGTGTAGGTACTTGTTTTGCTCAATTGATTAATTGAGTGTACTCTAATTAGCTGATAATTCATATATTTGTCGTAATTTTTGACTGTTGATTAGAAGGCATGTGATATATCATTCGACTGCTCTGAAATTTATTATTTTTGTCTTCTTCCTGTAGTACGGAAAAAAGGTCACATGAGATGATTTTGGTTCTTTTGTCTTGATACACTGTTTTCCGTGATCGTAATCATCTGAGTTTATTGAAATTTGCATTCTGCATGACTGCTACAAGTCTTCTTCAGTCTTTCTGATATGCACACAACTACTTTCTTCAGGAAGAAGCCTATGTCCTGATTACTTGATCTAGTGGAGCTTCAAAACACAACCATAGTTGAATCTGGATTGATGGGGGCTTCAAGCTCTAGAATAGAAGAAGATAAGGCTTTGCAGCTATGCCGTGATAGAAAGAAGTTTGTTAGAGAAGCACTTGACGGCAGGTGCTCATTAGCAGCTACTCATGTTTCATATATACAATCTCTAAGAGTTGTGGGGACTGCTTTAAGGAAGTTTGCTGAACCCGAAGGTCCACTAGAATCGTCCCTATACACTTCTACTAGCGCAACTCCAGAGCTGCTTGTGTCGACTGACAAGTCCTTTTCCCAGTTCTCATTTTCGTCGCCATCTATTTCGCAACGTGTGGATGCAACCGAAAACCTCTCCCCATTTCCCTCTCCACCTACTTCAAGTCATTATCAGGTGAATCACATGAAATTTAGAACTACTTATTCCAGAAAAGTTGAAGAAAAACCTCCTGTCCCAGTTACGGGGTCTGTTACTTCTTCAAGTCCCTCACGGAGGAGTAACGTACTTCACGCAAGCGAAAGGCCAGAAACATCACCGTTTGAGACTTCTCCTGTACAAACCGAAACTTCGCCATGGGATTACTTTGGTCTTTTCCATCCAGTTGACAATCAAATCTCTTCACAGGAAGTGAGAGGACTGAATCAAGGTTTTGAGAATGCCGATAACATGAGAAAACTTAGGGAAGAGGAGGGAATTCCTGATTTGGAAGATGAAGAAGAAAAGTCTTATTCTACTGGGGAGGATTCTATGGACTCGGAGGATGAATTTGACGACCCTTCTACTGATACACTAGTTCGGAGTTTCGAAAATGTCAATAGAGTACCGGGTCATGAAGCTGCTACTGCTTGTTCACCAGCTATTCCATCTGAAAAAAGCATAGAATCAGATACTCAGGTTGTGAATGAGGTGAAATGCAACTCTCCTCATCTGTCTCCGTTGAGAGACACCTCAGCAGGAGTCACACTTCGCAATGAAGTGAAAAGATCACTCGTGAAAGAAGATGGCCTTGAAAATAAGGTTATTGCTAAGGACTTCTTTTCAAGCGTGAAAGAGATTGAACATCTTTTCATCAAAGCTTCTGAGTCTGGGAGAGAAGTTCCCCGGATGCTTGAAGCAAACAAGTTTCATTTTCGACCAATTTTCCCAGGGAGAGACCGTAATTCCCTCTCCCTCCCTCTCTCTCTCTCTCTCTCTCACACACACACACAAACACACACGCACGTGCATGAAAGAAATTGCTTCTAGTGAGTGATTTGTTGAGTTTCGTTATGTCTTTGGCTTTAATTTGTATTAGCACCATACAAGCAATTTGAAAAGTGAAGTATGCAGGTGATGATAGCTGTGTGCTTTGTTGATTGACAAATTGTAGAGTTTCTTGTTTTGCCATCTGCAAGTCACTATCTTTTCTTAGGGGTATTGGTTTGAATAGATTTGAAGCCTCACAATCATTGAGAAATGGATGTTTTGCCAGAACAAACGCAAATAATCACCCTAACTTTTACTGCTTATCAACTTAAATTGAAATTAGACAGTTTAAGGTATTTAATGAGGCTTTGTTAGGAAAGTGACACCGAAGATATGCATGTCAAATGAATAACGTGGAAGGTAAATGGTGGCTAACTGATTTGACAATTGGTTGGTTTGTGGAATGGCATTAGGTTGGGGATGGGATGGATTTGATAAACACATTTTTTTGCTACTTAGGAGGGTATTAAGTTGAATTTGTGGTGTGATAGACGTTTTGGAGTTGTTCCATTTAAATTTTCTTTGCTCCATCTTCATGTGGTTGCTAGGGATCAAGGGGCCTTGTTCTATTACTATCTTGAAAGGTCAGAACATACTATTGTTGTGTGGGGGGGGGGGGGGGGGGGGGGTGGGGGGTGGGGGAGAAAGAGAGGAGATTTCCGTTCTTGGAGGTATCGATATGATTGTAAAGGTGAAGATGGTTGTGGACGGATTTAAGTGCTTGATATGGTGTCTTCTTGGTGTGAGACATCTTCAAATACTTGAGGGGGTGGTTGACCAATGTATAATTCAGTCTGATTTCTTGTGTTTGTTACATAGATGCATAACTGATGAGATTAATTTTTGCGCTCCGGTAGTCTTTTATCGGAATATTTAGATTGTATTACTTTGTTAAGTGCCTTTTCTGGGATCTTTCAACAACTTCCATACAGATGTCTGAGAAATGAAATGCTAACCAAGTTAGGGACTTTAACTTGATGTATAATAGTGAAATCCTTAAAGATAATATTCCGATGTTGCAGGTGGGTCAGTAACTTTGACAATATTCAAAAGTTGCTTCTCTTGTGGGGAAGATTTTAACCAGGTTCAGAAAGGTAGGTCTCTTCTTCTCTGTGCCACCAGGTTGCAAATCATTTTTAATATATGCGGGATCAGCTTTCTGGAATAGTTGTATTGCTTTACTCATGCATGGTGACTTTGATGGTGTTCCTGTAGTATACTTTCTGACATGTGTGACCTTGTGGTACAAAAGGCCTGGCTACACTACCTTATTCATACACAGCTTCAAAATGCCTAAACACCATGTAAAATGAAATAGTTCTTTTGCCTATTGAATTTCTGCAATTGGAAAGATGGCCTAATTTTGATTAACTTAGTATGTTAGGCCTAATCTTGATTAACTTAGTATGTTACCTCCTAGTAAGTTCTGAATTGGTATGGTCAGATTTGTGAAAGCAAGAAGCTGTAAAAGAACCCAAGGACAGCTATGTGAAGAAATAAAATGAATGTTTGTCTGTGAGTGTTGTACGTTCATCTTATCCAAGTACTCATTATTTCCAGAAATTTCTCGTTCCTTCTTAATTGTTCTTGATCAAGTAAATGTGAAATGTAGTCACCAGGAAGATCTGACATGAATCCTATCTTCCATTTTAGAGAAACAATTTGCATAGAGTGAATAAAGGAGTGAATTGAGGAAGATGGCATTCCCAAACGAGAAAGAGATTGGATATCAACTACCAAGTAGGACGGGCGGTAAAAGTCAATAGAGCTACTATTGAGTCCTTGACCAAGCTATACTGAAGTGGCATGAAAATGACATCTTATTGCACAATCTCCTGATATTTCTAGCTTAGTGCAGTCTTGTATGCCATCTATTTGGATTGCAACACAAATCTTTCAACAGACCGATGGCTCATTTTGAACTAAGGCTGTTGTGTCTTTGTCTTGTGTCTACTATTTATTTATTTTGGCCGGCCTTCATTCATCAGCGCCTAAAATTTCGGTGCTGTAGAGTGCAGTCTTTGTTGAGTATGGCTACTGATCTTTTTCTTTCAAGGGAAATGCATTCAATTTATTTCTTATTGTCTAAATTTGTTACCATGTAGGATGACTAAGGCTGCGTTCTTTCTAAACTTATAAGTTTAGAACTTATTTCGGTATTTTTTTACTTTTCGTAACTTTTTGTTTAGCTTTTCGACGTAATTTTAGGGGTTAATGGATCGTCTTGACGAGACGAATCGGAAAACTATAAAAATATGGATCGATGTTGAAAAATTTTCAAATAAGACGGCACTTAGGTTCCAAAAGATAGCTGTTTGATACTTTTTTCGTCTTTAGTGAACTTTTTTTTTGCTTTTGGTCCTAATTTTGTACTTTTTAGACTCCTCTTGTCGACACAGATGATTAATCCAAAAAAATTCATGCGAATTTAACAAAAATTCAGAAAATATGAACAAAACACACAAAATGAAGAAATAAGTTTAGAAGAACTCAGCCTAAGATGTGGGACAAGTGTGGAGAAACATTTCCCTGCCAGATCTTCTACCAGCCTGGTTTTTGATGATACTAAAATTGGAAAGCGTGATCTTGAAATCTCATCAATTTATATTTATGTTTGCATAACATTATTCACAGCTTCGTGATAAGTTTCAGGATCAAGTCAAGATTTAAGGACTTAAAATAGTAGAAGGTTCGGATGTTATTGTCTTTAGTTGCTGGATCTTTAAGTTGCAATTATTA
Source organism: Rhododendron mucronatum var. ripense (assembly GCA_019656295.1). Lineage (NCBI taxonomy): Eukaryota > Viridiplantae > Streptophyta > Magnoliopsida > Ericales > Ericaceae > Rhododendron > Rhododendron mucronatum. Next base: position 2,754,126 of record BPLT01000007.1, read on the forward strand.
AGGTGTTGGTAGGGGTTAAGTTCATGCTATGTTGCATGGATATGGCAAGAAAGGTTTTTGTTGGACATCCACATGCAAGCTTGTCAAACATTGCGTAACTTTATTTAGTTTTAGTCCATATGGAGTTCAATCGTGGTTGACAGGTAACAGGTTACATGCCTTCATTCTTCTTAGTGGACACTCGTATGCTTGTACATTACAGATCCATGAAAGCATGCTTGAGCAGATGTGTGCATCATAAGTGTTCAAACACACATTCTCACTCTCTCATGCACACACTCAAACATGGAAGCTGCAAAGATCAGTCTTTGTCTCTGGAGTTTCATTCAGATTCCTTTTTTTCTGTTCCACGGTGCCTGCTTTCTGCTATTATGAAATCATCATTTCCTTTGGGTTGATTCATTAGTTGGAATATTTTCTGGAATAAGTTCCGGGTCTCATGTGATTCCGTTTTTTGTTGTCCTCCTAGAGCCTGATCAAACATCTGTGAAGTACTTAACCTGGCATCGGACAATATCATCACGTTCGTCTTCGTCTAGGAATCCTCTTGGCGCAAACTCGAGAGATGACACAGAGGACCTCACGAATAATCTCTTTCAGAATTTCTGTATGAACTCAGGAAGCCACGCCTCTACCTTGGACAGACTATATGCATGGGAGAGGAAGCTGTATGATGAAGTCAAGGTATTGGTGGTTTCATAACTTTGGCTGTAGATCTTTTCTGTTTTATTCACTAAAACTCCCAGTGTTGCTTATTTTTTGCTGCAACTATATTGGATCCAATATTTTCTACCTCACTACAACTTCATAGAACTTAATTTGTTTCATTAGGCTGGAGCTAAAGATATGGTGTAGATTGTAGAATGTTCTGATAAATTCATAACTTCTGCTGTCCACTGTACTCATTACGTTAAGTCAAACAGGACGATCTCATTTTGTTTTATTTTGTAAAGTTCGTGGAATTGTTTTCCTAGGTATACTATTTGTTACTCCTTAGATCTCATGTTCTTTTTGTCAGGAAGTGCTGTGGCACTCTAATCAGGAATGATATGTAGCAGAGTAATAATTTATCTGAGATACTTTTCAGTCCTTGTTGTAAAACATGTCACAACTTGTCTAATTATCAGTATGTTTATTCATTGTGAATTATTTTTCTGCTGATTTTAGCGTTTCCTTAATTGGTTGAAGATTTTTAAAAAGCATTAGGGTACATTTGATGAAGAGTGAAGACGTATCAAGACTTTTGAGCTATAATATTGATTGTTACCAAAAAAACCGTGCTGACAAGCCAATAATCCAGAAAAAGAAGGTGAATATGGACAGGGAGCATGGGCTTAGGATAATTGTTGACAAAAAGTTTCAAGAATAACTCATCGCATCTTAGTAGGAGCCACATCCATATAGGGGCTAAAATTTGAAGAAAATCAATGGGTTCTTGTTTGTCACATCATACATGCCAATGCGTTATGGTCAAATTTCTATCTTGAAAGACTCTCATTGGCACTCTATCTGATTTGTGTAAATGTCTACAGTCTACACCCACACAGCTTGTGTGTGCTTGTTTGCCTTTAACACCAAGCCCTTTCTATTCCACACCTGTGAACGATATTTTGTGTGTAGTCGCGTCTGTGCTTCCCAGGGTCTGTAACAGAACTTAATATCTGTGCAGCAAAGGTATTTGTGTTATAAGTACGTGGTATTTTTTGCTGCATTGATTCTAATTGAAAATGATTGTCATTTCTTCTGGCCTTCAAATTTGAAAGTGATGTAATTGGGAGGTCGTTATTGTACTTGAAATTTTATGATCATAGCCGGTGAAACAATCATTAATTAGATATGTGGAATTACAAACTATCAGGGGCAGTGTTGGAAATTTTGATAGGGGCGCTCAAGAACTGTGAGTTTTCACCAATCATGGATATCCGAAGATCTATATTACATTGTGGACAATATAATCATTCATTTTGTATGTTTTTTGGTGACAATTTAAATATGGTTTGATTTTGGTAACTTTAAAAGTAAGAGAGTCACCAGGATCATTAAATAAGGGGTCTCCTTGTCTAAGTTTCTGGAATTAAAATGGCATAAAGTAGTTAAAAAATTGTACAAAGTTAATCAAAGGCTGTTACAAATTGAATGGGAAAATGGGAGTTGGGGAAATACTGGGAATGGGGGAGGGGAAAGGGTTTTAATCAGGCATTTGAAATTATGGAAACTGAAGTGGGACAAGTTAAGATTCTACAGGTAGCGAGCCAACAGTGTAAGGTTGCCATTTTGAGGTTAAGTGAAGTGTATGTTGGCTGATGTAATTGTATGTAAAGGATGAACAGTAGAGATTTGGGCTTCTTAAGGTGGGTTCTGGGCATTTAGGAGCTTTAAAACTGCTGTGAACACCACCTAAGAAATGCGGTTCTAATCGTGGTATCAGCCGGCAAGGTCGCACTCATATGCTCCTAGGCATCGGAAGTAGCGTTAATGTGTACTATGAATTGAAAACTAAACTTGTGAATAAACTTCCTAAGCACAACTCGTAAAAATTTTGACATTTGAAATGGCGTTTGATCAACGTTATGACACTTGTAGCGAAGCATATGTTTTAAGTCTATTCGAATTATAATACATCATAAGTAGATTTATGGTATACAAGCAAATATTTGTTGGTTCACGCATACAAATAGTATAACAAATTAACAATATTAGTTGAAGGGGAGGTTAAGTGACTCTTAGAGGTAGGTTATTTTTATGACAGGGTATTTGTTTGTTTCAGGTTTGTGGATGATAACTGTGTAAAGACCATAATGGTGAAAATACTCCCTCCATCCCTTAATGGATTACCATTTGGATGTTTTTTGCTGTCCATTTTGAAAAGGAAAAAATCATTGATTTTTCACCTTTGCCCGTCTCTGACTAATTAAGGTATCAAATCAAAAGGACAACGAGTGATTGAAGGGTATTTTTTAAAATTTATAACTTAAAAGAATAATGATTGTATCTCCTAAATTTTTTAGAATTTCTAAAATGCTCATCTATTTTGGACGGAGGGAGTAATGAACATCATGCCTGTAACGATGGAAAAATAGCCATGTCAGTTGTTTTCTCTATGATTTCTTATAGGCCAATATGTAATCCCTGCTTTAATTTTATAACTTCCAGGAAAGAATCAATGGTTAGGATTGTAAATTTGGGGGTAAAAGGAAAGACACGGGTTTATATAGATCTGGTTCTGGAGTTAAAGGCCCAAAGGCGCATATAATTAAGAAGAATAAAGAGAAAATCTTTGTTGATTTATGTTCAAAGATTTATATGCATTTCTTTACCGTAAAGAGCTTAGAGATCTCCGATATAGACTTGGACTCGAACTCCTAATAGGAAACATAACCTTGGCTTCTAGGGCCTGTTTGATGCCCATTACAGCCCATGGGATTGGACAGTTATGGATGTGGGTCCCATAGCACATGTTTGGTAACATGTGCTTGGAAATGCTTGTCTGCTATGTAGCACGGACACTTTGCGTAGGTCAGAGACGGAAGGAGGAAGGGGCATATGGGGGCCAAGCCGCCCCCACGCAGTTTCTTTTTTAATTTTAAAATTTAATATTAATACTTTACATGGGTGGCTCTTGAAATAAAGAATTGGAAACAACCTTTTCAACTTTACAAGACCCAAATTTTCCCGACTTTGCTAATATGAGCCCTATATGCAGTGAATAATCCAAATTTAATGTGAAAAAAGTTTAAGAGTTTCAATGTACTTTCTATAGATACTCATGCACTTTTTCGGATATCTATACACCTTTCACATATATCAATACATTTTTTGCACATTAACCATTGTCCACTGGGTTGAGGTTAGCATTTTCACAATCCCATCCCCCCCAGTCCACAAAATCTTGGTTCCATCTCTGGCGGAGGTCACGTATTGGTGTCGAACACCGACTCTCTCCGGACACTGAAGTCAAGACTTTTTCTCATTTTGACACTCTTGGGACACTTTAGAACAAGCTAGAACACTCTCAGGTTACCTTGTGGACACTCTCAACATACTCTATGGACACGTCGGGATCTTCTTTTCATGTAAGATGATGGTTGATTGAACATTAAGAAGTGTGTGAGTGATAAAACATATTTTGTTAAAACACTTTAATGAATTATGTACTGGTAAAGGTCAGGAAAGAAAAAGATGGATGTGCGGTTCTTCGGTTGTACTGGATTGTTTTTGTGTTTTGTACTTATAAATTATGCACATATTTTGCTCGTGACCCCAGCGTCCTGTGCTACAGTTTTTTTAGATTTAAAAGATAATGTGTGGGTGTCGTGTCCAGGTTGTGCGTCTGTGTTGGTTACCTATCTTATTTTATAACCAGACCCCATCATGGATGCACGAACGATCTTAGCAACTCATGTCATGAAATTCTGCACATAAATACTTGAATATATGCAATAAAAGGTCACTGGCAGCATGTTAACCAGAAATAAACATGAATAATACTCCAGTAAGACTAGAAAGTTGATTAGTCATGGTTTTTCTTGGTCCTACCTTAAAAGAAGTATTCCAGCCGTCTATATTCTCCTCTACAACACACCCTACGTTACCACCACCATTGCCATTATTGTGGGTGCAACGGTTAGTACCTTGCCAATGACCGTCTAGTTCGAGAATGACGACACTACAATGTATGAATTATGCCCCTGCTCGATCCTTTCTGAACCTGTTGTTCCACTACTAGCATATAACTTTATATATGATGATGCATGAGAGTATGAATTATGCTCTTCCCTGTCTCTTTGAAATTTTTGTTTGCAACATTGTTCTGCTAATAGCGTATAACCTTGTGAATGATGACGCATCGGTGTTTGAATTATGCACTTGCTCGGTCAGTTTGAACCTTTTGTTTGCAATGTTGTTCCTCTTTTCGTCTGCTATTAGCATATAACATCATAAAAGATGATGCATCAATGTATGAATTGGTCTGTTTGAACCTTTTGTTTGCTCATGCCTCTTTGCAGTATGTTGAAATTCCCGTACGAGTAGTGGACAATGACTTTTTATTCTTAAGAAACTATTTATGCAGAAACCTCAATATTTGGTACGATGAATTGACTCGGACGGCTAATTATTCAGTTTGTAAAATAATGTGGATTTGGAAGAAACTATTATCCTCCAATTGGCTGGCGTTCCATGCAATAGGAATATGATGTAGTGGAGTTAAATTATTGCTTCCCTATCAAAAAATGTCGAAACTTATGACCGTTCTAGGATGTTCACTACTGTTTTATGTAGTCTTTTGTTTTCTACTACCAGAAAACAAAATGTTTTCCTCTTACCTTCTGTATCTCATCTTGGGCTACCTGCAGGTTACTGAATGTTATCTGTTAATTGAATTTTAAAATCTTATTTGTCCAGTTATAAACTACTTTTTGGAAGTTTCGCATACAGTATGGGACCCATAATTTTGGCCTCTCCTAATAATTTGCCGATTTCAGGCTAGTGAGCTGGTTAGAAAGGAGTACGACATTAAGCGTAAGCATCTTCGACAACAAGAATCGAAGGGAGAAAATTCTAGCAGGATTGATAAAACTCGAGCTGTTGTGAAGGATCTACACTCGAGAATTGGAGTTGCAATACACAGAATAGACACAATATCGAAGAAAATAGAGGAACTAAGAGACACAGAGCTGCAGCCACAGCTCGAGGAGTTGATTGGAGGGTATGTGCTTGTTATTCAATTTCAATTTGTGCTTGATTTTTGATTCGCTGGAAGCCGCTAAATGTACGTATAGAAATGGTTTTGATGAATAATATGAATGTTGCCACTTACTAATTATTGGAGGTATTTAATGTATAACACAGTGCTATGTTGTTCAGAGGTAGATGAATCATACACGATTCACCTAGTACAAAAAACTTGGGTGGATTTGAGGAAGACTCCAAGGTTTATCTGTAGTTTTGATAAGAACTTTGATCTTTCTTACTTCAAACAAGCAAAGCTAATGAGTAGACAGAATAAGCATTGATTGGTAGTTTAGTATAGGAGAAGGGACGGAACCCATTCTTAGTATCTCTATTACTTTCTTGAACTGCTTTTTACCATGTTTCTAACTTTATTTTTTCCTTCACAAGTTCTGTAATCTTTTTGTTTATGGTTCTATATTTTAGATATGCCTGAAACCTCATCCTTTGTATAATATTTTGCCTGCTTAGACTGCTGGATTACAGTGAGTCCTTATTTATTGTAAGACAACTATTATACAGTGGAGATGGATTTCTATAAGAGTTTTTTGGACAAATTTAAGCGATACTATTGAGAATTTGGTAACTGATCCTTATGCGTATGACAAAATATGGGACGTGACCGTGCATGTAGTACCTCTTGAGATATTGTTGCTGTTTATTGTTGTTCCTGCGCATATTCAATAACGGCACTTAGGTTGTTTCTTTGGCTAGCTTATAGTTTCTTCTGTGTGAGCTTGTATATTGGTCGGGCAATGAACATGTGGTTTTTGTTAATTGTTTGAGTAGAACAAGACCTGTCAATTTTTACTAACCTGTATATATGCAAAAATAAAACTGTGTTCTCAATTAAGAAACAAAATCTGTTCAAAAACAAAACTAAGAAACACAAAGGAGGGAGATTGATGTTAATCTTGTAGTAACAGTGACGGAAATGAGAATAACAATGAAAAGGGGACACAAAAAGAGAAGAAATTGAAGAACATACAAATTAACGTCTACTCGAGGTGAAGATTGTTAGATTTCTTGGAGGGTTCCAACCTAAAACCAATTGGCTATAGGTGGAGTAGCCTCTAGAATTTATTAACCAAGCTTGGGTGGCTTAGATGGGCGATGTGGGACAAGTCTAACACTCCCCCTCACGTGCAGCCCGGATACACGTGGAGGTGACTGACCAGGAGCTGACTGACTGACTCGGGCGACAGAGACGACAGAGACTTTCCCACGAGAGGTGAGGCCACCCAAGACCTAGCTCTGATACCATGTTAGATTTCTTGGAGGGTTCCAACCTAAAACCAATTGGCTATAGGTGGAGTAGCCTCTAGAATTTATAAACCAAGCTTGGGTGGCTTAGATGAGCGATGTGGGACAAGTCTAACAAAGATACTGTCAGAATTTCGTGGATGCCTGACGTGTGTGTGTTCTCGCATATTGCTATTATTTTCAACTGTTTGGTTCGTAAATGAGAGGGTACTGAATGCTTTGACACCATATGTGAAGCATTAAAGGATTGAGAGAGAATCATTTGGTTGAATGTGAATTTTTTTTTTCCCGGTAACTGAATGTGAATAAGTTTCCATGCATAGAACTTATGAAGCTGGTCCATTTGTGCTTATAGACTTGGGCGTCTTTCAGTATCTACAGCTGGAGGAAGTCCCTAGTCCCAGCAAGCTCTTATGCCCGTTACTTGGGTTAAAAATCTGACTGTGGCCACCATTGACTTGAAAAATAGTTTTGGGCATCTTTCCTGCATCTCCTCTTTGAGCCCACATCCTACAATGCAGCTGTTTTTCTTACTTTTGATAGAACCCTGGTGATAGTCCAGAAGTGGTTGTATGGAAAATCGCTTGATGAAGTGCTAAAGAAATGTTTTTGTTGGTCCAATAGTGCATATGCACACGTGCTTGAATGCCCTATATCAATTATCTCTTTATCAGGTGCATATGGGCGTATATGTGTGTTTAATGTTTATATGCATATACGAGGTATTTTGGCATTTGTTTTGGTATTTTGTATATTGTTTGTTGTGTAACTAAACAAATCATGTATTTATTAGCCTCCTGATGCCCAAGTGTTTCTCATGTCAGGTTAAGGCGGATGTGGGATGTGATGTTTGAATGTCACAAGCTTCAGTTCCACATTATTTCAGTTGCTTCCGACAACGGCACCATCAAAATCTCCTTACATTCAGAAGCACAGAGACAGATCACTGCCCTTCTGGAGATCGAACTTAGTGCTCTTTCTTCAAGCTTCACAAAGTGGATTGGTGCTCAGAAAACATACGTGAAGGCTCTCGATGAGTGGCTTTTCAAATGCATAACTCTTCCTCAGCAATCTTCCAAGCGGAAAAAGAGGGCGCCACGCACATCCATACGAGATTTGGGCCCACCCATATATGTCACGTGCGGTGTTTGGTTGGCAAAGCTCGAAGCTCTACCCACGAAGGAAGTCACAGAATCTATAAAGAAATTAGGTGCAGAAATTTCCCGCTATTTACCTCGTCAAGAGAAGAACCAAGGGAAGGGTAGGAATCCGCTGAATTTGACACCTTGGCCAGCTGGAAGCAATGGTGAGGCAGCCGTTAATTTGTTGAGAGACGAATCTCCAGAGGATTGGGTAACAGGTTCCGATCGTTTTGGATCTACTTTGGTGGATTTTATTGCTCAGTTGAAGAACTTTGCAGAGTCTTCTGTGAAGATGTTTGCTGAACTTGAAAACGCCATTCAAGAAGCCAAGACTAATTATGAGAAGCCCCTCTAAGTCGTGAACGCATTTTCACAAAAAGGAAAAAAAAAAAAAAAAGGAAATGGAAATTGGGTGTAGAGAAATAGCAAGGAGGAGGAAATTACTTGTGGCATTTTGTACATGGAGAAAACAATAACTGGGTAGCTTACCGGAGGTTTTTCCCCGTGTTCATTTGGGCAGGAATAAAGGACATGGTTATAGTCCGTATTACTGGGATTGAAAGGTGAAAGGTAGAGTGATAAGATGGGTGGGATTTTTGATGGTTGAATCTGTTTTTGTTTGGTTATTGTTGAAATAGTTTTTCTGCTAGACATGTTAGAATCTGTATTGCTTATTTGAACATGAGAATTGAGTTGCAACTCCACCCCTCATCCTCTATTATGGTTATACATATAGGTCTGGGTACATATGTCCATGAGATCTTTGATTAACAAGATCAATGGTTCTTTGGTTTTGGATGATGTGCAAATCATAATTTGTTTCCATGTTGGTTTTCATGTGTACTTTTGGCAGAGTCATGTCGTGTGTAGGTTGTGGCCTAGCGCCATATCAAGTAGTATGATTTTCCGGACAAGTTCAGTGAGTTTTTTTTCCCCAAATCAACCGCAAAACAAGTATGGGTGAGCCTCGCGATCATATATAGACATTGTAATTAAGCAGGAGTTTTGCGCACCGTCCTCGAGGTCTGCATCTTTCTTGCTGTGTAAAGGGCATTTTCCTTTGTGTGAAACTTGTTTTTTCATCGAGTTGATGTCTTCTTGTTACTCTTTGCTAACATTCCATTTTTCAAGCAGTTTTTTCTTGTTTTTTTTATCAGTAATGTTTCAAGCAGTTTATCCCCAGTTAGTGATACGTTTCTTGGAAATGCTATCCTAACCCTAATTTTATGTCATAGTTAGTTCCACCATGGTTAGATTACTACAAAGGGCCAGCTACAGTTCTATCATTTCGAGAGTACGACCTCACCCTCGGAAACCAAACCCACGTCACTGTACTATCATTTCGAGAGTACGACCTCACCCTTGGAAACCAAACCCACGTCATGAAGGATTGCTGATTTGTGAAAAACTCGGTTCACTTGTCAAGAAATTGGAGCCGGAAAATAGTTCTCGAGAAAATTTCAGTGAAGTTTTAGGTGTTCAAGTAAACGTCCTAAAAGAAAAGAAAAAGCATTTTCCTATATGAGTTCATTTGATAAAAGAAACTAGTTTTAAATTTTAATTTGTATATAGAAAACTAGTGCAGAAAATAGTATTCTTGCAAAATTTTGTGTTTTTTTTTTGCCAAATAAGTTTCGAGGGAAAACTGATCTTAGTGAAAAGTTGGTGATGTGGGTCCCACAACATTTTTGCTAACTAAACCCTAGAAAATGCAAGAGCATTCTCGTATTTTCTTTTCCTTCCCTTGCAACTGAAACGCACCTAGTACCTTCGGTTTGGATAACTACCAAAAGTGTCCAAGCAGGTTGGTGAGATGATGAGGTTGGGAAAAAGAGCATGACAATCTATTTCCCTAAACTTTGATATGCTCTCCTTTTCTAAATAAAATTGGACAGAGGGAGATGAGAAAATAAAAAATCTCAATAACGTCACAATGCTACACACAACTACACCCACACACTATTGTGTGTGAAATTTTTTTAGAGTAAATTACAGTAAACCCCCCTCAATTAACCCAAATTTTCACTTAACCCCCTCCGACTACAAAACCTAACAGTGTGCACCCTCTAACTATCCAGAATTAACACTTAACACCCTTTTGTTAGGTCTCCGTAGGAAAAATGCACCGACGGCCGTCTCCGGCCACCGGGCGGCCGATCCGAGCCGTCCAAAAATTTTAAAAATAAAAACCAAGTGGGCTAATGCGGGAATCAACGGCATCCGACGTGCGTAGGTGCTCGATCTACACACCCCATTTAAATTCTTGGGGTGTTTGGATCGAGCACCTACGCAAGTCGGATGCCGTTGATTCCACGCTAGCCTACTCGGGTTTTTTTTTTTTAAAATTTTTGGACAGCTCGGATCGGCCGCTCGGTGGCTGGAGACGGCCGTCGGTGCATTTTTCCTACGGAGACCTAACAAAAGGGTGTTAAGTGTCAATTCTAAATAGTTAGGGGGTGCACACTGTTAGGTTTTGTAGTCGGAGGGGGTTAAGTGAAAATTTGGATTAGTTGAGAGGGGTTTACTGTAATTTACTCATTTTTTTATAACTCGGAGTAGAGTTGCACACACCTCAACTAATCCTAGGGATCAATCTTACCGCCCACGGGGGGCCCAAAGCCAGAACAAAACTTTGTTTGGACTAACCTCAAATGAGTTAATAGCATCTGAGAGGTTTCAATCATGAGATCTTAAGATAGAGCAAACTCCTAATTCACAACCCTTGACCACCAAGCCAAAGATTTTGTTGTGCTTGTGAAGTTGTGTGTAATTTTAGACTTGTTGCATCAAAATGTTCATGTACCCATGTTTCAATGCACACCTAGCTAGCCACCATGTTTCAATGCACACCTAGCCATTGAATGGTGTCTCAAGATTCTTATGCTGTTCAATAACTTAATTATTGGCTAATAGTGGGACATATATAGAAATACAAAAAATTAAAGTTAGGTTCAAGCCAAGAGCGTATTGGGACATATAAGTACAAAACAAATTAGGTACAAGCCAGTACATGTGTTTTGAGGTTGTCTCTAGACTCAACAATTCTCGACTCTTCCTGCAAAGAGATTCTGAGCAGATTCGAACCATTGATTTTTCCAATGTACGGTCCAAATTTGGACTATTTTCTCCATACCAAAAAACCTGAACCGGAGAAGATCCGATCCCTGAGGTTATACACTCATGCATATTTAATTAATGTCATAAAACTTTTTTACCAAACATGGGTTATTTGATCTCCTTAGTTGTCTGAATTCTATCTGATTTTCATATTTGCCTCACAAAATGGCCTTTTATTCTTTCAGCCTCTATTATTGAGAATGACTTCTCACCAGTTCGCGTTTGAACCAAAGAAAGGTTCGGCATAAACACTTTTAGCAATCCAAAATGGAGTAATTTTATTTCTACACTTTATCATTCACATACCTATTTCTATCTTTCTGTAATTTAATTCGGGTTATTATTCTTAATTTCACCTTGGATCCTCTTCATTGGACGGGACTAAACAATTTCCATTGCCAAAAGTTTGGCAAAAATGTTCCAAAATCAATAAATTTTGCATGAAGTTTCGTTTCGACAAATTTGATCGAAGACTGATCATAAACGAGTCAAAAGAGCTGAGAAGTGAATTGTCTAAACTTGGTTTGGAAACTTAAAGAGCTTAGAAAAATATTCAAAGCATGCATGGCTTTTATACCAAGGAATTAAGCAAATCGACCTCAAACAAAGTTTAATCAAGTTGATCTCAAATAGATTTTTCTTGATATCATCAGTCAGGGACGGATTCAGAAATGTCGTCTAGTGGGGGCACTTTGTTAATCATAGTGGCGAAAATTTATTTTTCTAGTTAACCATAATAAGATCGTTACATAATTAAGGCATGCAATACAAACTATAAAAATATATAACACATACTTTCACTTAAATTATGTAAAAATAAGCATAAAATCTCAAACAAAATTTGAGAGTACGTTTACATGAATATCGACAAGTTTTAGAATGATCGATATAGTTTTATTAATGATATTATTTAAAAATATTACTCTTAGATGGTTAAAAATAAGTACAATTAAGAAATAATCAATCCAGGTAGACAAATAGCTCGAAAATCAACAAGTATAAATGCACCACATGACAAAATTGAAACATAAAACTTGTTTTATATGTATATTTTTAAGATATATGCACTTGTTTATGTGTAATAGCACACTTAATTTCATAATTATGCAAAATATACAAAAAAATAACAAAATTATTTTAGTATCGAGCGGGGGCACGTGCCCCCACGTGCCCCCCTTTCCCTCCGTCCCTGTCATCAGTTATACGAGCTGAGTATAGTAATACCATGTTTCATATTCAAGCTTGATTTGTTGAAAACGTAACGAACGAGCGAAACTGTATTAGCTACCAGCCTAGCTAATACAGTTTCGTTCCATGAAACAGTACTATTACCAATTTTTGACCTTATAATAAGCAAAAAAAAAAAAAAAACATAATTTAAACTTTATCAAAATGGCTTGAACCACCAAATTAAAGATGCTCTCTGCAGGCATCTTTTAGTGTGTAGAGCACAAGCACTGCTCACATTACTATGTTGGATCTAGCCTTTCTTTTCATTTTTCTATTTGTCTGTCATCAACTCAACCAGCTCTGTGTATAATTTTTGCAAATAGTATAATAATAAAAAAATTATTCAATTTTAACGCATTAGTTGTGTATTGAATAAAACACTAACAATGAATCTGTTGTTGGAATGTCCAGGTGCATTCACTTGGTGTTAGTGGGGCACATAAACAGCTCGCAAATTACAAGATTGCCCCCTGCATGTTCTTTTGCAAACACTATTGCTTCAAACGTGGGATAAATATTCATAAACTATAGCGGGGATGCCCTTGAAAGCATCAGGCCCTTTCTCCTTTTCATTTCTCTTTTTTTTTTCCCTTTGTGTAATGCTGGGTATTCCGAGCCAGTTTGCACCAACCTCGGACTATTCTTTATAGCTCCTTCCACATACGTCTCATACGTTTACGTGTGACGGTAAGATGGCCCCAAAAGTTATCGTTAAAAAGAACCAAACGTACAACTTTAAGAGGAAGTAGACGTCGAGTCATGGCCACTACTTGACCAACCGTGGAGGTTTTTTCTTTGTTTAACCTTTTCTAATGCACTCAATTTGACAGCCCGATGGGTTGAAGGTATGGACTATGTGGAGAGAAAATATATGAATAATAATATCACCTTTTTTTTTTTGTCATTAGTTAAACTTAATCTACTCTATTCTAAGGAACTTGAGAAATGGAATAGATGCTTACGGGAAACGAACTCTGTCCATATGCATGAAAGTATAAATGAGGCACCAATTGCATGCATCCCAATCCACTTGCATTTGCATAATAATAGTATCACTTGTTTGAATGAGTAAAAGATGTGTGAAACTCGAAAATAAGGAGAACAATAGATATATAATATTGAGACTTATTTTTTTCCTAAATATTTCTCACCCCTAAATTGTAGGAGTAAAATTTTGTGTGAGATCACAAGAGAAATGGTGTATATCTCTTTATGTTTTAGCTTTTCTCATAAATAATGAGAAACCTACGTGAGAAATTATAGGCAGTAGGGTCATGAGCTCTTTGGGCCCGTTTTCAAACAGTTTTAATTTGCAGAACTTGTTGAGAAGGTCGACCACATCATATTATCCTCAATAGATGTTAATCGATGTGTATTTTAACTAATTTATGTTGCAAAAAATGAGTTCCGATTACATCGATCAATTCATGTATGATGAATGTGATTTATAGCACAATTTATTGTCTCGATGAGTTTAAAAAAGTATAAACAATTTGGACGGTGAAAGCGGACCCAAAAAGCCAAGCAAACTGAGAGGACCTTGCAGTCACTTTAAATCTTGGAGAATTTTTCCTTCCAAAGTATTATTATTATCTTTTCTTTTCTGATCAAACACCTCCATCCGAAAGTGGGAGTCGCGATGATAGTTTTTTTTTTTTATATCATTATTACAAATAGTAGAAGAATAATGAATTTCGTAAAATAGGATTATGACCCGCGCTAACACACCTGTTAACTTTTAGCCTAACCACGTGGCTCAAAAAATTACACTTGAGTTGTATAGTAGCTCGACGCGTTCCCTTATGGAGTATATTACACTCAATTTTCCTTGGCCACCGATGGGACTTGGGGTTCGCATATGCCCCCTTAAAGTAAAGGAAAGAAATATTATCAATCTTTGTTCTAGGCAAGAATTGTCTTGGCCTGACCTCCTCTATGAAAATGTAAAGGATAGCTAACTGAGCAAGTCACGATTGGTTTCGCGATGATATTTTAAGATAATGGCATTGTGGTTTGTCAATCTAAAACAACGATCTAATACTCTCCCACCACCAAATAATTGCAATTAATAATTTCTAATAGTAGAGTCTTCAATTTTTTAAGTTCTTCTATCATTGATCCTTAAATAATTAAAAGACTGCCAAGGGTCAACGGCTCTTAGTTTTTATTATCTGAGTTTAGTTTCTCAAAAGTGTTAAAAATACTAAAAAGAAAAAAAAATTGTAAAGGACAAATTTTTGTGAAGGAAAACATTTTGAGCTCTTTTTTTTCCTTTATATTTTGTGAAGAAAAAAAAATTCCTTTAGTAGTTTTAGTAGTACTTTTATGGGTTCATTTCCGGTCCAGTTTTTTTGCTGTCCAGTACGGTCCGGTTTTGGGCCGTTGTGGGCCCATTCCGGGCCCACAACAATGATCGGAATCGTTCATTTTGTAGAGCTCGTCGAATATGTCATCCATGCCAAAAATTAGCTTGATCAAACATCAATAGGTACATGAACAAAATAGATTTGTACATGAAAAAAATGGGCAATTATTAATTTCAACTTAATTTTTGTCATCGTTTTTTTCTTGTACAAATCTGTTTCATCCATGTACCTATTGATATTTGATCAAGCTTTTTTTTGGCATGGATGACATATTCGACGAGCTCTATAAAATGAACGATTCCGATCATTGTAGTGGGCCCGGAATGGGCCCACAACGGCCCAAAACTGAACCGTACTGAACGGTAAAAAAACTGGACTGGAAATGAAACCTACTTTTATAGCACTTTTGAAAAACTAGACATAGAGTATTCTTAAAACTATTACTCCTACTACTCCTTATTATCCAGTAAATAAAAGCGGGAGTGCGTTTTTCCATCGTCATCTGTGGAATTCAAAATCGACTTTAGCACCTTAAAATTCTTACCAGCGGACAAGTGGCCGGGCCACCATGAAGAGAGACCCACCGCATCTACTTTGCAAGCTTTGTGGAACCTGTTATTCCTCGTTTCTTCGTTAAATAAGGCAGGCTATGTGGGATCAGGATTAATAAATTTAAAATTTGAAATTTGAAATTAAATGAGTATGCAAAACTGAGACTCATGCATTTAGGTAGCATATAAATATTCAAGTTTTGTGGGATCCACAATATTATTATGTAGAATAATAAATCTTGCATAATAATATTGAATCCATAATTTATAATGAGTAATGAAGCTTTTGTGTGAATTTTATCACTAAAAGACAAAAAGAAAAAGAAAAAAAAAGAGCGCACTTATGAAAAAATAGTACGAAAATCATTTTCCTTTATAATTTTTTTGATAAAGAAACCGATGGAAACAATCAAGATTGATAATAAGGAGAATGAATAAAGTACATAATGAGTCTGGACTTACGGGATCCAATATTAAAATAAAGATGCAAAGTATAAAAGTATGAGAGGGGACCGATATTATTAATGGAGAAATTGGAACACATTTACAATATTTGCCCGGGTTATGATAAATAGAAATATGATTTATAAGCTTTTACTTTATTTATTTCTCTCGTCGAGACAAACCAATAATCTACAAAAAAAAAAAAAAATTGACGCGAAACCAACAAACTCGCAAAAAATTTCAATAAAAACAAAAAAAAAAAGAGAAGCCAGGTGCCTTATTTCCATCGAAATAGTGTTTTTTACTAATGGCAAACAGTATTTTAATTGTTTTGGATCATGGTTTTGCAGAGGAATTCAAAAGGCCAAAGTGATTTTAAAAAATAATTTAAGTGAAGAAACATCTATGATCCTGATATATTCAAGAGTCAAGAATGCCTTTTGACTGGAAGATGAAGATGAAAGAAGTCACAAACAAACAAACACTTCATTGGGTAGATTCTTAGGTATACCCGGAGTATTGCTGTCGTGGTGCTCCAAGAAATGAGAGGCTACAACATACTATGCCCCTTGTCTCTTTCCTCCTTTTTAATTTCCTTTTCGTTTTTTTGGTAATGAAAGGTGTCTCGGGTCAGCTTACGCGCACCTCGAACTAATTCCTACAACTCCTTCCAAATTCTTTCTGCACTCTTAACAAATGGGATGAGGTGATCCCCAACGTTTCTAGCAAGGAGCATCGAACATGATATTCTAAATTGGAGCAAACCCGTAAGTTTTAAGCACAGATTACCAGGCCTACCCCTTGAGGTTAAATGCCCCTACTCGCTAAACAAAAGTGCGTCAACGTGTCTCATCAAATAAAATTTGTCGCTATATCATTTGTCAGATCAGGTGATACTCTCGTATTATTGAATAATTATCCGGATGTAGTAGTTGAAAAGGATAAGGGAAGAGTTGAGTTTCTATGACCCACAACCACTGTGGCAACTTGTGAAGTGATTGTTTTTTAGTCTGTATTGAATAGACATTTCGTTGACCAAAGACTTATGAAGTGTCTTATTTTGAAGGCTCTCCACTCATTGGCTTAATATTCTCAGTACTAAAGTCAAAGAAATACAGCTCCATTTTGCTACGCAAATTTAAATAAAAGAAAATGGGGATTGGAAAAGTCCAAACTCCAACCACAAAATCACGGAATGGGCGATGCAAGCGGCCGATCCGGCCGTTCATCTCAACAATCGACCGTTCGAATCATAATTGAGCAATGAATAATTCAGATTTGTATGCGCTCGATTCGATCCAAGCAATCCGTACAGAGATAAACGGCCGGATCGACTGCGCTGCAGCATCCCAAATCCATCTCCTTAAATTTCTTACAATTCCCATATTCTCAGGAAGAATAGACTATCATGAATTCGATTCAGTTTTAAAGGAGAACAGATAGAGGATGACGAGACATCATATGATTCGACTTCAATTTTTTTACATTGAAAAAAGCTACGCTAGTCGTCTCATGTAGAGTTCGAACTTTGGGGAAAAAATTCAATACACTTTTCGCATATTTTATTACATTTTTCCAACCTTAACGACAGTCCACTTGCTATTTTTAGCATCTGACATATAAATCAACTACTTAAACTTCTTTTTTAAAAATCCAACCACTAAAACTCTTTCCCTAAAGCTAACTTATTTTCAAAAAACTCAAAGCATATTTTGCTTTCTTTTCTCATCCTTTTTTGTGGCTCTCAAGAATATAAAACATTTTTCAAATAGAATATGCACATCTGTACAAATATGTAGAAGGAGAATACCATCACATGCTTGAAAGAGACAAGTCAAGTTGTCAAACTAACGACTCCATAATTAAGGTAATTAACCTACCAGACATGTTAATAGACAATAGCCATTCAAAAGAACCAAACACCAACATCACACCACAATCAGATTCCAACCTAAGCACATACTTAAAAACCAGTTTACTTAACCAAACCAAACCAAACCGAGCCTTATGTCCCAATCACTTGGGATTGGTTACATGAATCATTTTCTTCTTGTTTATACAAACCTATTATACTCATATCGTTGCGCACCACAGCATCTAATGTCAATTTAGGTCTACTCCTTCCCGTAGCATTGCCACCCAAAAAGACCAAAAACTTTAAAAAACAACTCCGGAAGCAACTGTGACAAGAACCGTTAGATGTGTCGGGAGCTACTATATTTTTAAAGGTGGAGCTACTATGTTTTTAAAGATGTCTTTGTAGCATTGCTCGTCCCAACTTCAATTGGTTTTAGTAAATTCCTGGAACTTGATCTCTGCGTTTTGAGAATAGATAGATGGTTCCAGAGACAGAATCTACAGGGTATATCCCTTGCTACTACATGTAAGATTCTCCCTGTAAGAAATACAGCTTGACTGCCAATAGTGCATACAAAAGGAAATCGACAAGAATTCAGGTGTAGGAAAAGTTCAACCACAATTACAAATCAGAAAATCAACTGAAATTTTTAATTCCAAAAATGCGGGAGGAATAGCATATACAGACTTCGTTTGAAGTTTGAGTAAGAAACAGGCACAGTTTTTGAAATCGAAAGCAAGCACCAACATTCTGCGGCAAACTCCAGACAGATAATGAGTTTCGAAAGAGAAACCAACACGCCAAAACTTTGCCATAGTTTGTACCATCTATACTAACATATGAAGGGAGCATATGAATATTTTCTTCCTTTGAAACCTCCATCACATGTTTCATGATGAAAAAGACAACTTGTCATACTGATACTGCATCAGGTAGTAGTAACAAACCAGATGTATTAAGAAACAAACAACTGTTTAGCCATTGAACATAACCCAAAAACATAAACACCAATACCACCACAATAAGATTCCAACCTAACCATATTGTTCAGCTGTATTATAGAAAACAAAAAGCACCTAACTTATTTATATGACAAATCAAGTACTCTAGAAACATTTCAACAGCAGGGTCCAACCTGGGGACAAGTCCCACTTGCTTATCGCCTCAATTCTGGAACTGCTACTACTTGACAAACTCTACACTATTTAGTAAGCAAAGTACCATGATTAAGATAATTGATAATTTTGGCCAGCAGAAAATTGCACTTGATCTCCACTTTTTGAGAATAAAGAGCTCCATAGGATTAATCTTCAAGGATGCTTACTTAGGACTTTGATTTCTTCACAATCTTCTTTGCTAGTACCAGATTGAGACGTCTGGCTTTGAGAGGGCATCTCTTGCTGCAACATGCAAATGCTCTGGGTAATCAACCGATGAAAAATTGAACGGAGATCCATACATCATTTGAAAGTTGTCATTTGGGTTGGCCTCAAACGAAGGATTCAAAACCTTGCACTGGTCAAAGCGACTTTCCTGTTGTGAAAACATCGAGCGATTTATGGGTAAGTTAGCTTCTTCAAAAATATTACCCTCCATCACAACCCCTTGACCATGGATGTAGTTGTTCTCCTGTTGACACTGAATGTTTGGTTGCTGAAGAGAGTGCGACATATTCTGATCTTTGGAAACTGAGATGCTCATAGGATTTGACTGTTTGTTTCCTTGGATATTAGTATCATAGAATGACATAAGCTCACTGATCATTTTCTGCCCATCTTCTGGAACACCAAGTCCTGATAGATCAAAAGAAGGTTGGACCGAGTTAACCGGTACAGCAGCAGCGGGCTTGGGATTCACAAAAGCCTGAGGGAAAACAATCGGCTTGACTTCATTACTACGGAAGTTTGAAAACCCAAAATCTGAAGAATTGCTTCTATAGGGGCAATTCAACTGATGATTGTCTCTCATAGACCTGTCTTGGAAACCATGGCGGAGATCACCATGCGGACAATTAAGGACCTCACATGTGTAAACCTTGTGATCCATGACATTGTTCAGTTCATTGTTTGGCTTCCTCTTCCTGGTGAAATCCAAGTTGGTGACAACTTCATCCTTGATTGGATGAAAACTATCATTAATCCGCCCTATTGGGCCTATACCCATGTTCAACAAATCAATACTATTGGGTTTCTGCTCCTGGACATCAAAATTTTGGTCGTCTTCAACCCCTTCGACATCATACTCACTGCAATCATTTATTACGAAAGAGCCACTACCACTGGACATCAAAGGGGGACACCTGTCAGGGTAAAGTTCACGCGCCAATGATTCCTCCTGATTTATAATGGCAAGCCATGTAGCACTCTCCTTGGCGGTCATCTTGTCTTGCAAGCACTTAGACTGCCTGACGAGCTTGCGAATCTTGGCAATATCAGGGGACATGTGTTTGATAACAGCGGTTAAAACACCCACCTTCCACGCCTTTTTCAAGTCATGAGGCTTCTTGTAAGGAGGAGGGCCTTGGTCCTTTTGCAAACCCAACTGAGGCCACCACTCCTCATTCCCAGTAGGCCACCACGGAGGGGGAACGCCCTTCTCTAAGGGAAACCGCCTCTGTGGGGGATCGCAGTGCTGCATGAGAGCTGAAAGCAGCGAACCAAGGGTGGTGTCCTGAAGCTCTTGCAAAGTGTGAGGGGTTGGACCCACCGGATTCGACCCCTCTGTCTTACCGGGGATCGAATGGTCTGCCTGGTATTTCGCGATCGCAGCAGGACCATTGCGATCAAATCTCACTTTATCCTTCCACCACTCACGAAGATTGTCAGATGCACCACTAACTGGTTTTCCCTTCTCCGGAATAATACCATACACAAAACCCTGAGCTTTACAAACTTCCATCATCTTCAACATGTACTTCAGAATCCCATCTTGAGCCCTTGACATCTTCTTCCTCCTCGCTTGCTCCTGGGACTGGCGTTGCTTGGCAGCATCAACACATTCCTTGCCTTTATTCATTTCCTTGAGCCGCTTCAGACGCATTTTGTCCCTCCACATCCTCCTCTCAAGCTCATCCACATCAATTTCCTCATCACTGTAATCATCATCTTCCACAATCGCCTCCGATTCATTTTGAGTGGGGGCAGCCATATCTCCACCTTCCCCAAGTGGGGCCGAAAAGAAATCAAGATCACCACAAAAACCCATTTCGTCAAACATTATCATCCTTCCCCGGAATAAGCACAACCTTGGAAGAAACCCTAAGGGAATTCAAGGAGGACACTGCCAACTCCAACTAACTATCAGTGCTAGATCACTAGAAAAAAGTAAAATTTCTAAGTAATTCAAAGCCCGTAGCCTCCTCCCTGCAGATAAGCCATAAAAAAGGCCCAATCAGAACCGAGATCTAATCAACAAATGAGATGTTCAAATCTGTATTTACTTTACATCAAAAAAAAAAAAAAAAGGAGAGAAATTCACACAAACAACTGCCATGTACTAAGTCGGTCCAAAAAATATCCATTCACAATTTCTAGAGCAGATCAAAAGGTGAATCAAATAACACAAACAATTTAAGAACCCAATCATCGTATGAATTTAATATAAATATATGAAGCAATTCTGAAATCCACATCAACCTCGTCACCATCTTCAAGTTAGATCTGACCAAGCAAGAGTGTAAGACAGCAATTAAAATAGTTTCAAACACGAAAACTATTCAAATTTCAATCATAAAATACTTTCCCCAATGGAAAGCTTTTATATAAGGCAGCCCAATATCCTTTCCATTTCCAAATATTTTTACAATTACGCTTTTTATGAGATAGAAGTACGTTTTTTGACTTTTCCAACTCTTTTTCTCCAGAAAACTAATCACTTCCCGGCGGAAAAAAGAGATCAACCAGCCCTAGCGGTGAGCCAATCAATACATGAGTATATAAACATGAAAGACAAATCCCAAAATTTCTGGATCCACTGATCGGTAAATATTTTCATTTGAACCAAGTCCTCCTTACTGTTACAGAAACAATTGAAAAAAAACCAATAAATCCTTCGAGAAGTTTTCGGAAAAGAACAGCCTTTCAAGAAAATAGCAAATAAATTTCCCCAAACGTCCCAAAAATCATTCAAGCTAAAACATAACTCCACTTAAAAAAAAAAAAAAAAAAACCTCATCAGTGTTCGTTTTTTTCTTGACAAGTCAGTGTTCGTTTTTTAGAAAACTGTTTCCAACAACCGTTCTGGAAAAATAGATTCCATTTCAAACATAGTAACCAAACCGAGCCTCTCGTGTCCCGATCAATTGGAGTCAAACCAACAGGTAAAGCCACTATATTACAGAATTCATGATTCAGAAATCGATCTATCGATCTGGATCCGTACAGTCCAATCCAACCTAAACCCAATTCAAACAACTAGATACCGACATGAAAAAAAAAAAATTAAACCAGAACCCAATACCCGCAGCTAGAAACCCACATCAACAAAACCACAAACACCCACAACTAGAAAAACCCATGTAACAAAGCACGATTCAAGAGGATCGGAAAGTAAAGCAGATAAAATTAACAAATTCCAAAGCATATTTACCACGTAACTTGTTCTTTCTTGGTCAGATTCAACTCTTCCTCTCCTGCAACGCGACGACCCTTGGAGAGAGACTAGAGAGAGAGAGAGAGTGGGGAGAAGATGAGGTAGAGAGAGAAAGGAAAGAGATGGGTTATGGGGGTAGTGAATTATTGGAGTCTTTTATCTCTCTCGTTTGTTTGTTTCTTTCTCTGTATATTTGTTGTATGGGGAGGTGAAAAGTGTCGGCAAGTGGGTGTGTTGTGGAAATTAATTTTTTTAGTTTTCTTCCATGTGAGGAAGAGTGCAAAGATATTTATAAATTCCGTCCAATCGGGTGTGGCGTTTGGGGATAAGCGTTTCTGGTCAGCGAGGAGAGAGAGAGGGTAAGTTTTTGTCCGAACCGCGTGAAAAAGGGTGGGGGAAGTGAGTGCGACCTAACGAATAAACCGAAGTGGGAATACATTTACACCTTTTATGAGAGTTTATAATGTCATTTGAAGTGGAAATGCATTTACTCCCATTGTTGGGAAATGGATTCGCATTGAAAGTTATGTGGGGGGGGGAATAATGATTTAAGGTTAATAAGTAAGATATAGGAAGGAATAAATACTTTAGCTTTTTTGATAATAATTTGGTTTTTGTTTAAAGAGTTTTGACAAATTCTTGATCTAAATGTCTGCGGAATCTAGTTTTTATCGTTGATTTTACGTTTAGTTATTACATAGTGTAGTGGAAGATATAGTTTTGGCAGGAAGAAGCCAGGATAGTATGTGATTCTCAATCAAATTGAGTTAATATTCGGAGTTAAGATGCAATTAAGTGCAATTGAGTTCTAAGTTCTCGAGTTCTCGTTACCGTCATGTGCAGCATCCCAATATAAGATATAGGAAGGAATAAACACTTTAGCTTTTTGAAAATAATTTGGCTTATGTTTAGAGAGTTGTGACAAATTCTTGATCTAAAAGTCGACGGAGTCTAGATTTTATCATTGATTTTACGTTCAGTTATTACGTATTCTAATGGAAGATATATTTTTGGCAGTAAGAAGCCGTGATAGTATGTGATTCGCGATCAGATCGAGTTAGTATTTATTTAGAGTTGAGATACAATTAAGTGCGATTGAGTTCCAAGTTCTCGAGTTATCACTACGGTCACGTGTGGTATCCCGATCAGATAGAGAATCAGATCTCGTGTGTCGTTAAGTCTATTTGCATTTATTACATATCACTACGATGGAAGATATGATATGGTGTGACGAAGTTGTGACAGGACGTTATTCCGGATCACATTGAGTTATACTTTAAAGTTAAGCTACAATTCAATGTAATTGTGATAATAGTTAATCTGATCTCTCTATGACTGCCTATGAATCCCTTACCATGTTAGAGCATCTCTAGTAGTGCTCATTGCTCCGCTTCTTGTATATATAGGTACTAAAAATGTAGTAAAAATGAGTGCAAAAACACAATTTGACTCCCAATCACGTTGACTTAATATCCGTAGTTAAGATACAATTAAATGCGATTGAGTTCTCCTTTATCATGTTCTCGTTACAATCACAGGTGATATTCCAATGATATAAAGAATTAGTTGTCGTGTGTCGTTTAGTTTATTTGCAGTTATTACAAATCTCGATAGAAGATATGATATGGTGTGATGAAGTTGTAATGAAACGTTATTCCATATCACATTGAGTTATACTTCAAAGTTAAGCTACAATTGTGATATTAGTTAATTGGATCTCGCTACGATCACATATGAATCCCTTACCAAGTTAGAGCATATCTAGTTGTGGCCTACGCTCATTGCTCCACTTATTGTATAGGCAGTAAAAATGTCGTAGAGTGTCTTGGGAAAAAAACAACTTGATTCCTGATCATATTGAGTTAATATTCGGTTTCTAATTTATCGAGTTCTCGTTACGATCACTTGTGATATCCTAATTAAATAGATCATCAATTGTTGTGTGTCGTTTTTATTTTTTATATTATGCCAAAAGGTTAGAAATTTCATTGATACTAGAGACAGTACTAGAGAGTGCAGATCGAAGGGCACATCCTTCCTTGGACAAAGGAGAAAATGGCCAAACAGGCGAATAGGCTCCAAAGAGAGAAGACTTACACCCCAAACCCATCTGAGAGTAGCAGTACTACAACACCACACCAACCACTATATCTCACAGAACCCAACTCACACACATCGGGAGAAAGAAAAAAAACTGCTAAAACAACGACACCCATGGAAGGTGAGGAATACCCCCAAAGGGGAAAGACAACCAAAATAGCATAAAATTAAATCAGAAAAAAAACCCTAAAAACCTAACCCTGGCAGAACCAAAACACCCACCACCAGTTGCCGCAGATTAGACCCCCATCACCACTAGCCATAGATCTGACCTCAAAGGATAAATATCACTACCATCAAACGCCGGCAAAGCCACTAGCTGTTGCGGCAAACCACCACAGCAACCCTTCGAACAGTAACACCACCATTACCAACAACCTCGAACGATGCAAAGATGGACGGAGGAGAACCGACCAGCCGCAGATGGATTCGTCGGGAAACGGGAAGGACCAACCAGGGAGAGGAAGGGAGGGGAGGAAGAAGTTCATTAAATAGACGGTTGAGCCGTGACTTTTGTAATCGTCGTGTGTCGTTTAGCTTATGGTAAATTCATGAAAATTGTAATCTAAATAGTTACTGTTGATTTTGCCTGTAGTTATTACTGATTGCGTTGAACATTCAGTATGGCACAATGAAGTTATGACAATATGTGATTTCCTGATTACATTGAGTAAGCTTGAAGTTCAGTTCCATCCCGGTGCTTGCCAATTGAAATACGTTATCGAAGGATTGCTAGTTCTTGATTGCTTGGGCTGCCTATGGATTTCACTCGAAGTTTAGTTCCAGCTAGCTAAGCATATCTGTTTGCACCATATCTGTAATTTTAAAAAAATTGGTAACAATATCTTGCGTTATAATTCAATGTGGTATTCTTACAATCACACGTAATTTTTGGCCACATCATAGTTTATCATGCGGTCTCTGTTAATTGCTGTTAATTGTTGCAATGGCAAATTAATACGATATTCTAACGATCGCATAACGCGTTATTAATTTTGTTTAATTTGTGTTTTGACTAATATAGCAAAAAGATTAAAAAAAAAAAAAGGATCATTCAAAATGATTTAGTTCCTAAGTATAACGATCTGGTGTTTATTATTAAGTTCGATGTGCCACTTAAATAATGGTTGAACATCGACATGATATAGTTAATACACAGTGTGAACGAAATTACTTGAATTTACGACAAGCTACGGTTGAGTTACGACTCTGTATGATTCTCCAACACGTTTTACTATTACTCATATTTATTATGGTTCAATGTTGAAGAATTAGCTATTGAGATATGCTTTGTTTACATCCATACGTGAATCTCGATCACGTTATATCATTAAACACTTTCAATTGATGCGGCATGATTGCAAAGCAGTGTGCTGTATATGATCGTAACTCAAAATGAATGTCAACAAAATAAAAATAAAAATTATATAAATTTTTTTAGTGCACAGACATACTAAACTCCTTGTACACTCAATTAAATCGCCATTTGCACAATTGTTGCTTAGTCTACTTAGAATCAACTCAATTAAATGTTCTTTTCTATTTTACAAGTAATTGTTTTGGGTACGCTTCTTTTAAGTTTCAAAATACGGAAGATAATTTATTTTTATGCATATAATTTAAAAGATATTTTAAATTAGTGCCCAACCTTTCTTCGGATTCAATATTCATTTGTACCGGGGGGTGGACGGGAGGGGGTAGGGAGGAGCCCGAGTTCCTGCACAACTCCAAATATTCAATTTAATTGTACTAATTTTTCATGTTAGTTTATATATAGAAATACTATAAGATTTGGTCCCCTGAAAACCATTGGTCGAAAGAAAAAATCTTAAACTCAATTCAAATGTCTGAAAAAAAAAAAACTCCTTATAATTCTAAGTTATCAACAATTTTTTGGTCGCGCATGCAAAATAAATGACGGGTTGTACATATATATATACACAAACTAAGATCTACCAACTAGCAATACATAAATACAAAATATAATTTTTTGTTATTCCCGTAGAGGTACACTAGTTCGGACCCCCCACTATATACAAATCCGGCGTCCACCATTGTTCGTATCCAATTTCAATACTATCTTGTTTCATCAGGTTTTATACTTTTATACAATTTTACTAGTTACTAGCTTTTTCTTTAACAATAATGAATCATATAAAAACAAAAACAAAAAAAATTGTCCCTATCCTCTTGATTTTTGATTTGGAGTATTTGAATCTTTTTTTCGTGGGGTTGTTTTAAGGAAGAAAATGATTCTGTTTGAAATTCGGTCGTAAGAAGCTTCCTCACGGCATCACCTATAACACAAACGGAATACTCCTATCCCATTTTTAATACTAAACTCAGTGGGATAATGTCATTCCAATTCTTGTTCCCCACTTTGGTTTGGCTCTCTTTTTCATCGAAAAGTCTATCATGAGTACATACATATGGGTACATACATCGTGTACATACGCGATTTGGACCTATATCAGGTCCTAAAAATGATTTGAGCCGCTCATTTTATTCAAAATGGTTTGTTTAGGGCTCCTGAAAAAATAAAGTCAATCCAATATTAGTGAAAATGTTTACAAAACATCTAATTTTACTTCATAATCCAGGCCTAGTTTATGAAGAAAAGTTGAATGGTTCATATATGCCTTTACCAATTTCTGATAGAGCTTATTTTTAGTAGGAGTCCCTAAACAATTCATTTTGAACAAAATAAATGACTCGGATCAATTTTGTGGGACCCAAAATAAGTCAAAACACGTATATATGTATGTACCTATGTATATGTACCTCTATCAAATATGTTTTCTCATGCTATATCTATCACATCTCTCTTTTTTTAGAATTCGAGTGTTTATCAACTTGGATTTGGCTGATGGTCGATTCATCTTGGACAATCCTACTTTTTGATCAGCAAAAAGTAGTATTTTATTAAGGGAATGAAATTCTAACCAAGGGTTGGAAAATACTTTCAGATGAGATGAGATAAAATCCTATCACACTTAAGGGACAAAACCCAATACATCACATGGCCAACAAAGCATAGATATTACATAGTACAAATAAAACCCAAAGCATCAGATAGCCTAAAAGCCCAAATCTTACAATTAAGCACAAAAAAAAAAAACTTATCCCACCAAAGTGGGCTAGACCTGGCCAATAGGTCAGCTCAAAGAAACCCAAAACCTAAACACACTAATCTGTACAACTTCCATCCCGCCACCAGCCACCTGGTTCAGACAGCAACAACACCAACCAACAACGGATCACTGCCTCCAAGCACCACCAAGCCACTACTGACAAACCGCTAGTAGGGCTGTCCAAGAAAAACCGAGAACCGTGAAACCGGTCCGGACCGATCCGATCCGTGCATTTTGGATTTTGTCCGTGGATTAATGGTCCGGACACGGATTTGAAAATTAAAAAACCGTGAGATACGGATTAGGATTGGATTTTCATTTCAAAACCGTGGATTAACCGAACCGAACCGTGAGATATTTAAAAAAATAAAAATATAGATATGTGTGTGTAATATATATAAATAATTATAATTTTACTAATTTGCTTGTTTGTTTTGAGAAACTAATTTACTATTTTTTGTTTTGTTTTTATGGGATGTAATAAGTAGATCATGCTTGATCAAAATTTGTGTATTTTGGACAATGCTTAGTTTTATTTGGTTGCTGCCTTGCGGCCTTTACCATGTTTATTGCCTTAATGTCTTTACTGCCTTTACAATTTGAACAATGTTTATGGAAATTAGTGTTTGCATTTTTATTTGGAATATGATCATAGTAGTAGCATCATTTTATTTTTTTGGAGGAAAATCCGTGGATAAAACCGGGACCGAACCGTGACTTATGGTTCACAATCCGAACCGAACCGCGAGACTTTTGGATTAGGATTGGATTATATTTTCTAAAAACCGTGAGATACGGATTAGGATTGGATTCATACGAATCCGATCCAATCCGGACCGTGGACAGCCCTAACCGCTAGTAGGAAATGAAACAACTACCACCACCCACTGTCGCGGAAGCTCACCTAAGCCGTTAGGCAAGAACCGCGACCACCCAGCAGCGGCCACAACAGGAGACCACACCATCTAGCCAACCACCACCGCATGACCACCAAGCCGTTAGGCAAGAGCTCGGTATACCCAACAGAAAACCGGAAAGGGGAGTCAAACAGAGGAAGCGCAAGGCGAGAAACAGGGGAGGAACGGAGGAAAAAGAGGTGGAGACATAAGGTACGCGATCGGAAAAAAAGGAGGGAGAAGGAGAGAGACAAGAGGAACTAGAAAAACCATACCGTTGTCGCCGTCCGGAACGCCCCCGCAGATGACTGCCAAACCGGCACCCATATCGATACGTGGACATACAATTATGCAATCTCCCATGTAAAACTTAGCTCTTTTTGAATAACCAAACTACTACCAAATAAAGCAGCAATAGCCTCAACAGAAAATTAGCATTCTTGCTAACAATGTTGTTTTCAAATGAAAATGATCCTCTCTTAGTTTACTGCTGTCCTAGCCTCTCTCTTCAGTTTCATTTTATTAGATTATAATAATAAAACATATTTTATACCTTATTAAACATATTTTGTTGGAGTCAGATGAAATAATGGCTAGGCAGAAGAGAGAATTTGTCTAAGAGCATCTCCAGCAAGGTCGCCATTTGCTCCGGCGAGGCAGATTCCTGAGCGAAACCATCAAAATTGAGTTCCCAGCAGCCTCACCACGCCCTCGCCAGTTGCTCCCCTCGCTCCAACCCCTCGCTCGTTTGAGCGAGTACGAAGGCTCGCTTGGCCAGACAGATCGGAGACTGTGGCTACTGTCCGTTTTCCGGCGACAGCGGCTTCAACGGAGGCTTAATCCTAAAATCGTTTTGAGCCCAAAGGATTGTAGATATTGTCGAGATGATTCCAACGCCACCGATTCCGTCGGCAACTGAGGTCACCGGAGCTCTCACGCGCCGATCAAATGCCACGCGTGAGGGAGAATGAGATCTACTCTCGCGCGTGTTGGACACACGCCCGTCTGAATTTTTTTTTTTTTTTTTTACTTTGTTGAGGTTCTTATTGAGGCTGTTGGGTGGTGGACATGTTTTGTGGCTAGCCAAGAGGGAAATCCTATGGTAAATGGCTAGAATTATGCTTATATTGCTGGAGATGCCCTAAACCGCAATTTCACTAGCAATTTTAAATACGGTAGTTTTCATTGCACACGTTTCTTAAAGTGATATCGTACCAAGATCATTGTGCCTAGTCTAGTCTCTGTCGAGGCTATTGGGGAAACTATTTTATACTTTAACTAGCTTAAACAGTTTTTTTTTTTTAATAATTAGCGCAACGGTAAAATTATTCTATTGTGATCCGGGGGAGATTGCAGTTTCGAATCGCGAAAACAGTCTTTCTGCTTACAGGGGTAAAGCTGCGTATATCAACTCATCCCTAAATCCCACAATGATGAGAACCTCCCGCGCACTGAGTTTGCCCTTTCATGTAGTTAAAATACTCTCTTAGATGCCTTACTGGGAGGCCCAGGCCACCTGGTTCAGATGCATCAACCATGTGTTCAGAGTAGCATTTGTAGCAGTAAATTCTGCTTGCTTCAATTAAGCTTTGAATTGGTGCATGCATCAGTCGGTTAATTGGTTTCATCAAGGCATCAAGCCTAACATTTCAATTGATGCTTCTCACTTCTCAGTCATGATTTGTACTAAACTAGGCCATTACCAGAGTAAATTTTATTTTGGATCTTTTTTTAAAGAGATGTAAACGTGCTTCTTTGGGTTAGTTTTGTTATTGAGTTATTGATGTAAGCTACGAGACCCTGGGCCAATTCCTTATTAGAGTTATCTTATTAGTTGCTTTATTAGTTCAGAAAGTCTGTCCACACCGATAGAACATGTATAGATTTCGTTGCGAGCACCACGGGTCCCTTTAAATGGTGTTTTTCTTGTTTGTTTATTTCGTAATCTTGAACAAAATATCCTCGTTTAAAGTAAAAAATAAATAAAAAGTAGGAAGTCTCATGATATAATAAGAACTAGGACAAAAATTTAAAGTGGCTAGTGGCGTTTAAAGTAAAAGCAAAATAAAGTAGAAATTCTCAAAGTAGTATAATATTAAGAACTATAATAAAAACAAAATATTTAAAGAGACTAGTTGGCTTAATGGATTGACGTCGTCATTCCCACTCCTTTAATTCGTACCAAAAGTCTTCTCTTACTTTTCTCTTCTTTTGGTCATACCCCTTTTGCTTGTAGTGTTTGCCAAACATAACTTTAATCCTCTCTTTGATGCACGTGTGTTTGAAATGGAAATTGGATGATTAAAATTACTATTGACGATTGTTTGAATTATTTCGATTGACAATATACAAGTTGCTGACTTTCGTCGAGCGGGGGAAAAATACGGGTTAATAATTAATTGGGTACTCTTGTACACACTCTGTTCAAATGTTATAAAGAGTCGTCGTTTGTCAACCATTTCTCGCATGGGTTATGATTATTGTGTTGAGTTTTTATTTCTATATTTGTAGGAATTTTTGAGTTTGTCGTTGAACTTTGGGAAATGATATTGGCATTCCAAAAATTGATGCAGGCACTCCAAAAAACAAAGGAAAATGACTTTGGAATTACACTGATTTTGGAGTGCCTGCATCAATTTTTTGAGTACCAATATCATTTTCCTGAACTTTTTATCATTTGAGATGACATTAATAATTTAAGCACGGTTCAAAGAGACATATGTTAGTTTATAGAAAAAATTGCACATATGTACTTATGCATTTATTGGTGCACACACATGTAAAGGCCCCACGGATACCAATAGTGGTAATTTGGTTGAGTTGTGAAGTACTTGGACCGAACGCGGCTAACACATAAGGCGAGAGGACGAAGTTAAACAGAGAAATTGGGGTAACACATATGTAAAGGCCCCACGGATACCAATTGTGCTATTGTTGCATATGTTTGTTTGAAGTTTTTACTAACTCACATTATTGTTTTAAGCATTGTTTGGATAGGTGTTTATGGTTTTAAAAAAGAAATCTAAAATTTCACATACTTTATACATATATTTTATGCAGCCTCACACATTTTGGTTGTCAACTCTTTTTAATACGAGTTGTGGTGATAGGGTTGAGGCTTGCTTGCACATTTATTAAGCTTCATTCAATTTTTTTACTAATTGACAATAATACATATATTTTTTTAATAATTGACAATTGTATTCTAAGCATTGTTTGAATAGACATATTTATTTTGCATCATAAAAATAAAAAGTCCACACATACGTTACGCATACATTTGCACGCAACACACATACTTTGTTTGTTAATTCTTTTCGTATATTGTCATAATTATCATGGATTGAATTTTAATTGTATACTGATACGCTTCTTCGAGGTTTTTACTAGTTAACAATAATATTTTAAGCACTACTTAGACAAATGGAAAATTTTATGTAACAATTTTCCCGATGTGAGCGTTCGTGCAAATATGTGTGTAGTTCAAATGAAGTTGATTTGATAAGCCCTTCATCAACTTCATGGATGATGCTCCTCTTGTGTGCTAGGAATTTCATGGGCTAAAAATAATAGCCCGTTTCGAACTCTTGGGCCTTAACAAAAATACCGCTCTAATGGGCCGGCCTTCACTCCTTGGTATTGGGCTAGTCTGACAAGCCCACCCAACACTTTCGTTTTTTTGGGCCTTGCGGAGGTTTCGTGCTCAAGTAGTAGTAAAGAAATTGACCAATTTAATTTCCGATTAATATATAGCAATATTTTTAGCACTTTATTATTTTTAATAAGAAATACTCTTTGTTCAAATTTTTTATTTCAGTTTACCTTATTTCTGCAAAATATTGAGAATTGATTAATACAACGATAAATTGCTATTGCATGCAATGCAAAAAGAAGAGAGAGGGTATTTTATGAAAAAACAAACATATGACATGATGTCAGGGTTACAGGGTATTATTACTAGTAGGATATATTCCAAAATTTTAAATAAAATCTCCAACCTGTACTCATACTCTACCTCAAATTTGAGCAAAACTCGATTTGGTATCAAACACTCCAAAATAGAAAACTCAAATCTAAGCACAAACTTCATTATTCTTGTAAAATTGAGAGGGAAGAAATACTCCTTTGACTTCAGTAAAAATTGAGTAAAATTGCAAAAAGTCCCTTTGACTTGAGTAAAAATTGAGCCAAACTCTCACGATTACAAAAATGAAAATTTGAAGAGTTGCACTCAAATTTTGAATTTTGGAAAAAAAGGGTAAGAATTTTCTCACTTTTGCTCTCTAGACATGAAAAACCAAAACTCATTATTGAAAAACAAAAATTTTGCAATTTCCAGCCAAACAACTAAAAGCCCCAAATGAGAAAATGAAAAGGCCAAAAAGAAGCAACCAAACACCCCCTAAAGAAGTGGAGATGAGTGGATAGGATTCTGGCGGGCCCCATGCTCCCTCGTTTACAGGCCCTTTGTTTTTTTTGGGTTTCGACCAGAATTTACAGGTTCATTTATGGGCGTTTAAGATTCTTTCATGGTGGCTTTTTTGGGTAAGATAAGATAAGAGAAGAGAATCTGTCCATTGGTTCATTTATAACTTCTGCCAGGGTAAGATTTACAAATTCTTCATACGAATTGCTGTACGTTGTTTTGGCAAAAGCAACTTCTGATCTGTCAATAAAGTTTCTATTTGGATGGCGTCGGAAAAGGGGCAAGATCGGTTTTCCACAGAGCGTGTACAGCGTACAGTGAAGACCGGCGACGAAGAAAACAGAAATCGCCGGAAAAGAGCACACGAGACAAAACAAAGGACGGCGTGCGAGAGACTAGAAAGCCGGGTTGCTCTGAGCAAATCACACAGGAGCGTGCAATAGCGCCTCAATCTTGCCGTTCAAAATACTTCTTGGACAGTCTGGATTTTGAAATAGTTGTTATAAAATCCAAACCATTAATTATCGAGATAGATTGTGAGGTGGGCACAGTTGCATGCTGCTGTGATTGCTCACAGTGACCCCTCCTCTGGGAAAACATGGAGAGCCGTAAAAAAGCCACCATCCCAATTTCAATGCCCTTTACAAATTTTCGTTCATTTTTAAACCCTAAAAATACATATTCCTACATATTATTTTTTCCCTACACAAAATTAAAGTGCTCGATTTGACTCCACTTGGCCAATACTCTATTTCATTTGCCTTTATTATAAAAAAAAAACTCTTTTTTTCATAAGTGTAAGTTAGTCTACTAATTTTGAGAGATCAATTTTATCACGCTCGATTTGACTCCACTTGGCTAATATTTCATTTGCTTTATTATTAAAAAACTCTTTTTTTATAACTTTCAAGTGTTTAAGTCAGTCTACTAATCTTGAGAGATTAATTTTACTGTGCACAGGAAGGGTCTCAATTAAAATTATAAATTCCTTTTTCGAAAAAATGATTTTCAGAATAATTTTGTAGTCAAGATTATTTACAAAACACCTTATAAAACATCACAATTTATTTCCAAAGGTTGCAAAAAAAAGTTTAGCCCAAAATTCAGCATAAAATCAATCGATCGGAATAAGAATAGTTATAAAATCCTGTTTCCAAACACCCCACGTTTAATCCGTACAAAAATGATATTTACACAATAATCCAAACACAACCTCTCATATACACGTGGGACTCACACATGTAATGTGTGTGGGTCCCACATGTATGTGGGAGGTTATGTTTGGAATTGTACTTGGATTATTGTGTGCAGCATTGTTGTACTAATCCGTAAGAGTGCAATTTTGTTCGCCATTTATAAAAGAGAGTAAATATTATCCTCATTCTTATTGGTTGAAATGGTGTGGATCCCACCACACAAGGTGATGTCATGCTTATCATACAATACACTTTTTGATAAACATGACATTATAGTTCAGTGGTAAATGTTCACATTTTAACTGAGGGTGAACAAAACAATCCATAACGCTCCTCCAGAATCCAAACAGCCTCCTTTACACGTGTAACGCTAGCGATTGTCGTTTGCCTCCACGCGCTTCCTGGTGCAGAAGAAAAAAGGGCATATCCGTTTTCTCTGAGCTCAACATCACTCCCCACCTACTCTCTCACTCCTCCGCCCTCCCTCTCCCTCTCTCTCTAAAAATTCCTCCTCTCAAGGCCTCTGCTCTCCACTCTCGGCAGAGGTCTGCTGCTTAATTAGGGTTTTTATACGTCTCCGTCGCCATCTGTGAGTATCTCTCACCTACTCGCTGCTGTATTTCTCGTTACAATCTCTTCAGTGGCGTTCCTGCACTAGTGAAAGTGTTTTCGATTTGTTTACCGAAAGAGAAAAGGGTTTGTTTTTCTGAGCCTTTCGTGTTGAAATCTCTGCAATGTTGTGTTTCTTCTCTTGCTTTTGAACGATTTTCTTGTTGTTTATCGGTTTTTGAGCTTGATCTATGGTTATTTGGCCTATTCCACTTTTGTTTTTGCTGTTTTGACTTTCATTTTTGCTTGAAAACCTTCATCTGTTTGTTCTGCCAGTTTTTTTGCGACGGTTTGCTAAAGAAA
Source organism: Rhododendron mucronatum var. ripense (assembly GCA_019656295.1). Classification (NCBI taxonomy): domain Eukaryota; kingdom Viridiplantae; phylum Streptophyta; class Magnoliopsida; order Ericales; family Ericaceae; genus Rhododendron; species Rhododendron mucronatum. The sequence continues at coordinate 2,789,078 of BPLT01000007.1, forward strand.
ACAAACCCTTTGAACGTTTTGTGTTCTTGTCTTGCATGGCCCTTTTTTGGGTTTGGTTGATGTTTTCTTGCGTTCTGTTCTAAGTTTTTCTCACCTACTCACTGCCGTATTTCCGGTTTCAGTATCTGTAGTGGATGTGTTACTGTTTCAACGAAAGTGTTTTCGTTTTGTTTACCGAAGAGAAAAGGGTTTGTTTTCTAAGCGTTTCGTGTTGAAATCTCTGCAATGTTGTCGTTCTTTAGCTGTTTCTGAACAATTTTTTTGCTGTTTTGGGGGGGGTTGTGCTCGATCTATGGTTATTTGGTCTATTTCACTTGTGTTTTGCTGTTTGACTTGCAGTTTTGCTTGAAAATTTCCAGTTGTTTGCTAGACTTGATTGATGTGTTATTGTGTTTTGGTTGAAGTCTCTCTGTTTTATTTTTCTGTGAAAGTAGTTATTTTGCATTTTCACTTTTTCTAATTTTTCTTTTGTTTTGGTTCCTGGCCATTTTTGTTTGGTTGTTTTTTTCTTCCTTTTTTGGCTCTGATCTCCCTCCTCTTGCTAGCTGTATTCTAGGATGTTGATGTTTACCTTCTTGAAGTAGTTTTTTGGTCTTTAAGCTTTATTCTTTTTTATCCTAGAGGGCTGAGGCATTCTAACTTCATTTGCATGTCTTGCTGTCTGTTAAGGGCTAGGAGGATTTTTTTAAGCACCAGTGTCAGGTTATGAAACCCTTATCCAAAGTTGTTCTCTACTTGAGGAGTTGATTTGCAATGCTTTGTTTTCGTATCTTTCAGAACCAGCTTGAGGAAAACATTTGGGAAACTGTTTTTGAAAAGTGAAACACTCAGTTTGCATCAAATTCACTTCTTTTCAGAACTTGTTTTGAGAATTTGACAATGCCTTTTTGATCACCTAAACAATGAGTTATATTCTGAAACATTTAGAGCAAAGTAAGCTTCAAAAATTGTCAACCAACCAAGTTATTGAAAAGTAACATGTGAGTCTGAAAAGTGCATCCAACATAGCCTTGGCCCCTGTATGGATTTTGTTGCAAGTGAGTCTTGTCTGTTTTAACTTTTATATCCTAGGTATTAGTTTTTCTAGCAAGGGTCTCAGGTTCTGTCGCCCTCAGAAAATTTGCTCAGTGTGGTTGTTTTTTGAGAATCAGATTTGCTGAACTTTTGGGATCCTGTTCTTGGAGATATACATATTCATTCATTTTCATGGCCTACTTATTTTGAAGGGAATATTTTTTTAGTGTTCTAAAAACTGATTTATTGTCAGAAGTCAATAGTTTTCGAAAATCATCAAAGGTGGTTCTTAAACTGCAGGCAAAGCATATCTGTTGTTCCAAAAGGATAAGGAAAAACTGCATGCAAATAGAGTGTTTTGAGTCTTTTGACCCATCTGGTTTAGAGTGTAACCTTTTGCTTTTCACAGTTCAACTCATTTTAGTAGATGTAATGAGGGGAAATGTTGGTTTTGAGCTTGATCTATGCTTGATATATTACACTTGTGTTTTTACTGTTGGTTTCTAAGCGTGTCGTGCTGAAATCTCTGCAATGTTGTGTTTCTTTTGCTGTTTTTGAACGATTTTCTTTCTGTTTTGGGGGGGTTTGAGCTTGATCTACGGTTATTTGGTCTATTTCACTTGCGTTGTTGCTGTTTGACTTGCAGTTTTGCTTGGAAGTCTTCAGCTGTGTGCTTTACCAGTGGTTTTGCAACAGTTAGGGTAAGAAAAAATCCAGGCTCTTTGTTCCTTCTGGGTGTGTTTCGGATGAACCCAGGCTCTCTGTTCTTGTCTAAAATAAGTAATTTTAGTTTTCTATTCGTTTTTAGCTGTGTCAGAAGAATTTTTTGTTATGTTTTTCTTTGTTTAGTTACTGCACGTTTTGCTTATTTCTTTTACTCTGGGTGTGTTTTTGGCCAGTTGTGGCTCTAATTCCCCAGTTTTTGATAAATTTGGCCTGGATCTATGATGCATGATGTTTATCTTCTTGGTTTAGGTTTTTGAGTGTGGTACTTCGTTGTTTGTGGTCTTTTCCTGTTTTAACTTTTGTTTAACTCTAGCTATGTTGAAATCTGTGGTCTCTATGCTATATTTTTTTGTGATTGAGTCCTCAAAGGTCTTTTTCTGGGTCTTTCTGTCTGTTTTAACTTTTAAATGCTCGGTATTAGTTTTTCTAGCAAGGGTCTCAGGTTCTGACACCCTCAGAAAATTTGCTCAGTGTGGTTGTATTTTGAGAATCAGAATTGCTGAACATTGCGGATCCTGTTCTTGGAGATATACACATTCATTCGTTTTCATACGTTACTTATTTTGAAGGGAATATGTTGGTGATAGCCTTTTTTTTAGTGTTCTTAAAACTGATTTATTGTTAGAAGTCAAAAGGTTTTGAAAACCTTCAAAGTTGGTTCTTAAACTGCAGGCAAAACATATTCTCTTGTTTGAAAACGAAAAGGAAGAACCGCATCCAAACAGAGTGTTTTGACCCGTCTGGGTTAGAGTGCAACCTTTTGTTTATTTTCTTGGATTAGTTCTTTTGTCTGATGTGTGTTCATGGCCTTTCTGTTTTAGCTTTGGTTTGCTTAGTCTTTGGTGAAGTTGTGGTCTTTGCGCTTATTTTTGTGTGCTTAGAGAGCCCTTCCAACTTCATTTGTGTGATAGTGTGACTTGCTGTCTGTTAAGTGCTAGGACCATGTTGTTTAAGCAATGGTGTCAGGTTCTGAAACCTTTGTCCAAATGTTGTTTCTATTTTGAGGAGATGATTTGTTTTGTCATCTTTCAGAACCAGCTTTGGGAATTATCTCGGAAACCATTTTTGACTAGAGAAACTCTCAGTTTTTACATGAAATTTACTTTCTAGTAGAAGTTGTTTTCCAGAATTTGATGATGTCTTTTTGATATCTGTGATGCCATGAAACTCTTCTAGCAGAGGAGGTTGTGAAAACTGAATTAGGGTTTTCACACGCCACCATCCGTGAGTATTTGTCACGTACCAAATGTTATGTTTCCAGTTTCAATCAAAGACTCTGGTAGCTGTGTTAACTGCACTAACGAAAGTTTTTGTTTTGTCTTCCAAAAGGGTTTGTTTTCTCCTAAGTGTTTTGTGTTGAAATCTCTTCAATTTTGACTCTCTTTTGCTGTTTTGATCAATTTTCTTGTTGTTTTGTGGGGTTTGAGCTTCATCTATGCTTAGTTAGTAAGTTTCCCTAATGTTACTGCTACTTTGACTTTCAGTTTTGCTTGAAGTTCTTCAGTTGTTTGTTCAACCAGTGGTTCTCCGACAGTTTAGGTAAAGAAAATCCTTTGAATTTGTTGTTTTCTATTCCAGCATGGCCCTTTCTAGACTTGATTGATGTGTCTTGGTTTAAGTCTCTGTTTTCTTTTTCTGTGAAGTTTTTATCCTGCATTTTACTTTTTCTAATTTTTCTTTTGTTTTGGTTCCTGGTCATTTGGCGCAAGTTGTCTTGTTCACAGGTTTTCTCTACTTGTTTGGTTGTTTTTTCAATCCTTTTTTGGCCCTGATCTGCTTCGTTTTGCTAGATGTATTCTTGGATAGTGATGTTTACCCGCTTGGAGGAGTTATTTTGTGTGGCTTGTGGAGGGGTTCAGGTGTTTTCTGTTATAGCTTTGATTTGGCTTGTTCGACTGTGAAGTCTGTGGTCTTTAAGCTTTATTTTTGTATTCCTAGAGGCATTCTAGCTTTATTTTTGTCTCTAAAGTTCTAGGATAATGTTTTTTAGCACCAGTGTCAGGTTCTGAAACCGTCATACAAAGTTGTTTTCTATTTGAGGAGTTGATTTGTAAAGCTTTGTTTTCATTTCTTGATTTCGTTGCATGTTGTGACCCCTTTTGTGGCTTGTACTACTTAGATGAGGACTATGAGGTCCTGGAGTGATTTTTTAATTTTTTTTTATGTTCATCTTTAGTTATTGCATATTTTGCTTATTTCTTGTATTATTGGGGTTTTTTTTGGCCGGTCTTGGCTCTAATTCCTGAGTTTCTGCTAAATTTGTCCTGTATCTGCCATGCATTATGTTTATTTTCTTGGTTTAAAGGTTTTGAGTGCGATATGTGGTGGTTTGTGGTCTTTTCTTGTTTTAGCTTTTGTCTAACTCTAGCTATGTTGAAACTGTGGTCTCAATGCTCTAATTTTGTGTTATTGAGGCCTTGAGGTTTTTCTTTGGTCTTGCTGTCTGTTTTAACTTTTAAATGCTAGTATTATTTTTTTGTAGCAAGAGTCTCAGGTTCTGACAATCTTGGAAAACTTGGTCTGTTTGGTTCTATTTTGAGAATCAGATTTGCTTAACTTTCCAGATCCTGTTCTTGGAGCTATAAAATTTGATTCGTTTTCATGAATTACTTGTTTTGAAGGGAATACGTTATTGAGAACCTTCTTTTAGTGTTCTAAAGACAGATTTATTGTCAGAAAGCAGAAGTTTCGAAAACCATCAAAGTTGGTTCTTAAACTGCTGGCCAAAACATATCCTGCATGCAAACAGAGTTTTTTGACCCATCTGGATTAGAGTGCAATAGTGCATTCCTTTTGTATTTCATAGTTCAAAATTTAGCTCATTAGTAGACAACACCAGGGGAAACCCACTGCTATCTGCAACTTCTCTTTGGCAGTGAACAAATACTACTTTTCTGGGCACATGTATAACAACTTGTTCTATGTCTCCTAATATGTTGTCTGTTTCTGCCTTCAGTCTAGGATTTGCCAATGGATTCCCACGAGGGAAACGGTGTAGGAAATGGTGCAGGAAATGGCGTAGGAAATGGTGCAGGAAATGGTGCATCAGAGTCTTTGCCACCGCCCCCTCCAGTTCCACCGAATGTTGAGCCGGAGCAGGTCCTTGAACCAGCTAAGAAAAAGGTGGTGCGCGTCCCGATAGCGAGACGTGGTTTAGGATCGAAGGGGAATAAAATTCCTATACTGACGAATCACTTTAAAGTGAATGTCACAAATGTTAATGGTGACTTCTTCCATTACAGTGTATGTTTTCTGTACTTAACTTTCTAATATGAGTTCATCTCACTTTCTGAAATTTGATGGAACCTGCTACCTGTATCACTCTTTTGTGTTATAATAATTCTTTTCTCTGAAACAGGTTGCTCTTTTTTATGAAGATGGGCGCCCGGTAGACGGAAAGGGCATTGGTAGGAAGGTCCTCGACAGAGTTCATGATACTTACGACACAGAGCTCGCTGGGAAAGACTTCGCGTACGATGGTGAGAAAAGTCTGTTTACACTGGGTCCTCTTCCTAGAAACAAGCTCGAATTTACAATTGTGCTTGAGGATGTTGTGTCCAACAGGTATGGCGAGAAGAACTTCTTTGTTCACTACCAGTTTTGGCTTGTTCGACTGTGATATTTCTGTATTCGTAGAGGCATTCTGACTTCATTTGCACGTCTTATTGTCTCTAATGTTCTAGGATTATGTTTTTTAAGTACCAGTGTCAGGTCCTGAAACCGTCATCCAAAGTTGTTTTCTATTTGAGGAGTTGATTTGTAAGCTTTGTTTCGTATCTTTCAGAACCAGCTTTTGGAAAACATTTGGGAGACTGTTTTAGAAAAGAGAAACACTCAGTTTACATGAAATTCACTTCTTTGCTGAACTTGTTTTCGAGAATTTGATGATGCCTTTTTGATCACCTAAACAATGAGTTATAGTCTGAAACATTTCTAGCAAAGTAAGTTTCAAAAATCGTCAACCAACCAAGCGATTGAAAAGTAACAAGTGAGTCTGAAAAGCGCATCCAACATAGCCTTGGCCCCTGTATGGATTTCGTTGCATGTTGTAATCCTGGAGTGAATTTTTTTATGTTTATCTTTAGTTATTGCACATATTGCTTATTTCTTGTATTATTGGGGTGTTTTTGGCCAGTCTTGGCTCTAATTTCGGAGTTTCTTCTAAATTTGTCCTGTATCTGCCATGCATGATGTTTGTTTTCTTGGTTTAAAGGTTTTTATTGCACGTATTCCTTACTTCTTGTATTATTGGGGTGTTTTTGGCCAGTCTTGGCTCTAATTATGAGTTTCCGCTAAATTTGTCCTGTATCTGCCATGCATGATGTTTGTTTTCTTGGTTTAAAGGTTTTTGAGTGCGATATGTGGTGTTTTCTGGTCTTTTCTTGTTTGAGCTTTTGTTTAACTCTAGCTGTGTTGAAACTGTGGTCTCAATGCTCTAATTTTGTGTTATCGAGGCCTCAAGGTTTTCTTTGGTTTTGCTGTCTGTTTTTTTTTTTTAATGCTAGTATTAGTTTTTTGTAGCAAGAGTCTCAGGTTCTGACATTCTTGGCAATTTTGGTCTGTTTTGTTCTATTTTGAGAATCAGATTTGCTAAACTCTCTAGATCCTGTTCTTGGAGATATAAAATTTGATTTGTTTTCCTGCATTACTTGTTTTGAAGGGAATATGTTATTGAGAACCTTCTTTTATGCTATGTTTGGATTGATTTTTGAAAAAAAATTCTCAACTTAAAAAATACTCATTACCCCTACTTTCCAATCATTACTCACCTCTATTTTCGATCGTAATACTCATTTCTCTCTCATAATACTCATTTCTCTCTCTATCTCTCTCCAATCTTTAACCCTACTTTCAATTAGTACTCTCACTTCTCTCTCCACTCATAACCCTTCAAAAAATTTCAAAAATTTGTCAAAAACTCAGCCAAACACAGCATTAGTGTTCTAAAGACAGATTTATTGTCAGAAAACAGATGTTTCGAAAACCATCAAAGTTGGTTCTGAAGCTACTGGCCAAAACATATCCTGCATGCAACAGATTGTTTTGACCCATCTGGATTAGAGTGCATCCTTTTGTTTTTCATAGTTCAAAGTTTAGCTCATTAGCAGACAACACCAGGGGAAACCCACTGCTATCTGCAACTTCTCTTTGGCACATATACTACTTTCCATGTTAATGCTGTATCATTTCTTGATATGTTGACACTTACTTTATTTTACGCATTTGTATTTCCAGGAACAATGGTAATAAGAGCCCTGGAAGCCCCAACGATGACCGGAAAAGGCAACGGAGACCTTACAATTCCAAGACGTTCAAGGTGGAGATCAGCTTCGCAGCAAAAATCCCGATGCAGTCAATTGCAAATGCTCTTCGGGGTCAAGAATCAGAGAACTCTCAAGAAGCCCTGAGAGTTCTGGACATAATTTTGAGACAACATGCATCGAAGCAGTATACATCTTCATATCCTTGAAATTTTTTGCACAGCTTTGGGTATTCATTTAACTTAACGTGGTACATTGCAGGGGCTGCCTCCTTGTTCGGCAGTCATTTTTTCACAATGACCCGAAGAATTTCGTAGATGTTGGAGGTGGTGTTCTGGGCTGCAGGGGCTTCCACTCTAGTTTCCGGACTACACAGGGTGGATTGTCTCTAAACATAGGTACATTTGGTCAGCAATCACATACTATGCTCTTTCTTGTCCAATTATGTAATTTCATCACCAATCTTCCCTTTTGACTTTCAGATGTTTCTACGACCATGATAATTCAGCCTGGGCCGGTTGTGGATTTCCTTATTGCAAACCAGAATGTGAAAGACCCCTTCCAAATTGATTGGGCAAAGGTAGCAATATTTCGCCGTACGGTTGTTACTGTGGTATTATCTCATCTTGTTCATATACTTTCTGTTTGCTTAAATATGTTGAACCTGTGGTTTCGTGTTGATATTAGGCGAAACGGACCCTGAAGAATTTGAGGATAAAGACCAATCCTGCGAATACTGAGTTCAAAATTTGTGGACTGAGCGAAAAGCCTTGCAAAGAGCAGATGTATGTTTCCTTGTTATTTATTGCCTCTTCCTTTGGGAACAATGCATAGACCAACAGAGTTTTTCCAAGAATACTGCATATTCAATGCATGACTGTTGTTTATTGTCTGGGAAGTTTGTAAATTGTGAGAGAGAGAATTGGATATTGGTCCTAAATTGTAGTTTTGGTTCAGTTTACCTTTTTACTTTTCTGCTGAATGCTTTAGGTTTTCATTAAAGAAGGGAAAGGATGAGGATGGAGAAATCCAGACTGTTGAAGTGACTGTGTATGATTATTTTGTTAACCACCGCAATATAGAGTTGCGTTATTCTGGTGATCTACCGTGCATTAATGTTGGGAAGCCAAAGCGCCCTACTTACTTCCCTCTGGAGGTAAAATTATGATTTTTAATCCTCTTTAGGTGCAAAGCTGCTTTTGATCCCATTTTATTGTATGGTTTCTCATTGTGACTCTGGTTTTAGTTATGTTCTTTGGTATCCTTGCAACGCTATACGAAATCACTCTCAACTTTTCAAAGGTCGTCTCTAGTCGAGAAGTCAAGACAGAAGCCACAAGAAAGGATGAGGGTTTTGACTGATGTAAGTTTTGTCTGCAAGCATTTTATCGATCATTCTCTTTTCATTGTACTAAGTCTCTGTTGATTTTGAGTCTTTTGACAGGCTCTTAAAGTCAACAATTACGATGCAGAGCCTATGCTGCGTTCTTGTGGCATTTCAATCAATAACAACTTCACCCAAGTTGAAGGCCGTGTGCTCCCAGCCCCAAAGGTACTCTTAAAGTCCATTGCGCCTTTTGATTTCATCAGCTATTGGTTATATTTGGTTACGAAGAGGCCCAGTTCAGTTTTGGGGAGGAGAAATGGAAGTAGTTGATTTTATACTTCACCTAGTTGTTTTTTCTTTTTGTTTCTTGAACAAGTGTCATCTATTCTTTGCTCTTGAGTGGAACCGGATTTTAGACTAACTATTGGTTAATACTACAGTTGAAAGGGGGAAATGGAGAAGACTTCTTTCCGAGGAACGGCAGGTGGAATTTTAACAATAAGGTGTTCTTTTGGCCTTGGCTTTTTTCTTGTATTTCCTTTCTCGATTCTGGATTCGTAGACATTTATCTTTGACGTGTATTTTGACTCTAATTACATTTGTCTTTGCGGGAGTAGAAATTTGTGGAACCAGCAACGGTAGAGCGCTGGGCTGTTGTAAACTTTTCAGCTCGCTGCGACGTACGTGGCCTTATTAGAGACTTGACAAGAATTGGAGAATCGAAGGGGATTGTATGTTCTGCCACTTATTCTTAGTGCAAGTTCGTTTTTGGGGATTCCATGTATGACCTCTAAGTCTTTTTTGTTTTGTTTTTGTAGAAAATTGAAGCTCCGTTCGATGTATTTGAGGAGAGTCCACAAAATAGGCGGGCCCCACCTCCTGTTCGAGTGGACAAGATGTTTGAAGACGTTCAATCCAAACTTCCTGGAGCACCTAAATTTCTCCTCTGTCTGCTTCCTGAGAGGAAGAACTGTGACATATATGGTTTGTTTGACTTGATTTATTCCTTTTTTTTTTTTTCCGGTTACATATTTAATTCTACATTATCACAGTTCTTCTGTGCTAGTGTTTACTTAATGAAAGCTATATAACCTCTAAGGTCCATGGAAGAGAAAGAACCTGGCTGATTTTGGAATTGTGACCCAATGCATGGCTCCAACAAGAGTCAATGATCAATATCTCACAAATCTCATCCTCAAGATCAATGCAAAGGTGAGACTCTGTATCATGGTGTAATTTCCCTCTGAGATAAGCATTCCCCTTGCTTTAGAGTTTGGACATTTCACAAGCCCTTCTCATCATCTTCTTACTTGCAGCTTGGTGGACTCAATTCGTTGTTATCTGTTGAAGGTTCTCCCTCTATGCCCTTGATATCTAAGGTTCCTACCATGATTATTGGGATGGATGTATCACATGGCTCTCCGGGCCAGTCTGATGTACCATCGATTGCAGCGGTAACATGTTGCTTTATTTTATCTTCGTTTCGTTCTTTCTCTCATTCGAAGCGTGGTGTTGTTTGATAGTTTCAGTTCCTAAAAGAACTTGATATTCCTTGCACTAAATGCCATACTTGATTATCCTTATGATGCACCCTTCTGAAAAGAAAAGGGGGAAATAAAAAAGAAAGAAAGAAGTGAAATTTCAAACATTCTCTTCTCTTTCCACTGTTTTTGCTATTACAGTTCCTTGATATCGTACTTAAATAGTTCTTATGATATGATTTTAGGTCGTCAGCTCCAGGAACTGGCCATTCATTTCACGTTATCGGGCTTCTGTCCGCACCCAGTCACCCAAAGTTGAGATGATAGATTCGCTTTATAAGCGTGTTTCTGACACTGAAGATGATGGCATTCTTAGGTGCGAATTTTCTTGTTAATGCATTTGGTGATCTTGTTACGATCTGTGATTGTTTGATTTAATAATGCTGTTTGTTTGTATGCCATTAGATTTGCAGCTTTAACCCTTTGAACATGGTTGACTGACGCTAGTTTTCCTCTGAATTCAGGGAGGCTTTACTGGAGTTTTACGTGAGTTCAGGCAAGAGGAAGCCCGATCAAATTATTATATTCAGGTATTTGTTTCTTCTACGTGACACCAAACACAAGTGTTTTTATTGGATCACACCTGGGTTATTATCTGCTCTCTTCCTTTGGCTTAAGTTTTAGTAATAAATTTACACCGGGATGTAAGACTGACTAACAAACGAGAGAAGCAGGTTAAAATCTTAGAGCACACCAAAGATATTTAGAAGAATCAACTGTTGGAGAAAATGTGGCAAGTGTGTATAATTAGTTGGACCTGCCTTGCTACTAAATTCTACTAAGTTGAAGCTCCATCATATAGCATTGCTGTGTATGCTCTTATAACAATAGATTTGAGGGTATCTCCCGTCATATATCTCTATGTTGATGGCAAAAGTGGTTATACAAGCACAACATGGCATGGGATAAATAGGTTTGGCTATAGTCCAGATCTAAAATGTGAGGTTTGGGTCCTCTGTAAGACTGTAACTGGTCTTGCTTTGCCATGTGAGACTAGAAAACTTCTTCTTTCCTCGACCTGCAAGACTGGCTTTTCCCTCGGTTCAACTTGACTCTCTGGACTCTGCATCATTTCTATTTACTTGAAGGGAATTGTTGGGCAAAATATGCTTGATTGTATTTAATGTAGCATTTAATAACAGAGTAAAATAATTTAGTACCTTTTGACTTGAGCTTTGCTTCTTCTGCTGTGCTAGTTAAGGAATAGGATAATTGTTGTATTGTGCTACCGGAATCCAATCTCAGTGCACATATGAAATGACCTCGAGGTGCTATTAGATTTAACAAGGTCTCTTGACATGCATTTGTTTATCTTTTATTTCTTTTTCTTTTTTGTAATTTTCCTACACTCCTTGACTGTGTGATGTAGCTGCTAATTACCTTTTCAATCCATCCTCAGTTCTAATTTTACCCCTTCTGTCAATTGTCTTTATGTTCTGGTTTGCTAGGGATGGAGTCAGCGAGTCACAGTTCAATCAAGTTCTGAACATTGAACTGGATCAAATTATTGAGGTTTTTGTGCTAATCTAAGCGTCCCAACCTTTCCGGTTTAGCGAAAGAGTTCAGTAACAGTTTTTTGAGTGGTTGTGCAGGCCTGCAAGTGTCTGGATGAGAAATGGTCACCGAAGTTTGTGGTCATTGTTGCACAAAAGAATCATCATACAAAGTTTTTCCAACCTGGATCGCCCGATAATGTCCCACCTGGTTAGTCCTCCAATAAAAGCATGGAGGTAATTCAATTATTTGATTGAAAAAGTCTTGACAGTATTTTATTATGCAGGTACGGTAATTGACAACAAAGTATGTCATCCCCGAGGCAATGATTTTTACCTATGTGCACATGCTGGAATGATTGTGAGTATTACCATAGACTTGCGGCATTTTGTTTTTTTGTTTTTTTTTCCCTTCCTGAAAATAGACTTCAATTCAAACTTGACGGGTAGCTTTTGACATGTTTCTGGTCACTTATGTTCTTTTATTTTTGTTTGAATTCTACTTTTCAACATGTTGGATTGTTGATTAGCAAGTGCCACTGAATAATCTGAGATGACATGAGCCTTGTCCACTGTTTTTCTAGCAATCCTGGACTTGTGAAGTTGTGTTTGAAATTTAGGACCCTGCCTCTTGTAGTTTGTGACTACTTCTATATATGTGTGATTCTATATTTCTGAACATGACCAATCCGGTTCATCATGTTTGGGAATTCTGGACATCTTCCCTTTTCCCATGTGACATGGATCTTTGCAGGGGGGAGATGCTTAACTCATGCCCTTGGACCAACTGGACAGATGGGGAACAACTGAACAAACTAATTATTCTTAGTTGGACGGTAAATTGGGCATAAGTGTGAATGTGGGCTCTCATTATTTCTGAGAGCTTCTATATGCCTGCGTGAAAATTAAGGAAGGAAGAAATTAGTAGTAACTGAAATCTTTCTTTAACAATTGATTTCAATTTTCAAACCATCTGCTCTGGGTGATCATTTTTTACTATGCTTTGAACAATACAATCATTTTCGGTACTAATCTTGACATGTTCTGATTATAGCCTGGTTTCAAACCTTAACAAGTTTCAAAAAAAATTTCAAGCTTGGTTTGTTTATGTACCAAATTTACATTGAACAAGCTTTTAATGATCAAACATGAGCTCATTTAGCAGCCCTAATTCCAAACCATCTGCTCTGGTGATCAATTCTTTTTTTTCACTATGCTCTGAACAGGCAACCATTTTTCAGTTCTAATCTTGATACCTATCATCAGGAAGAGTTTGTACTTGTCAATTAAAGATCTGGCAAAAGATGTTTGGAATCAATTTTTAATTTCTATTGCAATATGGACTTTTCTGCTTGTGCAGTTTGTTTAAATCTTTTTATGGATTTGGGGCTGGGGTTGTTTATTAGTGGTGTTGATAGGAATAGGTGTTGGTAGGAAATTAGTGATAGATTTGCTTTAAAGAGTGCTGGCCGCTTGTCACTTTACTAGGCAGAGAATGGTGATGTTGGTGGTCCTGGTGGAGTCTAACTCGCATAATTCTCTCTCTACAACGAGAAAAGATTTAACTTAATTGTTTTGTTACATGGTCTTTGTAGGGGACCACTAGGCCAACACACTACCATGTCCTGTTGGACGAGGTTGGTTTCTCGGCTGATGAACTCCAGGAGCTAGTACATTCTCTATCCTATGTGTAAGTATATTTGAGGCTTGTGCATCTAACATTGTCCCATAATCATATTCTTAAGCTGTATAACATAATTAAGGTTTTCTAAGTTATTTTTTATAATTTTTGTAGATACCAGAGGAGTACTACAGCCATTTCAGTCGGTAATTTCAAATCTCTGATTTCTTTCTGTGCATGTAGCATGTTATGTAACCTGAAATATTTAGACTATGTTCCGTATCCGATAGCCGTTTGAAATACAACATCAAAATATATATATATATATATATATATATATATATTTATATACTCTCTATCTCTCTGGATATATTCTGTGGTTCCACTATTTCTTCAACAACTTTGTTCTAATTCCTACTGATTTAAGAAATAAGATATCTGATCTTTTACCCCATCCTGGACTTTCTTCTTTTCTGTGTTGGCAGTTGCTCCGATATGTTATGCTCACTTAGCAGCCACTCAGGTGGGAACTTTTATGAAGTTCGAAGAATTCTCAGAGACATCCTCAAGCCATGGAGGGTTGACTTCTGCAGGGCCTGCACCTGTGCCTCAGTTGCCTAAACTTCAAGCCGCCGTGTGCAATTCAATGTTCTTTTGTTAAGGCTGGAAATCCCTAAAAAACTCTTGCTACTTTATGCAAAATGACAGGTTAAACAAGCGGTTTGTTGTAATATTGTATATATCTATGTAGCTAGCTAGCTTTTGGTGAGAGCTTCCCCTGTGGAGGGCACTGGCTCAAGCAACTAACTTAAGATACTGTTAGGTTGTAAGTCTGTATTAGGTTTATCTGTACCACCCTGCCATGCACTTTTTTGGTTCGGATTATGCTGTGTGTATGTGTGAATGTTTTCCCCGACTGGTAGATGGTTAAGTATGAAAGTTCAGATGACCTTGGGTTACTCTATGCCTGAAATGTTGCATCTTTTGTCCTTCACTTTTCACTATGTAGGGGTGTGTATGTGCTCGTAAATGTTTTTCGAATGCATTTTGCTTGCTTCTCTGAAAATAACTTGCATATAAACTTTCAAATCAAACATGGTTTGGCGTAGGGCTGTCCATCGGTCGGGTTTGAGTCGGGTTGGGCCCAACCCGACTTTAGTCGGATTGTGTAAATAGCCATTCGAGCCCGACCGAAACACAGTTGGGCTCCATCCGATCCGTTCCGCTTTCTCAAAAAACCTTCTTTTTAAAAAAGAAGGTAATTTCAAACTCAAATATAACGAAAATAAAAAATTATTTTTTAATTTTTTTTGCACCGTTTAAAAGATCTCAATGAGATCTATCAAACAAGATCCATATTGGTAGAAAAATTATTTACGTAAATCTATGATTTTTGACCTTGAAATTTACCTTCCTTTTTAAAAAGCTTCTTTTTTAAAAAGCGGAACACCCCCTAAATCTGTTTACGCATCATCTAAGGAGGTATGTTTTAGACCTCGGTGCCTTTCATATTTATGCACTTAATATGACATTCTTTTGGGTTGGTAAGTCATTTGGGTTTTTGAAAGATGCCAGGTGTTCAGATTTGTTCAAGAAAAAATTGTGTTCATGAGGAGAGTAATCTTTACTTCTTCGTTTTTTATTTTTCTTTATCTTTGTCAGGTTGTCGGGGTCTATAGATAATAGATTGGTAGAGGGGTTGGCTTATAAGTTGTTGCAACGATTTGTTGAGTTCCATCTCTCAAGTAGTTCTCTTTTGCGCCACCAAAAATTGGAACAAATTTTCAGATCATTTTATTGTAAATGGTTATAATAAATTTTTTTGTTGTAAGACCTTTCAACAAACACCCTAAAACTCATTATTTAGTTTCAAGGCTCTCTTAGGGTGTCCATTGAAAGGCGTTGGAGCCAAAAATTTATGGCGACCGTTGGTTGTGTTTGGTTGAGAGTTTAGTTTAGTTTAGTTTTGGTAGTGGGTAGAGAGAGAAATAGAGTAATGATTGAAAATAGGGGTAATGATTGGAGAGAGATAGAGAGAGATGAGAAAGTAATAATTGAAAAAATAGAGTAATGATTGGGAAAAAAAGTAGGGTAATGATTGGTTTTCAAAACTAAAACTAAACAGAAATGGCAACCGAACAAAGCAAACTTAACATCTTTGCACCGGTTCAAAAGGATTGAAATTTGAAACACCAATTTTTTAACTATATTTTTTAATATGTATATAGGAAAGAAAAAAAAAGGAAAAAAAAAACAGTCGGATTCATTAGAGGCAATTCTTATACCTCATGCTTAGAGTGTGAACAAAAGACAAGTATCAAAAATGTTGATTCATGTGCCAAAAATGTTATTTCTGGAGGCTATAAAAGGAGGACTTTGTGTTTCAACTATATTTTTTAACTAAAAATTTGGAATACATAATTCTTAACTATATTTTTTAATATATAAATGGTGTTAAAAAATAAGTGTTTCAAATTTCAATCCGTTTGAACGGGTACAAAGATGTTATTTTTCTGACCATTTCATCATAAATGGTCGTAATAAATTTTTGGTTCTAAGGCCTTTCAACGAGCACCCTAAGATTCCTTATTTAGTTTTAAAGTTCTCTTAGGGTGCCCATTGAAATGCCTTAGAGCGAAATATTTATTACGACCATTAAGGATGAAATGATAAAAAAAATAACATCTTTGCACCAGCTCAAACGGATTGAAAATTGGAACACTTATTTTTGTAACTACCAGCTTGTTGTGGAACATTATTTTTTTTGCTATTTAAAAAAAAAAAAAAAAAACAAGTTCGTGTGTAGGTTATTGGCATTTACCTTCTTACGTATGAACTTTTATTTTAATTTTTTGGTAGTTCTATTAGCTTTTATTATTTTTTTGCAGGGGAAAAAGAATTAAAACACTAAAAATTCCCATCAAATGTAAAAGAGATTTTTCAAGGAAAATATAATAATTAAAGAGGGTGAATATTAGTTTAATTTTTTTTAGTACAATGGAGGCCGAAGCAAAATTACAAAGCTCCATTGCGAATAATGTTTTGCCCCCTTTCCCCATCGATGCACTCTTCTCAATTCTTAATATACGTCTTCTTGTTCAATTATGAACACCACTCGCCATTGGAAAGCAAAAATGAAAATAGAATTTGAGTTAATCAAAAAAAATAAGGGAGGTAAATGGGAAAAGAAACAAATAAAGAAAATAATTGAAAATTAAAAAACGAAAGGAAAAAAGATTCAAATTGGAAAGAAAGAAAAGGAAATAAAGAGGAAAAACAATTCAAACTAGAAAGAAAGAAGAGAAAATAAAGAGGAAAAGGAAAAAAAGAAAAGAAAAAAAAAGGGTGTAATAGTGGAAATGGGGTTTTTGGGTCGGGGGGTGGGGTGTCAGGGGTGGGAAAAGCACCTCTCCAATCAATATAGCAACTGCGATGCTGTCTCCTCGCCCATCCAGCGAGATATGGCAATTGGCAAATTGTAATCTTGGTTCTGCGATGGCTTATTTGTTTTTTTCTAAACTAAAGTTCACCTATTATACTTCTGCTGTGTTTGGTTTGAAATTTGAAAAGTTTTTTAAAAAATAGTAGGCGTAACAGGTGAAAAGAGATAAAGAGAAAAATATTAGAAATAGGGAGAATCTATGGAGAATTTTTTGAAAAATTCGTTTCGAAAAGGGATGAGAACAAGACATTCGTTTTCCTAATCTCAGTTCACTTGCCTAAAAGAACCTATTATTCAAATTGTCCGTAGTTTCTTTTCCCTGGTTAAAGGGAAGTTTAGACATACAAAAGAGAACTCTCCTTTCCATTTCTATGGTTTAACAAAAACTGATCCAGAAAAGAAGGTGTTCCCGATACGTGAATGGTGGTCTTTGTTGATTTCCTGTATTTCGAGACCAAAAATGTAAGATTGGGTCTCTTTTTATACGTGCTCATAGAGATTGTTCTTTTCTATATTTTGACAGGACACACAATTGGATTCCTTCGAAACTCGAAAGACATCAAGCCATCAATGTAACGCCCCGACTTTTCGGGGGTAAAATAAAATAATTCTTTAGGAAAATTTGCTAAATAAATATGATTTTCCAAAATAAAGTTTAGGTATTACCAAATCAAGATAGATTTACAAATTCAAAGTACACTAACTTCAAAGCCGACTCTAGGCTTGATACAAATTCCAAGCAACTCGATCTTCGTTCCTGATATTCTTTCTGCGTCGATCTGCATCATTATTGAATCCCCTCCATTGAATCCTGCGCCCTCTAACAAATTGATCGCCGAAGCAAACGATTTGCCAGGATACAGACGTATCCGTGAGTGATAAATCACCCAGTAGAATAATCCAACCCAACTACCCCTCTTACCTTACAGTTAGCAAGCAGCAGCAGAATAATAGTAATGCGATAAAGTAAAACAGAGTTTGTACCACATAAACCAGTTTATTACTGTCCATTTAACCTGACGTGTAATCTAAGATCTCCTCCGCGGAGTCTTTCCTCCCCAACCGCTAGCTATGCCCTGTCCCATGAGCTCACTTTCTTTTGTTGTCGCGGATTGCACCTCAGTTATGTACCTAGCGTGTATCCCTCTCACTACAACAAAAGGAAGCTTATCATGCCCGAATCATAACTAGGGTTCGTCTATCTTATGCACCACATCACAATCATCACTGGGCTTACTTTGCCAGTTTCAATTCATCACTGGACTCTCGCCAGTATCAATTCATCAATCATCACTGGGCTTACTTTGCCAGTTTCAAACCATCACATATCTCATCACATCTCAAAATCACGCCTGCAGGCATTCTAAAAATAAAACTTTCCAATTCATCCATTATCTAACATCGTCTAGGTGAATTCTATTCGCATACCACCCCATGTCTCTAGGGTCCAATCTAGCATTCAAATCAGGTATCGATACAATATACAATTAAATCAATTAATAATTAAAACAATTAACAAGCAATAAAATCACACAACCTTTTATGAATGGGCCGTTGCCCTTATTCTCGTATGGCCACAATGTCAATAATAAAGTAGAACTTTTATAAAAAATTTAAGAAAATATTTTCTAGGCTTTCATTAATTATTAGAAGGTAATTAAATGAATTAAAAACTAATTAAATACATTAATTAGGTAAAAATATTGAAATAATGATCATGACCGCGATGAGAGTCCTAAAGGTCCTACGCAACATGTTTGAGTGTCAAAAGTTGAGTTCGGAGGTTCGCGGGATTAATTTACATGAAAACGTTAATTAAAAAGACCGAAAGTGAAGTAAATAGACAATAAATAGTTAATTATAAAAATAAATGTTGAGACTGACATAATTTCATAATTGGACAGAGAGGAGTCTAAATAAAATTACTCGGGTATTAATAATAATGTTTATAAGGTCGTAAAGTAATTTTGATTGGAATTACTTTAAAAATAATAATAAATAGTAAATTAAATAAAAAAAATATTTAATTAGACAAGTTACTGTATTTGAGATTCAAAGAGTCTAAAAAAAATTAGTTGAAGTGTTAAAACGTTGGTTGAAAGGTCGTAACTAATTTTCGTTTGTAAACGTTGAACGATAATTAATAAATAATTTAATAAATAGATAATTAAATAAAAAAAATATGACATTAACAAGTTATGATCTTTGAGGTGTGAAAAGTCTAGAAAAAATAGTTCGGGAGGTCGCAAAATACATTCGAACCGAAACTGTACAAACCGCAAGGTCTGATCGGGTTGACCTTGCGGTGGTACGCCCAGCCGCGAGCTTGGCCCTGGTTCTTGCGGCCCGAACCTTGCGGCCGCAAGGTTGCGTCCAGTTTCGTTTTTTTCGTCTCGGTTTTGATGCATGAGTTCGTTCGGGCTATTGGGTTACGCATCAAAACACTTAATATACTTAGTGAAGTGATTGGATCGAATTATAATATCTCGATTGGATCGAATTGATCCACAAACCGAAACTTGAACTTTGGAGAAGACAACTTCGGGTTTTTCGATCGGGGGACCTTGGGATCAAATTGGTCGACATTTGGTGATGCTAGGACTTGTATGAAGGGTTAGAATGGTCAATTCGGGTTTTGGTTGGTTCTTGATCACAAACCCACTTTTCTCTCTCTTTCTTTCTCTCTCTAGAACTCCATAGATTGGAGCTTCAATTTCTCCTGTTTTTCTCTCTTTTCTGGACTGGTGGGGCGTGGTAAATTTCATGGTGTGCCCTAGGGTCGACGTACTAGGGTCTATATAGGAGAATTTGAAGAGTTTTGATTGAAATTGGATTTAAAGAGGTTGTATTCTATTGGGTTTCGGAATGGACGAATTATGGACGATTTTCGTGCTCCGAGAGGAGTTAGAGACTGGGTAGGAGAGGGAGAGACCGTAGGGTTTTCATGCATGCAATTTAAATAATTAAAAGTAGGATAATTAAGTCTAAATTAATTTTTTTGTATATATCTACTAGATAGATTATAATTAAGATAATTATTACAAATAATACTCTTTAAATGATATTATTAATTATAAAAAGTACGGGTCGTTATAGTTATAAGTTGAATTAAAATTTTGCTAAACTAATTTTAGTCACGAAAAATTAATCTAGGTTTTTGTTTAATCTAATCGCACTTTAAAATAGTTAATCGGTTATTATAGACTATTTGATTAAAAAATAATTTCTTTATTCAAAAAAAAAAAGGCAAAAATCCGGGTCGTTACAATCAAAGTCACTCATGTCATCATAAGAAGATTCAATTCAATCGTTTGTTCCGATAATATTCTTAATCACATCTTTTGCTGCTAATTTCATACTTATTTTTTGCTATCATTAGGGATTTGGTCTCATTATGTATGCGAGTAATGTGCTATTTTTTCTGTCTATTAATTATTTCGTACTCATTCAAGTCTTTGGTAAGACCAGATTTTTTTGTTATTACAGCTAGGCTTAGATAGTGGATGTGAAGACCGTGACACTTTCTGTAATCTAACTGGGGTGGATCTAGAACATAGGGTGCTGCTTGATTGTATGTAGTGTTATCTAGAAGCACATCTGATGATTGTACAAGTGTTCTTTTCTTTAATGATGCATCCCGTTCCACGACAAATATTGTGTATCTTGAGGTTTTGCTATAGTAAAAGGTACAAATTGTATAGTAATACATGATCAAATAAGAGGTCGAGCGTCAGTATTACCGGTATCTGTTTCAATCTTCTTCTCAGGCTTGCTTTGTTGTTTGTTTTAATCTCCATTTTCTGTTTTCACCTGGAGATTAGTATTTTCTTTTGTTCGTTTTAAAGGGTGCTGAAGCAAATGGTGTAGTCGTGTTTAATGCTGGGTTAGTGTTAGCTTTGTAGCAAATGTAGTAGTATGAAGGGGGAAGTCACGAATATGGAATATTGAAGTTGGGTTCTTTGGTTGTATTTGGTCATTTTGTACTTTGTTAATGCCTTCTCCATGGAAATTGAAAAATACGGTTTTGATAACAGAGTTCTTTGTACCAGGTTAATTTTCAGCAATTTGAGCCACTATCGAGATTCAAAGGGTAATTTCAATTTCAATCGGGATTGATAGTGCCGTAGGTACGGACAAACACTAGTGTCCTTATAAAAAGCCATATCTTTCTGGTACACAAAGCACAATGGTCGCACACTTTTGGCCCATAACCTTGGGACCTCACTAAAGTGAAACCTTCCATCGTGTTTTCTGGTATCTTAGAGAAATGTGTGTAGCACTAGTGCTTGTATAAGAAAGTTACGCAAACTTTTTCAAAGCAAAGTACAACTATATTTATTTTTATAATTAGGTATCACAACAACTTACGCTTACCTTGATCAGTTCGAGAGGCTGCAATTAACGGCAGAGAAAACTTCAGCTACTTCAAATATTTGTGCGAGTGTAATAATCGTTGTAATTAAATAAATCACTTTGGTTTTAACATCTCACGCCTCTTCTAGATGATAAAAGAAGACGATAAAAAGAACGATAAATTTGGAGTGAAGTGTAAAGGTTATATTTTCTATTATTAACATCTTAACTTAGTGTGCAAATATTTTATTTTCGACATCTTACCTCAATATGGAAATAAAAATATACTATCAATTTAAATGATACTCATAGTAGTCAATTCCTCTATTTACCCCTTTTGATATCTCATGATATCGATTCTTTCAATCGGACCTAGGGCCTACTATGGGTGTGCCCAAAAAACGTACATCGTCCCAAACTCCAAAATGTGATTTGAGTCGTTCACTATAGAGCTTGACACGTTATAAAAATAGGTTAAAACTCAAGTTGATTGGGAACAAACCACATTTGTCCACAATATAAATTTTCAGTCATCTATAACTACTAAAAGATGTGGTTCATTTATTGAGGCCCCGTATCCGATCGACTTTAATTTTTATTTGTTTGTTCTACACGTCAAGCATTATATAACGAATGATTCAGATCATATTTTTGGGCTCAAAATGATACATGTTGCTCTAGCACAACCACCCTCATTAGGCACAACAAACAGGACCCGAGGTGCTGTGGTGCACCCCCCGCACAACATGTGTAGTGGGTCTAATCCGGCCGTCCATCTCGGCAAAGGACAACTCGAATTTTCATCCGAACAATGAACGATTAGGATTTGTAAGAGCTCGAATTAAATTCGAGCCGTCCGTACTGAAATGGACGGCCGAATTGATGCATTACATCCCCCACCATTCCCAACAAACTCCCCCATTCCCTTTCAATCACGGGTTCACCGTGAATCTAGTGATATTTTGTTAAAGTTTGGTAAGAAAAGGAAAATGGAAACAATTGAGAAATCGTTCAAAATAAATAGTAAAAAAAATATGGAAATAATAAAATAGAATCCCCATATCCTTTTTCTTGAACTACCTGGTCCCCGCTGTTCACAAAAAAAAAATAAAAATAAAATAAACCACTTTTTTTTTTTTATCCGAATTAAACAAACCACTTGGTCCCAACTTTTAATGAAAAAACAAAACTTACGTGGTCCCACATGTCCTTTTGTGGTACTATCCATTCATTCTACTCACAGTGAGGTGGCTCTTTAAAGCAACAGATAAGTATTTCTGATTTATTACTGTATAATTTGTACCCCCATGTTTTGGCAATTACAGACACTCTTAAATACTCCATCAATCACCCCATCAAAATAAACTTGCGACAGAGCAAACATTTTTTTAAAACTTCGTGCTCTAATAAATATATCAACTTTTGACCTGTCAATTAAACTTCTATTTGACGTCGTACCCTGTTTTGGAAATCTTGTACTGCACATCCGATCGTCCATTTTGGTACGGATGATTTGAATTTAATTTGAGCTCTTCTTGATTTGGACCGTCTGCCCTTCAAATTAAAATACACGTTATCCATCGACGAGATGGGCTGCTGGATCGGCCGTACTATAACTCTATAGAGTAGCCCGTCCTACAGGATCCAAGGATCTCGGAGTATTCCCACACTACTAATGGGTGTAGATAGAGGTCTCTGCGTACAAATTACTTTGAGACCAGTCTCGAGTTTTTCAAAGATAATTCAAATTGTCGATTTTGTTTGGTATATATTACTAGCGGTAACCATGGACTGTACCTGTACCTATATCGTACATCATCGCCATGTGGACTCACTACGGATCCCACATAAATGATCCGATCTGTTGAACATATATATGTAATTAAGGGTTCCGTTCCGCTGAAGGAAATAAATACTTATTTTTTGAATTAAAAATGACGTATTATGAAAAAATAACTAATCTCGTAAAATGAAAAATAAACGTTTATAAAAATAAGAACCCTAGTAAAACAAGACTTTTAATCCAATTAACTTTTCATTCAAAAGTTATACATACACACGAGGGGCAAGGTCGGTAATTTTTACCTATATGGACAGTCAAAAATGGGCAAACGATTACGTGAGTATTAAATTACTGGGAAAAAGAACACGAGAGAGAGAGAGAGAGAGAGAGAGAGAGAGAGGAACGATGGTGTGAGTGTGACACACCTCCTACTTTTACTCCCTATGTGTCACCATCCCCTACTCGCCTCTGCTTCTTCGGTGTCCCACGCGCCATTAAAGAGCACACAGAGAAAGTAGTACTATACTACTATAACGCATTATGTTGCTTTTGGCCTTTTGAGGCTAATCAAAAGTCCTTTTTCGGGCGTTCGGCCAAATACACTACTCGGTGGTTAAATTTTTTTGTCCTTATTTAAGTTTTTTTCGTATCACATGGGTTATAGGCAATTTTTTGAGAATTATTGTATCTTTACGACAAGAATAATTTTAAAAGTAAAAAATTTTGGCCGAAATCCAATTTTTTTTGAATAAATACGAAAATAAGCCAATTTTTTCGTCTTTATTAAAAAATTAGATTTTGATCAAAATTTTTTACTTTTTAAATTACTCTTGCCTTGAGAATGCAATAATCTCGAAAAAAATTGACGATAAGCCAAGTGATACGAAAAAAAATTAAATAAAGACAAAAAAAATAAGCCAAATGGCTTATTTGGCCAAACGCCCATCAACTACTGCTATGCATTTATTTAACAACCGTGCTACCCTTACTGAGAATCCTGCACAGATCACGTGTAGATTGTTGTATGAGGTCTACTAAGGGTTCCACACAAATAATCTGAGACATTTATTAAATGTAAAATATTTTTTTCAGGGTACTCGTGAAAAATCAGCTCAATTCCATACGTACAAGTGTTTGATTTAATCATCTGACTTTTTCATTCGAATTTCACGAGAATGAAAAGTTAGATGATTGAATTGAGTATCTATAGGTATCAGATTAAACTGAGTTTTGAAAAAATTGACGATAAACCAAGTGATACAAAAAAAAATTAAATAAGGACAAAAAAATAAGCCAAGTGGCTTATTTGGCCGAACGCCCATCAACTACTGCTATGCATTTATTTAACAACCTTGCTACCCTTACAGAGAATCCTGCACAGATCACGTGTAGATTGTTGTATGAGGTCTACTAAGGGTCCCACACAAATGATCTGAGGCATTTATTAAATGTAAAATATTTTTTTCAGGGTACTTGTGAAAAATCAGCTCAATTCCATACGTACATGTGTTTGATTTAATCATCTGATTTTTTCGTTCGGATTTCAGGAGAATGAAAAGTTAGATGATTGAATTGAGCATATATAGGTATCAGATTAAACTGATTTTTATTGTAGACCCTTGAAAAAATATTTTACGTTTAATAAATAGCTTTGATCATTTGTATGAAATTTGAATGGACCTCACATACGAATCTGTGCGTGATCTGTGTGCTAAAAGTCTCTGTGAAAAGACTTACTGTTTATCTAAATAAATAAAATAAGATAGCAAATCCGCAACGGCAATAATAACAAATACTAGTATTTATGTAATTCCCAATCGACGGGTATGGACGGCCGTTTTGCATTTGATTCATTTACAGTAGTATCTTCACATGGTATAATGTTTCATCAATTCGGGAAAACAAGGGTTTGAAAGTTTACTTTTAGGTGATCTGAATTACTACTTTAATTCAATGAACAATTTATTGTCGAGTTATATTTACTGGAATTTGTCGCTAGCTTACACATGAGATTACAACGATTTAAAAAGTGATCCTTCTGAATCTCTAATAAAAAAGGTGATCCGTTCGAAACATGACTTCACGCTCTTGTATCACGTGATGTTCAACTGTTGCAACCACGGATTGGGAGATAGCTGTCAAGCAGGGGTGCTTGGCAGCGGTGCGGAGCAACCGGTCATCCCGGCATAGATGGCTTGGATCTAATCCGAGCGCAAAAAAATTAAAAACCACGTTATATGGTTTGGTTTTTAGATTCACGTCTACGGTTATGGTTCTAAACCGATCTGAATCGTATAATACATATATATAGTTATATATGTATATATGTAATTTAATTATTATTCACTAAATAAATATGAGAGCCTCTAGTCAACTACTTTTCTAATTTATTGATCTTATTAAATTCACCACAACATATAGTTTTCCTTATCTATCAATGTAATTTAGACTAAGCTTTTATATATTACAACCCATTCCTAATTTCCTACGATTATTATATTATAAACAAAAATTTCATAAGATTGCCAAATCAGTCAACTTCCACTGTCCAATTCTTTAATTTCTCTAAAAATCTAGACATGTAAATCAATTCCATTCATATTCCTATAATTCATTCACTACCAAGACTAATTACACTAACTTTCTATACAGAAAACCTATTCGTATTTTCTATATAAAGCTAACGTTGTATACCAAAACGGCATCCATATCTTGCCAAGCCAACAAAAAGTCCTCTATCTTTTCCAAATCGTGGTTTAAAATCAAAACCGAATCGTATTTTAATGGTTTGGTACAATGCTTTTTATGGGTTGGTTTGGTTCTCAAAATTTATAATACGTAGGTATTGGTTTGATTTTTGGTTTACTATAAAACTGAACCGATCCGGACCATGCTCCCCCCTAATTGCAAAAAGGTACATCGGATATTAGGCTGTCTGGGACCACTGAATAATTACTCCGGATAATGGGCTTTTCAACCGGCTCGGCCTCCAAGCACCAACGCGATAACGTACGCGAGTGGGCTTTGCTCTCACGCGCTCCAAGAGAGAACCGGAGAGAGAGAGAGAGAGAGAGAGAGAGAGAGAGGCGATGATATCTCTCCCTATATCAATGAGCTCACATTCCCTACAGAAAGTCAAAAACTCTCTCACTCCACTCTCACTCTCTCTCTCTAAAAACCCTGCTTCTTGTAAATCTCTCCCCTAGGCCACTGGCTGCCATTAGGGTTTCTGATCATCTCCTTGTCTCCGTGAGTCTCTCTCTCTCTCTCATCCACTCACTTTTTTTCTATCTCAAAACCTCTTTTGGTTGAGACACTGGGTTCAACCCCAACGCCGTGAAACTGTTCTTGGTTGTTCGTTTAATCGGTAGTTTTGGGTTAAGACCGCCGTAATCTGGTCTCAACCGTGTTTTTACTTTCGTTTTTGTTGTTTATTGTAAGGTTCGGACTTGATCTGCGTTGTTTATGGTTTATTTACTTATTTTTTGACTTGCAGCACTCTGAAAATCTTCAGCCCCTGGTCTACGCCGACAGTGTAGGTACATTTTTGCCCTTCGATTTTTTTTTTGGTTTGACTTGCATGGCCCTCTTTGTGACTTGATGTGTTTCTGTCGAGCCATGGGTGTTTTGTTTTCGTTCAAAAGTAGTTTTCTCTTTTATTTTTGGTTGGGTTTGGTTTTGGTGGTGATTGGGGAGTTTCTTGTGTTTTTCTGTGTTTTTTCCCTTCTGGGTGTGTTCTGGTTGAAGTCTGGCTGTTTCGTTGCGGGTTTAAAGTAGTTTCTTGCTTTTGATGGAGTTAGGGTAATTTCTCGTGTTTTTCTCCCTGTTTTTCCTTCTGGGTGTGTTTCGGTTGAACCCAGGCTCCTTTGTTCTTATCTAAAATAAGTAATTTTAGTTTTCTACTCCTTTTTAGCCGTGTCAGAGGAATTTTTTGTTATGTTTTTCTTTGTTTAGTTAGTGCACGTTTTGCTTATTTCTTTTACTCTGGGTGTGTTTTTGGTCATTTTTGGCTCTAATTCCCCAGTTTTTGATAAATTTGGCCTGGATCTAAGATGCATGATGTTTATTTTCGTGGTTTAGGTTTTTGAGCGTGGTACTTCGTGCTTTGTGGTCTTTTCCTGTTTTGACTTTTGTTTAACTCTAGCTATGTTGAAATCTGTGGTCTCTATGCTTTATTTTTGTGTGATCGAGGTCTCAAGGTTTTTTAATGGGTCTCCGTCTGTTTTAACTTTTAAATGTTAGGTATTAGTTTTTCTAGCAAGGGTCTCAGGTTCTGACACCAGACACCCTCAGAAAATTTGCTCAGTGTGGTTGTATTTTGAGAATCAGATTTGCTGAACCTTCCGAATCCTGTTCTTGGAGATATGCACATTCATTCGTTTTTATTCCTTACTTATTTTGAAGGGAATATGTTGTTGATAACCTTTTTTTAGTGTTGTTAAAACTGATTTATCGTCAGAAGTCAAAAGGTTTTGAAAACCATCAAAGTTGGTTCTTAAAACTGCAGGCAAACACATGTTCTGTTGTTCCAAAAGGAAAAGGTAAAACTGCATGCAAACAGAGTGTTTTGACTGGCCTGGGTTAGAGTGCAAACTCGTGTTTTTCATAGTTCAACTCATTTTAGTAGACCTAACCAGGGGAAATCTATGCAATGTTGTGTTTCTTTTGCTGTTTTTGAAAAAATTTTCATGTTTGGTTTTTAGGGTTTGAGCTTGTTCTATGCTTATTTCAATAAGACAACAGCAAACATGAAAATTGTTCCGTGCTTGTGTTTTCTTATTCCATGCTTATTCTTGTTTGGTTGTTTTGGGTGTTCTTTTTCCCCCTTTCATATTTGGCTCTGATCTCCTTTGCCTTGCTAGATATGGTCTGGATCTACGATGTTGATGTTTACCCGTAGTTAACTTGTCTGATGTGGGTTCATGTCCTCTCTGTTTTAGCTTTGGTCTGCTTAATCTTTGGTGAAGTTATGGTCTTTGCGCTTAATTTTTTTGTGCGTAGAGCCTTTCGAACTACATTTGTTTGACTTGCTGTCTGTTAAGTGCTAGGACTGTGTTGTTTAAGCAGCAATGTCAGGTTTTGAAACCCTTGTCCAAACGTTGTTTTCTATTTCTTGGAGATGATTTGTTTTGTTATCTTTCAGAACCGGCTTTGGGAATTATTTGGGAAACCGTTTTTGAGAAGAGAAATTACTCAGTTTTTACATGAAATTCACTTCTTAGCAGAACTTGTTTTCCAGAATTTGATGAAGTTTTTGTTTTGTCTTCCAAAAGGGTTTGTTTTCTCCTATGTGTTTTGTGTTGAAATCTCTTCAATTTTGACTTTCTTTTGCTGTTTTTGATCAATTTTCTTGTTGTTTTGTGGGGTTTGAGCTTCATCTGTGCTTTAGCTGGTCTATTTCATTAATTTTGCTGCTTTTTTGATTTTCTGGTTTGCTTGGAAATCATCAGTTGTTTGTTCTATCAGTGGTTCTCTGACAGTATAGGTAAAGGAAATCCTTTAAATTTGTTGTTTTCTAGTCTAGCATGGCCCTTTTCTAGACTTGACTAATGAGTTTTGGTTCAAGTCTCTGTTTTCTACTTCTGTGAAGAAGTTATCTTGCATTTTTACCATTTCTAATTTCTAATTTTTCTTTTGTTTTGGTTCCTGGTCTTTTTTGCATGTTGTCTTGTTCACAGGTTCTCTACCTGTTTGGTTGTTTTTTTCCTCCTTTTTTGGCTCTGAGCTCCTTCCTTTTGCTAGATGTATTCTAGGATAGTGATGTTTAGTTCTTTTGTGAGATGTGTGGAGGGGTTCAGAACTTCAGGTGTTTTTGGTTTTATCTTTGATTTGGCTTATTCGGCTGTGAAGTCTGTGGTCTTTAAGCTTTATTTTTGTATTCCTACAGGCATTCTAACTTCATTTGCACGTCTCATTGTCTATTAAGTGCTAGGATTATGTTTTTTAAGCACCAGTGTCAGGTTCTGAAACCGTCCTCCAAAGTTGTTTTC
The DNA here is from genome assembly GCA_019656295.1 of Rhododendron mucronatum var. ripense. Taxonomy (NCBI): domain Eukaryota; kingdom Viridiplantae; phylum Streptophyta; class Magnoliopsida; order Ericales; family Ericaceae; genus Rhododendron; species Rhododendron mucronatum. The sequence goes on from BPLT01000007.1 coordinate 2,817,629, forward strand.
TTTTTGACGAGTTGATTTGTAAAGCTTTGTTTTTGCATCTTTCAGAACCAGCTTTTGGAAAACATTTGGGAAACTTTTTTTGAAAAGAGAAACTCAGTTTGCATGAAATTCACTTCTTAGAGGAACTTGTTTTCGAGAATTTGATGAGGCCTTTTTGATGTCTTAAACAATGAGTTATAAGTCTGAAACATTTCTAGCTAAGTATGTTTCAAAATCCGTCAACCAAACAAGTTATTGGGTGTCCGAAAAGTGCATCCCATATAGCCTTGGCCCCTGTATGGATTTTGTTGCATGTTGTAACCCTTTTTGTGGCTTGTACTACTTATAGATATAGATTAGATGAGGACCATCAGGTGCTTGAGTGATTTTTTTTTATGTTCATCTTTGTTCAGTTGTTGCACGTTTTGCTTATTTCTTGTTTTATGGGGGTGTTTTTGGCCAGTCTTGCCTCTAATCTCCTAGTTTTTGCAAATTTGTCCTGTATCTGCCATGCATGATGTTATTTTCTTGGTTTAAAGGTTTTTGAGTGCGATACGTGGTGGTTTCTGGTCTTTTCTTATTTGAGCTTTTGTTTAACTCTAGCTATGTTGGAACTGTGGTCTCAATGCTCTAATTTTGTGTTGTTGAGGCCTCAAGGTTTTTCTTTGGTCTTGCATTCTGTTTTAACTTTTAGTATTAGTTTTTTGTAGCAAGAGTCTCAGGTTCTGACAATCTCAGAAAATTTGTTCTGTTTGGTTCTATATTAGAATCAGATTTGCTAAACTTTCCAGATACTGTTCTTGGACATAAAATTTGATTCGTTTTCATGCATTACTTGTTTTGATGGGAATATGTTATTGAGAAAGTGTTCTAAAGACGAATTTGTTGTCTGAAAACAGAAGTTTCAAAAACCATCAAAGTTGGTTATTAAACTGCTGAACAGAGTGTTTTGACTGATCTGGATTAGAGTGCATCCTTTTGTTTTTTATAGTTCAAAGTTCAGCTCATTGCTAGACAACACCAGGGGAAACCCACTGCTATCTGCAACTTCTAATCTGTTATCTGTGTTTGCCAATTGTTTTCAGTCTAGGTTTCGCCAATGGATTCCCACGAGGGAAATGGTGTAGGAAATGGTGCGGGAAATGGCATAGGAAATGGTGCAGGAAACGGTGCATCAGAGTCTTTGCCACCGCCCCCTCCTGTTCCGCCGAATGTTGAGCCTGAGCAGGTTCTTGAACCTGTGAAGAAAAAGGTGGTTCGCGTCCCAATAGCAAGACGTGGTTTGGGATCGAAGGGGAATAAAATTCCTATACTGACGAATCACTTTAAAGTAAATGTCACAAACGTTAATGGTGACTTCTTCCATTACAGTGTATGTTTTCTGTACTTAACTTTCTAATATGAGTTCATCTCCCTTTCTGAAATTTGATGGAACCTGATAGCTGTATCACTCTTTTGTGTTATAATAATTCTTTTCTCTGAAACAGGTTGCACTTTTTTATGAAGATGGGCGCCCGGTAGACGGAAAGGGCATTGGTAGGAAGGTCCTCGACAGAGTTCATGATACTTATGACACAGAGCTCGCTGGGAAAGACTTTGCATACGATGGCGAGAAAAGTTTGTTTACACTGGGTCCTCTTCCTAGAAACAAGCTGGAATTTACAATTGTGCTTGAGGATGTCGTGTCCAACAGGTATGGCGAGACAAACTTCTTTGTTCGCTACCAGGTTTGGCTTGTTCGACTGTGAAGTCTCTAGTCTTTGAAGGTTTATTTTTTTATTCCTGGAGGCATTCTAACTTCATTTGCACGTCTTATTGTCTCTAAAGTTCTAGGATTATGTTTTTTAAGCACCAGTGTCAGGTTTTGAAACGTCATCCAAAGTTGTTTTCTATTTGAGGAGTTGATTTGTAAAGCTTTGTTTTCGTATCTTTCAGAACCAGCTTTTGAAAAACATTTGGGAAACTGTTTTTGAAAAGAGAAACACTCAGTTTGCATGAAATTCACTTCTTTGCAGAACTTGTTTTCGAGAATTTGATGACGCCTTTTTGATCACCTAAACAATGAGTTATAGTCTGAAACATTTCTAGCTAAGTACGTTTCAAAAATTGTCAACCAACCAAGCTATTGAAAAGTAACAAGTGAGTCTGAAAAGTGCATCCAACATAGCCTTGGCCGGGTATGGATTTCTTTGCATGTTACCCTTTTTGTGGCTTGTACTAATTGTATGAGGACCATGAGGTCCTGGAGTGAATTTTTTTTATGTTTATCTTCAGTTAATGCACATTTTGCTTATTTCTTGTATTATTGGGGTGTTTTTGGCCAGTCCTGGCTCTGATTTCCGAGTCTCTGCTAAATTTGTCCTGTATCTGCGATGGATGATGTTTATTTTCTTGGTTTAAAGGTTTTTGAGTGCGATACGTGGTGGTTTCTGGTCTTTTCTTGTTTGAGCTTTTGTTTAACTCTAGCTATGTTGAACTGTGGTTTCGATGCTCTAATTTTGTGCTACTGAGGCCTCAAGGTTTTTCTTTGGTCTTGCTGTCTGTTTGATTTTTTAAATGCTAGTATTAGGTTTTTGTAGCAAAAGTCTCAGGTTCTGACAATCTCGGAAAATTTGTTCTGTTTGGTTCAATATTGGGAATCAGATTTGCTAAACTTTACAGATCCTGTTCTTGGAGATAAAATTTGATTCGTTTTCATGGATTACTTTTTTTGAAGGCAGTATGTTATTGAGAACCTTCTTTTAGTGTTCTAAAGACAGATTTATTGTCAGAAAACAGAGGTTTCGAAAACCATCAAAGTTGGTTCTTAAACTGCTGGCTAAAACATATCCTGCATGCAAACAGAGTGTTATGATCCATCTGGATTAGAGTGCATCCTTTTCTTTAGCTCATTAGTAGACAACACCAGGGGAAACCCACTGCTATCTGCAACTTCTCTTTGGTAGTGGACAAATACTTCTTTTCTGGGGCACATACTACTTTCCATGTTAATACTGGATCATTTCTGGATATGTTTACACTTAATTTATATTACGCATTTGTATTTCCAGGAACAATGGAAATAAAAGCCCTGGAAGCCCCAATGATGACCGGAAAAGGCAACGAAGGCCGTACAATTCCAAGACGTTCAAGGTGGAGATCAGCTTTGCAGCGAAAATCCCGATGCAGTCAATTGCGAATGCTCTTCGGGGTCAAGAATCAGAGAACTCTCAAGAAGCCCTGAGAGTTCTGGACATAATTTTGAGACAACATGCATCAAAGCAGTAATTCATCTTCATATCCTTGAAATTTTTTGGATGGTTTGGGTATTCATTTAACTTAACGTGGTATGTTGCAGGGGCTGCCTCCTTGTTCGCCAGTCATTTTTTCACAATGACCCGAAGAATTTCGTAGATGTTGGAGGTGGCGTTCTGGGCTGCAGGGGCTTCCACTCTAGTTTCCGGACTACACAGGGTGGATTGTCTCTAAACATAGGTACATTTGGTCAGCAATCACATTCTATGCTCTTTCTTGTCCGATTATGTAATTTCATCATCAATCTTCCCTTTTGACTTTCAGATGTTTCTACGACCATGATAATTCAGCCTGGGCCAGTTGTGGATTTCCTTATTGCAAACCAGAATGTGAAGGACCCCTTCCAAATTGATTGGGCGAAGGTAGCAATATTTCTCTTACTGTTGTTATTGACTCATCTTCTTCATATAAGATATCTGAACCTGTGGTCACTTGTTTTTATTAGGCAAAACGCACCCTGAAGAATTTGAGGGTAAGGACCAATCCTGCCAATACTGAATACAAGATATCTGGTCTGAGCGAAAAGCCTTGCAAAGAGCAGATGTATGCTTCCTTGATATTGATTGCCTCTTCCTTTGAGCACGATGCATAGACCAACTGAGTTTTTTCCAATTACACTGCACATTTAAAGCATGACTGTTGTTTATTGTCTGGGAAGTTTGTAAATTGTGAGAGAATTGGTTATTGGTCCTAGATTGAAGTTCCTGATCAGTCTTCCTTTTTTCTTTTCTGTTGAATGCTTTAGGTTTTCATTAAAGAAGGGAAAGGATGAGGATGGAGAAATCCAGACTGTTGAAGTGACTGTGTATGATTATTTTGTTAACCACCGCAATATAGAGTTGCGTTATTCTGGTGATCTACCGTGCATTAATGTTGGGAAGCCAAAGCGCCCGACTTACTTCCCTCTCGAGGTGAAATTATGAATTATAATTCTCTTTAGGTGGAAAGCTGCTTTTGATCTCATTTTGTTATATGGTTTCTCATTGCGGCTCTGGTTTTAGCTATGCTCGTTAGTATCCTTGCAACGCTATACAAAATCACTGTCAACTTTTCAAAGATCTTCTCTAGTGGAGAAGTCAAGACAGAAGCCCCAAGAAAGGATGAGGGTTTTGACTGATGTAAGTTTTGTCCCCAAATATGTCGTTTCTTTATGCTTATCCTCTGCTAATTCTCTGTTGGTTTTGACAGGCTCTTAAAGTCAACAATTACGATGCAGAGCCGATGCTGCGTTCTTGTGGCATTTCAATCCATAACAACTTTACCCAAGTTGAAGGCCGTGTGCTCCCTGCCCCAAAGGTACTTTTAATTCCATTATGCATTATGATTTCTTCAGCTATTGGTCGTATTAATTACCTTGAGGCCTAGTTCATCTTTGAGGAGGAGAAATGGAAGTGGTGTAAAAGTCTTTTACGTCGCCATTAATTTTAGTTTTAACTGAATAAATTATCTGACAAAAAGTGCCAGAGTCAGCATCATTTTTTTTAGTTAATACTGTCCCAAGCAAAACAACACTATTTAATGTTCCTGCAATATCCTTTTTCCAATGCACACAGAAAATCGGATTCCATTTTGCCTTCGTTTTGGTTTACTTTCCCGAAATAACTTTCCTGCACGACATTCTTGACACCGAAATGGTAGGTAAGTGGAACTACATTATGTTATAGACTCTTTCTAACTAATACTTGTCATATTACAGCTGAAAGCAGGAAATGGTGAAGACTTCTTTGCTCGAAATGGCCGGTGGAACTTTAATAACAAGGTGCTCTTTGGCCCTGCCTCATTCCTCTGATTTTTGCTTGACTTTTTCCAAACCCTGGCTCAAGTTTGACTTAATCTGCTGCTCTTGTAAAAATTTGGCGGAGTAGAAACTGGTGAACCCTACAAAGATCGAGCGCTGGGCAATTGTAAACTTTTCAGCTCGTTGCGACTTACGAGGCCTTGTTAGAGACTTAACCAGAACAGGAGAAATGAAGGGAATTGTATGTGCTGTCATTTATATATACCGCATCTTCACTGCTTTATGATTTGAACTTGGAAGTATGACCTTTTTGACCTTCTTTTGTTTTGTTTTTTGTTTTTGTTTTGGTAGCATATCGATGCTCCATTCGATGTATTTGAAGAGAGCCCACAGAATAGACGAGCTCCACCTCCTGTTAGAGTGGACAAGATGTTTGAAGAAGTCCAATCCAAACTTCCAGGGGCGCCTCAATTTCTCCTCTGCGTGCTTCCTGAGAGGAAGAATTGTGATCTTTATGGTGCGTTGGATTTATTTGTTGGTTTTTTTGGGATACTTATTTGATGTATTTATTTCATACTTTCGTTTCCTTTGCTTGTGTTTTTTTTGACAAAAATCGTTTGACATCTAAGGTCCATGGAAGAAAAGGAACCTTGCTGACTTTGGGATCGTTACTCAATGCATGGCGCCGACAAGAATAAATGATCAATATCTTACTAATCTTCTCCTTAAGATCAATGCAAAGGTGAGATATTGTATCATGGTATAATTTCTGCTATGTGATACGCATTCTTTTCACTTTTTCAGTGTGTGAGTCTGGACATTTAAATATGCTTGTCTTGTCATCTTCTTACTTTCTTCATTTCTTGCAGCTTGGTGGACTGAATTCTATGTTAGCTGTTGAACATTCTCCCTCGATTCCCTTGGTATCTAAGGTTCCTACCATAATTATTGGGATGGATGTGTCTCATGGTTCTCCAGGACAATCTGATGTGCCATCAATTGCTGCGGTAACATGCTCCTTTTATCCTTTTATCCGTTTTTTGCTCTCCCCTACCAAACTTAACTTTTTCTGGCCTGTGGTATTTTCAGTACACTTAAAAACGCATTTGCAATTAGCAGCATAGGATTAGCGGGCGGGTTGGGTGTCGATTGTGATGCACTTCGTTTGTTATGATACTATGTACTTTCTATCCTTTTAAACTCAGGCTATTAACATTTTCTTTGCCGTTCAAAAAAAAAAAAAAACGCACCTGCGATTCCATTCTGTTTCCTGATTATTGAACTCAGTTTCTTATCTTCTATTATGTAAAATTTAGGTTGTTAGCTCCAGGCACTGGCCTCTTATATCACGATATAGGGCGTCCGTCCGTACGCAGTCTCCCAAGGTTGAGATGATAGACTCACTGTACAAGCGTGTTTCTGACAAGGAGGATGATGGCATAATGAGGTGGGAATTTTCATGTTCAATTGCAGTTTTAGCGATTTTCAGGATTATCAAATGTCATTTGTTGTGCTCATGATTATTTTGTTGTTTTGACCCCCTTTGGATTATGCTTAAACAGTTGAGAACTGAAGTGAGTTTTCCTCTTCCAGGGAGCTTTTGCTAGATTTTTATGTGACTTCGGGCAAAAGGAAGCCTGAGCAGATTATCATATTTAGGTAAGAAAAGGTGTGATGTCTGTTGATATTTTATTAGACACTACTGTCCTCTTTCAAAATTTAATGTTTCGTTTCTTTTGATGAAATTTTGTACCGTTTTGTCCAATCTTCAATTTTACGTTCCTTCATAGTTTGCATTGCACCAACTTCTGCATGCTTTCTTACAATAAAACATGGGATGCATATCCACTTATGTCAGTAAATAGTAGGCTAGTTGGAAAGCACAGGCCATTTACATATAAATTGTCTGATGAATTTCCCCATGGTGCAGTAAAGATTTAACAATGTCCCTTGAAATTTCTTTTGACATGCATTTTTATTTTCAGCTTGTTTTCCTTTTGAGTGTAGTTCTACGTTCCTTTTCACTGTGTAATATTGGTTGGTTCTTTCCTTTTCAATCTCATGGCCGCACCTAATCTATCCCCCCTTTTGTCAACCTATTATGTTTTCATTTTGCAAGGGATGGCGTTAGTGAATCTCAGTTCAACCAAGTTCTCAATATCGAACTCGATCAAATTATTGAGGTTTTTGTGCTAATTTACGTTCTTCCTTTTGATGGGATGCTATCCCCCGTTTCTGGCTTAGTTTTAAAGGTATAAGTTGGAATTTATTTGGGTTATGCAGGCCTGTAAGTTCCTGGATGAGAACTGGACACCAAAGTTCGTCGTCATTGTGGCACAAAAAAACCACCATACAAAGTTTTTTCAGCCTGGATCTCCGGATAATGTGCCCCCAGGTAAGTCCTCCAGCAAAATCATGGAGATAATTCAATTTTCTTGATTGAATGGAAACCCTTGACAGTGTACTACTATGCAGGGACGGTGATAGACAACAAAATATGTCATGCACGGAACAATGATTTTTACATGTGTGCACATGCTGGGATGATTGTGAGTATTACTGTAGACTTACCTAATTTGATTCTGTTTTGAAAGTGGCATTCCATTCAAACATGACGGGTGATTTTTCAATCATGTTTTGTCAACTGTGACTATTTTGGAGCTAGGCCTTAAAGGCTCATTCTCTCCTTCGTTTCTTTGTAACTTTAGGCTCTCAGTCGAATTGTTACTGCCCACCACCTACCTTAGCTGAATCACCAACTGAATCTTGAGAACATAGAAGTAAATAATTATCAACAAGGATGTGACTTTCACTGTTGCTTAAGTCATTTCCTGTACTCTTGCTGTTACCTCTATCGAGTCTCTTTTTTTAGGATGACATTTCCTTTTATTCATGCCTTGGAGGACCTTCTTTGTATATATTTCCAAAGTCGCTCATTTAACTTTGGAAGGAACATCTACCTGCGGCTTGAGTTTTACATCTAAGGGTGGTTAGACCAATGATTTGTGTTATTGGAGGTCACATGTGGCATGGCATTGCATATTTCCTTTTATTTATTTTACTGGAGGAGTTGGGTAAAAAGCATAGCCGAGAGATTCCGTTTACCTGCATAGAATATAAGGCTGGGCTACCACTGGAGCCATCCTGGGAGGGGAGAAATTAGCAGTACTAGTTCTTTTAGAATCAATTTCAATTCGTCTGTTATACATGATCGATAGTAATCATCGTAACTATTCTCTGAACCTGCTTATTATCAAACTATTAGTCAGGACTGCTAGACCAGGAAGATTTTTCTACCCCCGCCCCATTTTCAGGCATTTCAACCGGGCCTCAGGAAATTATGAAAGAACTCTTTGGAAAATTTCTATTTGCATTTACTTGTCTAAGGTTCTGTTTTACTCATCATTTCTTTTTCAAGAGAAAAAATCTCTTTTTGTATACCCAGTCAGTTAAAGATCAATTTCCAATGTCTGTTAAGAAATTGACTTGTTTTTGAACTGATGTTTTAGAGATTAGGGACTGGGGTCTGTTTGCCAGCAGTATTGAGTGGATTTAGTTGTTGAAAATTGGAATTAGTGAGGGTTTGATTTTGAGTAGTGGGATTGGAGTTGGTTTTAAATAGGTAATGCAAAGAGGACTATAAAGAACATGGAGGGTAGTAGTGTGATAACGGCATGTGTGCTTGGGGCATAGCAGCCATCTGGCGTGCATTTGTATAGGCGTAGTGATGTTCAGATTGCAACGGTGCTGGCTGGTGGTTACAGAAAAATTTACAGTTTCATCGTTTTACTATGCTTAGTTGCTCGTACATCCCTACGGGAGTCTGGTTATCTTTAATTGATCTGAGCTCTTTTGGTGCATGCTTTCTTTGTAGGGTACGACAAGGCCAACGCACTACCATGTGCTGTTGGATGAGGTTGGTTTTTCAGCTGATGACCTCCAGGAACTCGTTCATTCCCTGTCGTATGTGTAAGTATTTATTTTGGCGAGGTTTTCAAACTTCGTTATGTTATATCATGTTTCTACTGGTGTAACAACATTGTGAACGTTTCTAAATGATTGTTTTTAATGTTTGTAGTTACCAGAGAAGCACCACCGCCATATCAGTTGGTAATTTTGAATCTCTAATTCCTTCACGTCAATAATATGAATGCAGCATTTTATTCCAGTTGAAATATGTTATTCAAATTCCAACGGTGGTTATGAGTGAGATGTTTGACAAGGATAGGGGTTGATTCACTCAGATACACTACATTTTGTCATTTCCGCTATTTCTGCGCCAATTCATTTTTATTTAATTGGCTTTGTAATGAAAAACTGATCTTTTATGGTTATCGGCCACTTTTGTTTTGTGTTTGCAGTCGCTCCCATCTGTTACGCTCACTTGGCGGCAACTCAGGTAGGACAGTTTATGAAATTCGAAGACTTGTCCGAGACATCCTCGAGCCACGGGGGATTGACATCTGCAGGGCCTGTTCCAGTCCCTCAGTTGCCGAAGTTGCAGGAAGCTGTCTGCAACTCTATGTTCTTCTGTTAATGTTTTGATGAAATCCCTAAACTTTACCCCTTTTGCTGAACTACTGGCCTAGGCACTGGGTTTGTATATATCTATCTGGTTTTGTGGTGACCTTCATCAGTGGAAGGCACTGGCTTAAGTAGCTAAGTTGGATGCTAAGTAGTTTCTAAGTCTTATTAAGTGCATCCCCAACCATACTCTTTTGAAAACTTGTCGGTTTGGTTTATGCTCAGGCTAGCCCTGTTTTGCTGACTTATGTATGGCTAGGTTATGCTCAGGCACGCGCTGTTTTGCTGACATATATGTGGCTAGTTTATGGAGTTTCAGTTGCATCTAGTTATGTTATGTTAATTCTTGAATGGGGGATCTCGGCCATTCTCTTGTTTTGTGCTTCTGTAGGATGTGTTACCGACTGGTTATTTTTCTCTGTTTTGGAATTCTAGAGGTATGGTTAGTGATTCTAAAAAATTTCCAAATTTCCCCCATTAAATCGTATAACAAATCTTTAAGACGGAAACAACTTAATGTGTCTCATTCCTTCGATTCATCTTGCATCCCTTGATCGTAATTTATCCCTCTTACCCCTTCCCGAAAACTCTAGGGTTTTTTTTTTGGGCATCAAGAACATCATTATCATATATATAGATGAGAAGAAAGATTACAATAGTTTAACAATAATATAACAAAACACAATTGTGCGCTATTGCCAAAGATAGAGGACGTCGATGACAAGTGAAGGTCAATAAGAGGCCTAATGAGCAGGATACAGTGTGTGAATGTTTGAATGTCTTAGTAGAAAACAGAAAATTACAACAGAAATTATTAAAATTTTTTGAGCGGAAAACAGAAAAATTCAACAGAAAGTATTTAAAAAAACTAGAACTATGCTACATGCATCTAAAGCAAATCCGTCACCGTTGAAAAGCGCCACCATATTGTCATGCAACCGTTGAAACTCTAGTTTTGATACGCAAGTTGAGGAATATGCCGATTATGTCACTTGTTTGTATAACAAAAGACGTAATTTTTTTGGATAAATGCATTAAAAAATCGTATGAATTCTATGGAATAAGGGGTGCTTGAGAGCCCTCTGTTTAACAAGTAAATATAAGAGCTTAAGCCCAAATAACTATGATAATCCGTTTACCTATAAAACACTCACATGCCCTTTGTTTTGCAAAAGGGAGTATGAAATTATGAATTTTGAGACAAATTCATTAGGTTGCCCCCTCACCGAAATTTGCCCCCTCACCGAAATGTGCAACACTTGCTAGAATTAACTTCTAATTAAGGAAACAATGTGTTATTTTCTTTTTTATTACTCTATATAATTTGGCTATTTTCTTCTCTTATTGCTTTGGAGTTATTATTTGAGTTCAAGTGTCTTGGGAGTGGCATTTTTCAATATATGGTTAGGTTTGGAATCTTGGATGACAGGCATCTTTAGGGAGAATAAGAATACGATTCGTGAACTCTTAAGATTTTCATGTGTTGAGTTGTGATTGAATGAGAATATGAGCAATTAGATTCCTAAATAGAGGAGGAATCTCATACCTCCACTACCCCATAAAATCTGAGATTACCGGATAATCTAGTTATCTGGGAAAAAGAAAAATTAATTTAATACCTATTATAGCCCCAAGACCCACGTTGATCTTTACCCTCCTCTCTCCCAATTTTCCCTCAAATCCCCTCTCTAGTCCCGCCTTTTCACTTTGCCCAATCTAATTGCCTCTTTTATTTGTTGGCAATTTGTTTTAATGATTTTCTTATTTACCTGGTGGTAGGTGATTGGGTAGTTTAACATTTTGATAGTTTAATGTTCTAGTATTTCACTTTTGCAATGATGGTTCGACATTTTTAAAGTTTGCGTATTTTCTCTTCTTTAGTCATTTTTTTTTATAAATTTTAACAATTTTTTTATGTTTTAAATAGAGTATATACATTCAAAAATTAAAAAAATAAGTAAAAATTTGATATAAAATCACTGAATACGAAAAACAAGGATGACGAAACAATCAAAATTTTTGAAGAGAAATTATTTGCGATGACAACCAAACGAGGTCGTTGGACATTTTTCATAGTCTACACTTGTTTAAATATTGGCGTGCAAGAATTGTGATATATGAATAATTAAGTGTTAGTTGTTAGAGAGTGTTATTCGAATGGGAAAATTTCAAAATACCCCACAACCTTTACTCTATATTTCAATTAGACTCCTAACCTTTTAAAAAAATTAATTTTACTCCCAATGTTATCTTCCGTTAATCAAAACACCCCCTTCCGTCCGAATGACTAACAGATTTTGTTAAATGCTCCATTAAATAGTGTCACAATTGAATTTCGATGATCTGAGCCACTCAATGCGATCAGAACATAATTTTAAAGGTACCCACAAGAAATCAGCAAAAAAAATGACTGGGTATGGCTTGCGTTGAGACATTTTTTATTGAACTGTTCAATAAAAAATTGTTCAGATGAAGCATTTCCCGGGTTTTTTTTTTTCTGATTTTTACAGTGTGCCCTCAAAATCATGTTCTAATCACATTGAGCGGTTCGGATCATCGCAATTCGATCGGAAAAGGGGAGGCGCGGACCGAAGCAAAATTCGAGCGTCCTGACTTGAACAAAATCTGGATCGGTCCGCACCCTCCCCTTTTCTGATTGAATTTCGATGATCTGAGCCGCTCAATGTATTCAGAACATGATTTTAAGGGTACCCGTGAGAAATCAGCAAAAAAAATGACTGGAAAGGGTTTCATCTGAACAATTTAGTATTGAACAGTTCAATAAAAAACTGCTCAAATCAAGCCCTTCCCGGTCATTTTTTTTGTTGATTTCTCAAGGGTACCCTTAAAATCACGTTCTAATCACATTGAGCGGTTCAAATCATCGAAATTTGACCGGGACGCTATTTAACGGAGCCTTTAACGAAATCTATTAGTCGTTCGGATGAAATGAGGCATTTTGATTAACGGAAGATAACGTTGGGAGTAAAATTGATTTTTTTAAATGATTGAGAGTCTAATTAAAATTTAAAATAAAGGTTGGGGGGCATTTTAAAATTTTCCCTAAATAAAAATACATTCCAATCCTTAACTTCCAATGGTCAAATCAAACGTTCGAATAGAAACTTGTCATTTTTTTTTTCCATTAAAATTTTCTCACATGAACCAAACACGTAAATATGATTATCCATGTATCACATTACTAGAATGAGATTCCCATAAATAAAATATACACATTCTTGATCTTTAATTTTTGTCATCCCAAACTAAGCCATATAAAGTAAAAAAAGGTTATCATTTACATGAAGGTCGAGCGTGAAATTTTTCACGTGCTCCTCTTATATATGATTCTTAGGCCCCGTTTGATAACAGCGATAGATAGTTGGGATTCGTAAGGAGATGAGATTAGGATTGAGATTGGTAATGATAAGAAATTAGTAAGGAGATAGGATTGGTGATGAGTATGTTTGTTTGAGATGAAATTAGATGATGAGATTATTAATATCATGTTTGTTTCACATGTGATAGAATTGGATTGATAGTATACAATTTCATTTTTGCCTTTCAGATGGGATAGGATTGGTAAGGAGATGGAATTGGTAAAGGTTATTTTCGTATTTGTGCATTGGCAAAGAGGGGATGGAATTGTTAATACCAAGTGAGAGAGGCTCTCCTCAATACCCCCTAATACCCACCTTGCGAGTCCTAAGGACTAATAATCCTAACTTATTTTGGGTTACCAAACACAGTATTAGTAGTCCCATGGGATTGGTAATCCAATCCCAAGTGGTAATATGGTTATCAAACGAGGCCTTAACTCTTTCACCAGGAAAACAAGTAGCCAAAGTTAAGTAGAAGGAGATAGAGTACGATCTGCTTGGATAAAACAAATAAATCATGTCACTTTAAATGGTAAATGTCACACCCTCGATTTTCAACATAAATAAATAAACCAATTTGATAAAAGATCCTCGCAATAACATAGATAATACCCAAAAGAGTTCTCCACTGTTTAACTTTACCTTCAAGTCCCCCAAAAGTTAAAATTATACAGTTTTGGCACCACGGCCAAATCAACTTAATTACAAGCACGAATCTGTTTAGAATATTACAATCGCTTTAGTCAAAAGAAATTTAAGAATAATTAGTTACAAACTCATCTTTACCAAAAGAGAGTTAATTACAAAAGATGATTAAGTAACTAAAACATGGTTAGTTTTCAAAAGTCTTCATGTCCAAGCACACCATAGCATGCAGTCTATTGCCCGACATTCGAACCTGAAAAGAAGGATTTTATTGAGCTACACTAGCCCAGTAAGAATATCTTTACCAAACTTATATGTAAATATGATGATAAGTGCAAACGATGAGGACAAGGAAGTACAGCTCGATAGATGATAATCGATCAACTTGCAAATGAGCCTCTATCTAGATTGGAAGCAAAAAACCATACACATACAACTCAAACAATCCCAACTCGACTCATTAACCCAAACTTCCGCCATCGGTATTTCCACCCCCTGCGTTACCGTATAACACCATAGGGATTACCGTGTTACTACTCCATGTGTCACTGTGATCCCCAACGACTCGGGTTACCGTATTACCACCCCATGCTTTACGAAACCCCTCTAAGTCTCCGTATTACCACCACTTGCGTTACGGGACTTCTTAATCCAACTTCCAACCTAATCGACTATTTTCTCATACCACATGCAAGCTAAGGCTCCCCCATTAAGACATTCATAGATAGAACATCCTACGTTATGCCCACGTCATCACATGTGCACCATGAACAATCACAAAATACCAACAATCTATTGAAAGTACTCTAACACCATTTTAACTAGGTTATTTCCTAGCCGATTCTGGCTAACAAAAGACCAACGGAATGAGGATAGCATCGAATGGTCAAAGGAAGTCAATTAGACGAACTTAGGATAGGTTAAGAGGTGTTCAAGAGGGTTTAGATGTGATCGGGGGTCAAAACAATCGACGGAGAAGCAACTGGAGCAAAACTGGAGTTAAGACTGTGGTATCGATATGCACCAAAGTCGTATCGATACAACACTCTCTAACCAGAAAGATAAGTTTATAGTATTGATACAGCTCTTAATCTGTATCGATACCACGAGGTTTCGAGCAGCGATTTCTGCAGATTTTCAAAGCAAACACAACGACCAAAATCCAACGATCTAATGCATGATTCTACACCAAATCAACATATAAACATATAAAAGAGGTAAAAAAGTCTCTACCTCGCAACAACGGCCGAGATTCAAGCGATTTGAACGAGCCCTAACCTTTTAAACTTTGAAACTTCGATTTAAGCTCAACCCAAGGATCTCTGAGCTCAAGAACACGAATGGAAGGCTTGAGGGATGTTGATTTTTGAAGATTTTGGGAGATGAAGTGGAGTTTGGAGAGGGAGGAGAGAGAGATCGGCAGTGAGAGAGAGAGAGGAACGGATGAGAGAGAGAGAGAGGAGTAGAGATAAATGATCTCCTACTTCTCACACACCTCTATAATACTCACATATCTCTAAATCACACACACTCCCTCTAATTTCAATTCTTTCACTACAATCCACAATCTAATTATCCACCACATAATCCATATTTTTCTCCTTTAGGCATTTAATAATCTTTTCAAAAATTAAAATATTCGGATCTCTATAGTAAACATGACAATGCTCGCAATTAAAGATAGATAAGTAGAATGAGATAGAGTACGATCTCATTGGATAAAACAAATAAATCATGTCACTTTAAATGGTAAACATGACAATGCTCGCAATCAAAGATTCTACAGCCTCAAACACTTGTAGCAACACTGGGTAAAAGCTGGGCAACAGACACGAAACACGATAACACGACATGAACCTGACATGAAGTTTACGGGTTATGGTTAACCATTTCTGACACGAAAATGACAGGACTTGAGAACACAAATTCTAAATGGGTCGGGTTCGGGTTGAACACGAGAGACACGAAACTGACACGACCAACAAGATTACTTATCCGTGTCACCTATTAACACGACACGACCTAAACACGAACATATATGTAGAAATAAGGAAAAAAAATAAAACGGGACTGGGCTGGGTCAAGAATCAAACCCAGGTCCCTGACTTCTTTTCTAGTATTCATACACAAACAAACCATTATTTCACAAATTAACTAGTGCTATGGATTTGAAAAATTAGTATAAAGTATATAATAGACCTGGGCAACAGACGCAAAACATGAATAATACGACACGACACGAACTGAACACGAAATTAGCAGGTTAGGATTGACCATTTCTGACACGAAACACGAAAATGACACGAATCAAGAATATGAATTCTAAATGAGTCGGGTTCGGGTTGGGTGATTTGTGACATGAACCCGGTTGACCCGACACGACCTATTTACCTAGGTCTATGGTTCACGCATAATTGCATTCATGTTGGAACCCACATACACTAAGTCTATAAACACAGACATTGCACACACACAAATACACGAACTCACTCATATGGGCAGAGTTCAGTTGGTGCCTGTTGGTGCAAAAGTCATCGTAGCCAATGAAAGTGGATAAACAGAGATGCTTCAAGTCATGTTATTATGTCGCTGTCCTTAAGACGATATTCGCCCCCACCAATTAAGAAAATTCGATGTGCACCGAGTTTACAGTGAAGCTGCCTCCAAGATAAATTGAAGCCCAGTCTCCAACTGTTATCTACTTGCATTATGCACAAACGAAGAGAGACCTGAATACCTTTGAATTTTGCGAGCCCCTTAAGTATAATCGTAGGAGATAATTTTAGAGAGAAACAATAATCAGAATGATTCTGATTTTCTTCATACTTTCAATTGGTAGAACCATTTGCTTTTTATAGGCATAGATCGTGACCGTTGGCCAAAGATTACACTCTTTGATTAAATGCAATAGTCATGTCTATTCATTCCACCCCAATGGTCATACCTTTTGGTCTGATAATGTCTATTCATTTAACCTGAATAGAGACATAATTTGTGCTTGAATTCAATAGTCACGTCTATTCATTTAATCTGCATAGCCAAGCTTCTTGGATTAAAACCGTTCACCAATATTTACATTTAATATCCATTAAATATTTTGGAAATGTTCCAACAGTGCCTCCCTTATACTCCTATGCACATGGACATAGTTCAATTCCCTTAAACGCTCATTCCCCTTTCCAAGGTCCCTAAGATGGAGTAAATTAGGATTAACTAATAATCAAAAAAAAAATAAAATAAATTACACCAACTCACTCACATTGACTATGCCCCATTTACAAGCCCGCACTGACAGTAAAATTCTTGGGTTGGGCTTTTGAGTTATTTGGGTCGACCGGGCCCAAAACACTCTCTCTTTTTTTCTTTCATCAATGGCCCAAAAATACTAGGCCAATTCTAATCAGATGAACTCACACGTGGCAGTCGGACAAAAAAGGACAGAAAAACCAAATCCGATAACGGACAAAAAAATGTACAATTATTAGAAACCTTTTCGTTTCCCTTAATCCTACAAAGAATTAATTAATTAGTACTAATTAATTAATTAATCAATTACCATTTCTAAGCTCCCCCTTCCCGCACATGTGTCTCTTAACAGCGTTTTCTCCATTAGGCAATTGGATTTCCGTTACAGAGACACGACGCCGTCCGAGCCTCCGTTATTTATTCCCCCTTTCCTTTAACTCGCATTCATCGAAAGAAAAATCAAATCAATCGTCACACCCCCAAAAGAACAAATCGAACAAACCCTAGTTCGTTCATTCCCTCATCGATTCAGTTTCAGCCTCGCATCGCCTATCCCTCTCCTCTCTCTCTCTCTCTCTAGAAATTCTTCTCCCATCACCGAGCACGATTTCCCGCTCGATCCGTCGCCGCCCGTCAACAGGTAACGGTTTTCGCACGCGCTTCTCTCTCTCTCTTGGAAAACTTCGATCGTTTCTGCGTTGGCTGATTTTATGTGCCGATTGAGTTTTTTTTGACGTGTTCGGGGATTTTAATTGGTAGATTGGACTGGAGTTTAGGTTGTTTGGGCAGTCGAATTGGCGGTTGCTATTCGGATAGATCTTGAGTGGAATGGCACGGTATCCGTTGGGGCGATTGGGGATTTAATAATCGTTACGGTTTTCATGTTTAGGTTTTATTTTGTTTGGACGGGAATTCATGCGGGGCAAAAAGTTTAGTCGGGATTCTAGGTGCTCAATTTGTGTAGGCATTTTGTTTAGTGGTTGTACGTTCTAGGACGTGGTTACCAATCAAGAATCCAAGGAATTCTGAAGATTCTGGTGTTACCAATCAAGGACCCCAAAGAATTTCAAAAACTCTTGTTATGCGTCGTTTGAACCCTAGGTTTGGACAATTTTGCTTCAGTATGACTGGGGATGGATGGTGTTCAGATGAATGGTGTTTGGTGATATCCATTGGGCAATGGGTGATTTGATGGTTTCGTCTTTAGGTTTTCTTTTGTTTGGACGGGAATTCATGTGGGATAAAAGTTTAGGCGGGATGCTAGGTGCTCATTTTGTGTGGGCTTTTATTTTGATGTTTGTTTTTAGGGTGTGGTATTAGCCGAGAATCCCAAGGGATTTCTGAGAATTCTGGTGTCACCAATCAAGGACCCCAAAGAATTTCGAAAACTCTTGTTATGCGTCGTTCAAACCCTAGGTTTGGAGAACTTTGCTGTGGAATGACTGGGGATGGATAGTGTTCTGGTGTATGGATTTTTCCACTTGAATTGGGTTTTGTCAATGGAAGATTTACTGGTAAAAGTTTAGTTGGGATGCTAGGTGCTCATTTTGTTTAGGCTTTTAGTTTAATCATTAATGGTTGTTTTTAGAGGATGTGGTATCAATCAAGAATCCTTAGGAATTCTGAAAATTCTTGTGTTACCAATGAAGGACCCCAAAGAATTTCAAAATTCTTCTTGTATGTGCATTCCAACCCTAGGTTAGGAGAATTCGGCCTCGGGATTACTGGGGATGGGTGGTTTTTGGATGCAAGGATTTTCCACCTGAATTGGGTTTCTTTGGTGGAAGATTTACTGGTCACGTTGTTTTTGTTGTTGTTATTTATTCCTTTATGGTTATAGAGGAAATATACTAGGCACCTGGGTGAACGTATGCAAATTGTGTTACATAGAAGACGGAAAGAGGAAAATCTGAATTGAGATTAATATGTAATGAAATCTTGAGATGTGAATGAAGAAAAGAGGGGAGAAGAAACTTGGGGTGACACATTGTTTTTTCTTCTTGGCAGTTCCTTTAGGCAGTTGTTGTTTGGGAATGAAAAAAGAGTGTGCCAGCCTCAAAACTGACTTTCACACCAAAAGGGTGTAATAGTAATACTCCTATATATATGTTGCACGCCCAAATTATTCCTTTTCTTGTTTACTTTTGAAAGAAAAAACTGAACACATAAACAAGCGCGGTGAAACTAGAATAAAGGGGCTCTTCTGTTTACAATGTCGTTTATGGGTCAGCGAGGTATGGCAATTTTACATGTCACAACTAGAATGCATTTGGAGGATAAATCACCCATAAGAGGAAGTAATTGGCCCGAATTCGTTTCCCCCTTGGTTGACCCATTAATGTGCCGAACTTGGCTGACAGTTTACTTCGTAAGAATGTCTCATCTTGTTTCTATTTGCTTCAAAACTTACCATGAGTTCTATGGGGAGAAATCATGTGAAATTAGGCCAAGCACAAACGTGGTTTACTCAAGGACTTGGGTTGGGCCATCGCGGTGGAATTTGGACTCCTGTCATGCTGGATGTGACTATGTATTGATGGCTTTGTGATTTACAATTTATATACTTAACAACCCACTGAGGGAACAGTGCACTCTAGGTGTATGTACATCTATTTGGCAGACATGTCTTATCCTTGTCAAAATAGGCAAATTTAGTATTGCAGCAAGACAAGACAGACTGCACAGGTCACATACTAATTTTGAACTAAAATTGATTAAACATATGTTAGAGGTTATTTTATCATACACGTCTCTGCACAATTTTTTTGTTGGGGGTGGAGAGGAATTACATGTGTTCTGACGTTAGCTTCTCACATTGTTTTTTTTGTCCCTCTCACAATGGCTGAGTGATAGGCTGAGAGTCGAGTTTGTATATCATTCTTCAATTCCTGTTACAGATAAATCAAGGAGAAAAATCACGCTTGAGTCTTTTATTAGGCTAATGCTGTGGTTACCTACTCAGTAATCACCGCGTTCAGTGTCTTGCCTTTTAGGTTTTCATTTTATAATCTAAATTATTGACAATAACTGGGCCTTGGCTTATGAAGTTCTATTGTTTAATGGTATGTACCGAACAAGAATAATGGTGAGAAATGGAATATCTTGCCAGCCTCCGTCCTCTTTTTCCCTTTCCATATTTTGCCTATTCTTTTCAATTAAGTCTTACTCTATGAGGTCACTTCCTGGTGGGGTGTCAATTATGTGGAAGAGGTAATCTGTATGGTTTGTGGGTTTTGGTCCAATAACACAGACCTGTTTTCTCATGTTTGTATTGCCTAGCTGCTGCTTAGTTTTTTGTTTTTTTTTTGGTTGGGTTGTTACTTTCTTAGTTATATTGCCTGGCTTGAAGAAGAAAAATGTGCTTAGTCTGGGTTTTAAGTATCAAATTTATGTTATCTTTTGTTGGTTAACTTTTCTATCCACAGGAACCTGTTCCATTTTCAGGACTCGGGATGACTTATTATCTTGTCATTTAACAGGGTGTCTTGTGCTTTCAACATAGTTGGTGTCCGTTACTGAGTCCTGCAGATTTTCTATAGCGTAATATGTAGACCTGCAAAGAAATGCTACTTTTTATTATCCATATCTGTGCTATTCATTTTTTTTTATCCATCTGTATGTTCTCAATTGTTTTGTACTGTTGGTGTAGATGGCACCTCTTTCTCTCACACGCGTGCACACGCACACCCCCACACCAATGCGTGCAATTCTCTTTCAGTTCAAGGAGTACTAACTTGAACATGAGGACGTTATTGTCTTGAATTTATTTGCATGGTTGCTCCTATGGCTCTATCTCTTAACAACCCATGGAGTAAATTACAACTTTGGACATTGCAGATTATTATCTGCTTTCGAGGACATGTCTCCAGCATCCAGATCAAAGTCCAAGGACAAAAAGGCTGGCAAAGAACCACAGCAGAAGTCTGCTTCCAAGCCTTCAGTACACACTACCTCCAGCAGTGGGGTCCCCTGTCAGTGGATACAATCCTCTTTTGGGGAAATTCCACACACTCGACCCAGCACCAATTTCTTCTCCTCCATCTCTCCACATAAATGGCCGATTCCGCAATATAGATGACACAGAAGATCATTCTGGGAACAACTCTCTTGGAACTGGCACAGAGTACGACACAATTTCAAACAACGGCAGTTGGTCCGGTGAGTCAGACGAACCTAAAGAGAAAACATCTCATAACCCTCCGCGTCAGGAGGCAATAATACCAGGAGCCGATAATGATAAACGCGAAAAAATCCGCCAGAAGAACGAGAAGAAGCATCAGCGTCAGAAAGAAAAGCGGGCTCAAGAGTTGCACGAAAGGTGTAGTGGATTCCTCATGTCAAGAAAATTGGAAGCTCTTGCCCAGCAGTTGGTTTCAATGGGATTTTCTTCGGAAAGGGCGACAATGGCACTTATTTTGAACGAAGGCAAGATAGAGGAGTCGGTCTCATGGCTTTTTGAAGTGGGTGAAGGGGATAATCACCAGAAAAATAATCTTGACGAGGGTAATTTGAAAATCGACATATCGGAGGAGCTAGCGCGAATTGCAGACATGGAGATTAGGTACAAATGCTCGAAGCAGGAGGTTGAAAGAGCTCTTGTCGCTTGTGAAGGTGACCTTGACAAGGCGGCAGAAAGCTTGAGAATGCCAAAGCAAGAGATACCCTCTTCCGCCCCCCTGAAGCCTGAAGAACATTTAGATCCACCGACTGTCAACAATGGCGCGATATCCATACCTGGGAATCAAAATTTATTGAGGGCTCAACAGAAACCCTACCCATCTCCGTCTCCTAGCATACAACAAAGAAGAGATGAAAAAGATATCAATTACGCTAAACCAACTGTGGGGGTTGGGGTCCCTGTGGAATTGGGGGGTAAAAATATTCAGGCTTTGAGGAAAGAATATAAAGTTCAACCCAAATTGGATGGCGCGAAACCAATGCAGATCCCAGTGATTGCTGCAGATAAAAGGTGGCCAAGTGGGGTACCCAATCCTTCTCTCACCTATTCTTCAGCGTCGCCTTTGCAGGCTTCGCCTGCACTTGCCAAGACAGAAACCCGATACGTGGCACTTGGGAGTGAACTGAAGAATCTTCAACTGGGATCGGTGAAGGAACCAGTTGTAGTGATGCAGAGACCCCAATCTGCCAATTTAAAGCAGACAACACCAACCACCACAAGCATAAGCTCGTCATCTCCGCCCGGGACTACCTCCGGTTGGTATCCGAACGCTGTTGAGGTATCAATCCCTAATGGATTAACGGCACACATATCTAGTAACAATTCGGGTTCGAATCAGTTGTACAACCAACTTCACTATCATCAACCACCTAACCAATATCTGTCCAATGGTGGTACAGTGGAAACCCTAGGAGCAAGCCGGGGAAATGGTTTGTGGAACAGAATGGGTACTTCTCCGACACTCGCGGCTGCTTCTTCTCTTGGGCTTTTTTCTGGGTTGGGTTCAAATGGGTCATCTGGGTCTGGGCCTGGGTCATCGTTTCCTGTGGACTGGAATACAGGTGGTTCGACACGGCAGTTCGATTATACCAACATAGACTGGAGTTTGGATAGGAATTCATCTATGTCTAGGTCAACCGGATCATGGCAGCAGGGCACCACGACGACTGACGACTCCTATGCAGAACAACATTCGCACCTACGACCCATATAGTTCCATGCCGAATGGTACGACTTCTACGAGACCTGCTTTGATTAATGGGCAGCCGAAGTGGTGGAGGCAGCAGCGGTGGTGGTGGTGGTATGATTGCAGGAATGCAAGATGGGGTGACTTCCGGGGAGATGTCAGGTGCTGGTGGTGGCTCTAGGGAGTGGTCTTCTCCTTTTGAGGAGAGGGACATCTTTAGTTTACCCAGGCAGTTTGTTTCTTCTCCTTCCCTGTAGGCGAGTGGAGAGGACTTGAAAAAGAATAAAAAGGGCGAAAAAGAAAAAAAAATCAGTAAAAGACGAGATTGTGCTTGGGATTTGATGTTGGTGTTGGGTTCTTATGATGCTGCTGTGTTTGTTATTGCGCTTTGTCAGTCTTATTGAAAAAGGCATCTGAGAATCCTTCGGTTTCTGCCCTTAAATGTTTCTTTTCTTTCTTGTTTTTTTTAAATTCATTAGTTTGTCGTCTGATGGTTCGGTCTAAACAAGCCTATTCATGAGAGAGAGAGAGAGAGAGAGAGACAGAGAGAGAGAGAGAGAGAGAGTAGAGAGTTCTATAAACACAATTCATTTATGTTAATTACCATTCTTCAACGACCCCTATACCCTTCCTAACCGCCATTCTTTAGTTACTATTTTCTCTTTTCAACAAACTTTTACCCCAACTACTAGTCACAATAACCCTCTTCTACTCCTGAAAGTTAGAAGATTTTCACAATATTCTACCAACCAAATTGAGCAGCAAGTTGAAGGAAGCATTTTTGAGAGGAGATTTTTACTACTCAGATGACGATGATGAATGAAGGAACACGACGGTGCTGTTTATAGCACACGAGTTCCACAGAATGCAAAGCCAACAAAAGTTACAAAATGAGCAAGAAACTAAACCAAGCCACAAGTTCCACAGAATGCAAAGCCAACAAAAGTTACAAAATGAGCGAGAAACTAAACCAAGCCGCCAGGAACCAAACCGCTGGCGCCGCAAACGTCGTAGTATAGTCTCCAAGAACGAAAATGTGGGATCCAACGAAGTAAATCAGAACGAAAGTGCGGACCTCAAAATGGCTGAGATGAAGAAAAAGAAAACAAAATAGACCATCAGCTATTTTTTATTCGATGTTGGCTACCTGGTATTCGGTTCTCATGATGTTGTTGTGTTCGTGATTGTGATGGTTAAATCTTGGTGGAAAAGCATCCGACCGTCATATAGTTTCTTGGGTGGGGAGGAAGTAAAGAAAATCTGGCCTTTGTGAGGCGTTAACGTAATACGGAGTAATGCAGCTGGTGAATATTTCGAAGTCTAGAATCGATACACCTCCAGCAATGGGGTGAAAGTCACCAGCGAACGATTTTTGACGCGATGAGCTTCTACCTCTGATGAGAGCCAAAAGAGAGAGAGAGAGAGAGAGAGAGAGCCAAATGTACGTACAGAGAACCTGAGATGGGAGGACCATGCTTTCCCTAATTTTTGAATTACTATCCGGTGCATTACTGTCTCGAAAATTTGTTACATCCACGAAGAATAAAAGAGAGTTGCACCTACAGACCTCCACTGGGCACTGTTTAATTTGTAAGAACGCCCAGTGGTGACAACCCTAATCAGGATAGGAAGCCACAACTGAACATTCTATGGTGTGTGCAAACTTCCGTTGGTTAGTCGGTACGTTGGGAAAGCTACAACTGAACATTCCATGGTGGGTGCAAACTTCCGTTGGTTAGTCGGTACATTGGGGAAGCTACAACTGAACATTCCATGGTGGGTGCAAACTTCCGTTGGTTAGGCGGTACATTGGGGAAGCTACACTGATCGCCCAACGAAATGGTAACAATGCACTTTAGTCCGGACCATAACCAATTCAGAGTCGTGTGTGGATGGATCTCCTCCACTTTACCCTGGAGTTGGCACAATGGTAGTCACCTAACAATCATGAACCTACCAACAACCAAAAAAAAGAGAGAAGAAATCTCTAGTTCGAAATTTGACTCCCGGACGCATGCTTCCAAATCGACAATCCATACAGAATTTTATCCCGACTTTTATTGAGCCCCCATTAGCAAGCAGGGTGATTGATCTCCCAATTAGCCAGTCTATTAGGCCGGAATACATAGTTATCAACAAAAATGCACAAATTTCCACTGACAAATCGACAAAACCAATAATTACTAAACAGAATGAAAGCAAGGCCAATCGAGACTTAGGTTTGAACATCACATAAGCTGAAGATGATAATCTCCACAGGCTTTGTATACCTCTTAACATCACACTGAAAGAAAGCACAAAGACAGACCGGTTGATACAAATTACAAACGTATATTTACCAAGGGGGGAGAGAGTTGATAATGACAGCACACAAAAGAAAGCATAAGGCAGCAGTGAGATAAAACTTATTACTGGTAACAATTGAAAAGCCATCCACAGAAATTCCTCCATTGTTCTCTTCATCTGAGGGATAACAAAGAAGTGCTGAGGTTTGATGATCAAAAAGGCCACAGAAATGAAAACGGATTCCTCCTCCCCGGATTCGATCCACCATTTTCCCTAGTGCTGCTGTTTCCCACACTACTTGTGCTTCCGTTCCCGCCACTTGCTCTTCGATTAGTTTGAGCATTGGCAGAACCAAGTGGCGGCAGCTCCAGGCGGCACACTGGGCATGAGTTGTGCTGAACCAACCAAGGAACAATACAGTCGGAATGATAGATATGCTCACAAGGCATCTGCTTCGCTTCACAACCCAACTCAAACTTATCTTTACAAACTGGGCAGTGGGAATCAGTGTTGAGATGCTTCTGGGCGATCTTAACGGTGGGCATTGCATCAATTGACGAACGAGGTGCTGGGGGTGGACCTTGCCTATCGTTCATAGTGAGCTG
This sequence comes from Rhododendron mucronatum var. ripense, assembly GCA_019656295.1. Classification (NCBI taxonomy): domain Eukaryota; kingdom Viridiplantae; phylum Streptophyta; class Magnoliopsida; order Ericales; family Ericaceae; genus Rhododendron; species Rhododendron mucronatum. Next base: position 2,842,971 of record BPLT01000007.1, read on the forward strand.
TTCAATCAGTTCTTCCAATCCAGGCCCCGCGAAAAACTCACCGAAATTAGCTGGCCTCTGTCCAGTTCTTGGACTGCCATTAAAGAAAAACTCAAACCCATCATTGTCTGATATTCTAACAGGGGCTTGGCCTTGAAATATCAACCATGGACCAGAACCAAAGGCCATACGTTGCTCACCAAGATCAGATCTCGGCCTATTTTCAAAATTAGGGTTTCGTCCAGCCATTCTCTGCCTCATAATAGCTGCAAATGCATCCATAATCCCAAATCTTGGATCAGAGAAGCGTTCCATTAATGCAAAGTTGGATCCATCATCAGAATGGAGCCCTGCGAAATCCTGGTGTCTGGTGCCCACTGCCTCATCAAGTTCCTCTACAAAGCCCCCATTGCAGTGTGGGCAAACCGAGTTACGGCCTCGAAGCTGAACTGGCCGCCTACATTGATGACACCAATGTGTGTTCCCGCCACTAGACATTTTCTACCACTCAGGTCTTCTAAACCCAATCTGAAATCTGACAATCAAATACCTGATCTATTCTGCAGAAAAGGGGTGGGAAAAAAACTGGTCTAAAAACTACAAAACAGTATTAAAATCTCCAAGAAAATTAATCAATGTTGTGGCCAGCTACTTTTGTAGACCAAAAAACCTAGCACCAAAGATCCAACAGATATCCACACAGGAAACAATGCAGTAATTGCAGGTTAAACAGGAAATCAAGGCATTTAGAACCATACAAGGAAGTCAACAGAGAAAAAGTATTCAACATACAGAGATGAAGAAGATAAAACAAAAGCAAAAAAAATCCATATGTATCCACGAAGACGTAACATCACCATATCAACTATCACCAGAACCAAGAAATAACTAATCTTAACTGAGAGGGGACATAATAATCCCGTTCCCGAGTATATAATTGCCTCTATGTTCCTAAGAACTTGAAGGCAAAATGACTACCTATTAAAGCACAGACGCTGAAATTGGAAAACATTAAATACCTAACTGATGAAGGTAAGGCAATCACAAAAGTCCGTCAGAAAAGGGCGTTGCACAACTTCTTTCCAAAGGCCCGAAAAAACTTGTCCAGACAAAAAACTTAGATTTCCATCTTGTTATCATACCTACAATAACCAAGCACTCCAATGCCAGCAAGCAAGTTTCAAAAGCACTAGCTCCAGATTTGTTTTTTGGGAGATAAGCAATGAAGCATGGAGCATTGGACCCAACGACATGAATACACTGAAAAAATAAAAAAAAAATCTAAAATAGTAGGGACAAATGCCAGGATTAATAGAAAAAAAAACAAATATTTTGCAACATCTAGAAACCTCTAATTCGTAAGTTCAACAACTATATACATTAATCTTGCTATTTTATTCTTCCAACAGAAGTAACCAAATGTTTGTTTTATTATATCAAAATATTGTCATGCTCATTCTCATAAAAGTTTGAATTCATGACCTAGATTCTAGAATATCCGAATAAGTATCTAAACTTCCTGAAATCAAAGAGAGTCTTAACCTCTAAATGAATGCATTTAAGAAGTATCAGGCATGCATCCACAAGACTACCCGATCAGCAGGAATCCAATACGTATGAATCCCAACTAGAAGTTTTCGTGCCTTGTGTAAAATTTCAAAAGGAGAAGGCCAAATACAATACACAGAACATATGGATACCAAAGAGCAAAACAAAATTCTACCATAAGGGAAAACTAGAAAACGGTAAAACCAAACAAGTTAAACAACAATCAAATTGCATCTCTCATGCAATTAATTCCTGGAAAACGGAGGAAAATCAATACAAGTGCCAAGTAAAAAGGAAGCCATAATTCAATTTAAAGAACATTTTATTGGTAAGTAATTTAATGACCAAAATTCACCAGAGAGCAATTGATGTACAACTAATGGACATAACATCATAAAGTAGCTAGGAATAAGCAACTGATAAGGAAGCAAATTCAATGAAAACCATCCCCATACACAAACATAAACGAAACCTGAATCAATGCGCCGAGTAGACGAATTTATTCGCACATCAAAATAACATCAGGTTCCAATTTCAGAGGGGTAAGTAAACATCCAGTTTCAATTCCAGCAGACTAAGAGTCTAACACAATTGCACATAATTGTCAACCAAAGAAACAAAAGGGCAATTCAATTTTATTTTTTTGGCCAGACGAGAGGATGGTAGTACCTTAGTATTTGTTAGATTACTACGAGGGTCAACTTCCTGTCCATAGGAGTCGAACCCTAGACCTCACTCTCCAAAGGAGCACTACACGACCGTTGGGCCAAATCCCGAGGTCAATTCAAAGGAGTAAATAACATCAGCTTTCAATTTTAACAGAGTAAATAAACATCCAGTTTCAATTCCAGCAGAATAAATATCTAATCTAATCTAACATAATTGCGCCTAATTGTCAACCAAAGGGCAACTCACGATGTTTTTTCTATAGCAATAATTACTAGTAAGAAAACCTGTATCCAAAGGACTGAAAAATGGAAGGGGCAAAAACACATGTGTGTGAGAAATTAGTGGAATCTAACCATTAGAAGGAGATGAGAGGTGCAGATGAAAAACCCTAACAAAGAAAGTGGAGATTAAAAACCTGCCAAAATTGAGAGTCAAGAGGACGTACAACTCAATTGTTCATGAGGTGGTGGTTTTCTGAAAGCGAAAAGGAAACCCTATCGAGAGAGGAGAGAGAGAGAGAGAGAGAGAGAGAGTCGTCGTCGACGTCGTCGTGGACTGGTATTTGGGGAAAATACGGTCCTAGGAATTTCGGTGGAGTTTAATGGCGGTCCTTGACGTAGCATTATTGGTTGCGCCGCGTGCGTACTGCGCACCCGTTATCCTTGTCTGGGATGTGTCTGTGGTAAATTATAGAAATATGCCCCAAGGTTCACATTGGTTGCAAGTGCGCCCACAGGATCGCACTACATGAGATCTTCCCTACTACTCCCCTCCGTCCCACCTTGTTCCGCCTGTTTTCTTTTTGGGATATCCCAAAAAATTATTTATATATCACAATCTAGGGAAAATGATAGTCAGTGACGTGTTTTGATAATTAATAACTACCAAAGACATTTTCAGTATTAACAAATGTTTTTAGTTTGTTCTTGACGGGTATTAATTATTAAAATACGTCATCGGCCGTCATTTTCCCCATAATCTATAATATTTTATATATTTAATATGGATCTTGTTTGATACATCTTAATTTATTTTTTTAAACAAAGTTGTTGAAATCATAAAAAACATTATAGATTGTGAGATATAAACAATTTTTTGGGACGTCTTAAAAGAGAAACAGGCCCAACAAAGTGGGACGGAGGGAGTACGTAATAGCTCGTTTGGATGGTGAAAAAGAGGATAAATAAGAAATGAGAGCCCTGTCTTACCAAATTTCATCATTTTTGGTGAAAAATAGTGAAATTTGAGTGATAAATTGAAAAGGCCAATCAAAATATATTTTATTTATTTTTACTTTTCTCTTTATTTCTCACCAAAACGTTTTATTCAAACGAGGGATTTCACAAGAAAGTTAAGAAACCATGCCATTTCCTTTCTTTTTCTCATGAAATTCCTCCCTCCGTGGGGGGCTGTCCAGGAGTCTAACTACTAACACTGTAATAGAAAAAACCTAAGCTAGTAATTTTGTAATTTATGGAAATAATGTCTAAGGTTTCTCACCTTGGTAGGCTACACGTGTGCCCATAGGATTCACTGGATAGACGAGATCTTTCCTCCGTAAGTGAAGAAGTCAAACTACCAGTACTAGTAATTAAAGATGATAGCGTGTAATTTTTGGAATATCCCAAGTACGGTATTAATCCCTCATCTCTACCAATCAAAGGTAGTCTTTAACGTTAGTCAAACAAAGGTAGTCTCTAACGGGGAGGCCGGGAGGGTGACGTCGGATCAAAAAAAAAGAAAACGGGGAGGGTGATGGATTGGAGGGGACTTCGGGTTGGTGTTGTGCAGCGAGGTGCGGGCACTTCTGAGCCGTCAGATCGTGCATACGACGGCTCGAATCTCATATTGACAACCAAAGATCGATAACCGTTTATTGCCGACGATCGGAGGTGGACAACACCATCCCCCAATTCGATTGGAGGAGGATTACTGGACTGGTGGTGGTAGTTGTTGTGGGGTATGGATTCAAATGACCATCCTCCCAGCAGATGCTTGTAATTTTCATAGCAAGTGAGTGAGAAGATATGTCTTATTTGTTAAGTATTTATTTTTCGTTTTATGACACAGATCATTTTCTCACAATAAATAACTTTCAATTCAAAATTTTTTTTTTTTACTTATTTTCCTTAACAAAACGGGACTTCAAATGCTTTGGCAACAGCCATAGCCTACATAAACATATCAATCACAGTGGCAACAATTTCATTTAAAAAATGAACACAAGTATTTATGTCACAAGGCCCAGTTCCATTATCCTTACAAACCATGCATAAGGTAGGTACATACTATAAGGTGCCTTCAGACAGCAAATGAAGAAGAATATGAATTATGCAAAATCAGCAAGCCAAGTAATCTTTATCAGATCAACCTTGCACACAGATAATCATCAGCTCATGCATCTTTCTCGTCTACACCAAGCTTCCACACCTATGATAATAGCTTACATGCCTAACAGCCTCCTCTTAAATAACAATATTTTTTTTTTCCTTTCATTTTTTGTGGTTGCGTTATTGCTCCATCAACCTCATCGTCAAAAATAAAAATAAAAACACTCGCGTACAGATTCCATCATTGCTGCCAACCGTATTGTTGATTCCGGTTCCCACGACCTGTACCCGAACTCCCATACTGACCACCCCCTTGAGGATAATTCGGAGCACCAACTCCATACCCACCAACCCCTCCTCGGGGCCCACCACTGGGACCACCACTAGAACCATATGGTGGGGCCCCGCGTCCTTGTGGGGGATAAGCCCCACTACCACCATATCCTCCTCCTCCTCCTCCTCCTTGACTGCGATTTGCGTGGCTGTATCCCCCGCTCGCCACTGGATTTCCACCTTGGGGATAACGGCTGGGCCCACCAGAGGGCCGGGGCTTCGCGTAGTGGTGGCTGGGTCCTGTGGCAACTGGGGGTTGAGAACTGTGCATGGGTTGCTGGTTCGGCCCGGGACGCATTTGGGCATGTCCTTGACCCGTCTGCTGAATGGGTGGAAGTCGGTTGTGTTGCTGTTGGTGCTGTAGCTTCTGGCGTTTTGCAGTTTCTTCGTGTTGCCGCTGCTGCTGTCGCTTTTTCTTGGTTTGGAACTCATGGGAAGATTCGTACTTTGGCAAACTGAGCAAAACAGAGATTAGTTGACAAGGGTAGAAAAATGGATCAAGGCATCAAATTAAGAGTTTAAAAAAAGGGTTTAGACAAGAAGGTTGGGACAATCTAAGAACTACCATCAAAATTGAGATGAACAGAAAGAAAGATAATGGAATTCGAACCTCTTGGGATCACAGGGTAATGGATCGGTCCAAAAATATTCGGCATCAAGTGCATCCTTGGCCGATATTCTCTGTATTTAAAAACACACACCTCCACACTATCACAACAGATGCGACCAAAAATTTGGGACGACAACAAATATATCAATAGATTGAGATGAAAATATAATCAGATGCTAGTAAACACAGATGTACATGTGTAAATCCAGATGCCCATAAAGCACATACACGAGAACAATTTACAGTTAGCTATCAATAGTAGATCCACTAACTATGAATGGTAAAACTGGACTCTTCATAAACTAAATCGACACAGAGAGCATTCGTTTAAGACACCAATGGCCAGTAAGTAGGTATCAGTATGTCACACAAGCTTGACCTAAGCACAATCACCAGGATACAAATGAAAACTGTGTAGCCTATATAATCAATCAATTAAAAATCTACCAGCCCTCAAAACTGCTAATATGAAAATTCAAATGAAGCAAGAAAAAAAGTCAATTAATTATTAAAAGAATAGCATTCTCTCAGAGTTATTGGCGACAATATAAGCACCACCTAACAATCAGCAAAAGTGTGTTGTATAGATCACAAAGAAAAAGAAAAGAAAGGTGCAGCATTGACTTCAGAGCTTACAATCTGTGTATAAAGCAAGAAAAAAGAGTAGAATTTGGAACCAAAATGCTAAGATAGCCACCTGGGCAGACTGAAGTTTTCTGTAAACTAAACAACTGCAGAGCATGTAGACAAGTGACATTTAGCATATCAAAAGAGGAAAGCTAGGAACAAAACAATATGTACAACATTTTGTATGATATAGTAAGGTGACATTGTCTCATTGGTACTTTAAGAATAGTGATTCATCCAGTTGCCAATGAAACACTGCCACATAGAAATGTTGTGCAAAATTTTGTGCCTTTTTGTGTTCCTCGACCTTCTCATATAAAATCAACTAATGGACCTTTAGTGGCATCATGGGAAGAGGCCAGGGGTTCAACCCATGTAAGATTGGCCAATTTTTCAGAACAAAGGTAATTGGAGACGATAGTAAGATCACTCCTTATTTTGCAGGCAAAAGGGGGGAGAGTGAGAGACAAAAATAACATATAACTGTGTCTAATGAAGAGATACCTGAGATGGATCAAGAGTCAGCATTCTATCGAGCAATTCCAAAGCATGCCTATCAAAGCTATAATGCAAAAGAAGCAGGTGAGTAACGAAGCACAAAACTCAGATATATACTGAACATGGATGTTGTAATGTACTTACTGTTTGTAGACCTCTCTAAGACGCCTCTTCAATTGCCTTGTTGGCTTGAAATTGTTATACCAAGGAATCTTAGAGACCCCAGGCCAGTTAGACTCCTCAGGAGCTCCACATATGTCAAAGATCTTGTTCAATTGTTCAGGCTACAACAACAAAAACAAACAAATCAAGCATACTTCCTGGAAAAATATGACATCAAAAGAAAAACCCGCCACCAAAAAATGCCCATGATCTGAGAATGCCATTGAAGGCAGGCGTTTAAGAAATATGATTAGGCATATCTCTGAGCACGGTTCAAAAAATTGCGTACAGGAGGCAATACATACGACAAAGCAATACATGGCTCAGTCCACCCATGCTGTACAACTTTTTCAACCACTTTCGAGAGTGAAACACAAAATAGTAGACGACTCTTTTTATTTGGTTTGAAATTTCTTTTCAAAATCCCATTTTATAACAATATTCACACAAGGACTGCACCTGTTTAACTAAAACAAAAACAAGTTCTTGTCCAGTATTTCTGAGACATTAGACCGTCTCAAAGTGCAACACTTTTCCAGTGAGGTAAATACATACAACATGACTATGTCACATATACTGAATGATGCTTGATCTCAGAATACCTAAGCATTCCATTATCTACCACAAATCTCAAGATTGAAGTGAGAATTGGGAGTTCACATCAGGTCCTTGTTAAAAGTGTATTTTATTCTTCAATACACTTGAGATGACTAACAGCAAAGAATACCTCATCTTTACCAGGAAAGATCGGCTTCCCATGAAGGAGCTCCGCAAAGATACAGCCAACTGACCACATATCCACAGCTGGACCATACTTTGTGGTCCCAAGCAACAATTCAGGAGGTCTAGTACGTTAAACACGAACAAAGTCAACCAAAACCAGTTATCAGAGATTATTTGGATGCGTGTGTGTTTTGCTCTTCTGGAGGGTGAGCAGAATAACAACCTGTACCATAATGTAATTACACGGTTTGTGAGATTGCCATTATGATCATTTGAGAATGAACGGGCAAGACCAAAATCTGCAAGCTTTAAATTTCCCTCGTTGTCTATCAGAAGATTAGAACCTGTGCACAGTTGAAGAACAACAGGTGTCACCCTCGAGACAACAAACAGGATAAAATAAGGAAAAAACTAGCTACCATGCTAACCCTTTATATCACGGTGAAGTACTTGGTTTACATGACAATAGTGAAGCCCCGTCAAAAGCTGTCTCATATAGCACTGGACAATGAAAAACAGGAAAATGAGGGAGAATGATAGAGAGAGAAGAATGTGACCCAATCATCCAATGAACATTAGTTAGATACTGGAGCATATAGTTCATTATTATTGCGTCATTACCTTAATCTGTGCAACTGAAAATCTCATCCCAGGACGGTCTGCAAGACCTGTCAAATCATGGTCCATATATTCAAAAACCATGTAGATGCCACCTTTGTACTTATTGCCATCTGCAACTCAAAGTCACGCCATTCATATTAGAAATTCCTGTTCTTGAATATGTAGGACGTAGAACAGAACCAAAATAAACAGAGACCACGAGAACTACAGTCTGCAGAAGAGTGAAAATTGAACAGAAACAAATGGAAATAGATCATGGAGCTAAAACTGCACAGAGCACGCCAATATACTTGCCTGGCCTCCCTTGCTCATCCTTTTCAGCACCTGGAAAATGATCTAATCTGTTAGATTTGTTAAATAGAACAGACACTCCCAGAAAATATAGACAGAAGCCCTGAAAAATGAATTTCAAAACTTACCTGGGGATGTTACGATCTCTTTCAGCTTAATCACATTTTCATGATGCAGCTTCTTTAAAATTTTAATTTCACGTATGGCAGTTATAGGGAACTGCAAAGTCGAATCAAATAAGTACTTTTCAGATGATACTGCCAGTGAAATTTAAGAAAGACAATACAAAGGACCTCAAAAAGTATTTTCTACCCACAGGATACTAAGAATAGAAATGTTCAATTTGTCGGATAGGAAAGAAAGCATACCCCCTCTCTTTCATTGTCCATCCGTATTTTTTTCAGAGCAACAATTTCTCCAGTTTTGATTTCTCTGGCCATGTAAACTTGACTGCAAAAGCAGAATTGCACAGGCAAAATAACGGATTACAGTACACCGACATCACATCAATAGGAGATCATGTGCAAGAAACAGGGAAAATTTTCAACAACTGCTTTAACCTGAATGACCATCTGTTGAATTGATATCTGACTCACAGCACCACGTATTAAGACCAAGAAGTTGGCAAGGCTCTATGCTAACTACTTGGAAAACAATTTGGCTACTAGGTGCTATTTGAGACCATGAATGTATGAAACCAAGGACCCATAAAAACGTTGGCATAATACTTTGCATAAGAAGAATGGTCACGACCCAAACCCTTGTGTTTTTTGCTCTTCTCTTGAACACCTTTAATTGCTGAATTCTTTCCTCCTATATAAGGCCATCATATCTGTTACCATTTTTGTCCCAAACATAGTTTTAAAATCGAAGGATTGATGATTTGTATCATAATTCACGTTCGTAACATGCAATTCGACACGATTCAATGGGTCATCAATGCGAATAGGTTGCATGAATCGAAGCTTTGAATCATAAGTGAATAGGTGAATCAGCGGTCTGCAACGGTGAATCGTTCAATTCACTTTCAATTTGTTGAATTCAGTGTTACCCCTTTTTTGCCTTTTTGTCGTTGAAAAGGGGTTCAAACTATTTTTTTAAGGTCCTTAGTATTACTATATATACCATCTTTAGTCTATGTTTCTCCTTATTTAGTCTCAAAAATATATTTCTCTCGTTAAGTATTGTATAGATATATATTTCTTGCCCATACGAATATATGAACACAAAAACCCAAATCAACTAGGAGAGCTTTGTGTCTTTTAAAACCAAAATTGCTGATGCAATGAAATTATCTAGTTTTTCAGATTTATGTGATCTGATACACATAGATGTAATTGTTGGGTCTCTGGAATGAGTTTACAAATTTTGGACTTCAACTCTTATGCTAAAAATGAAAATCTAAATCGTATAAAAATCGGAACGAAGAAACAAAGAAGTTACTACATTATTCATGACAGAAAAAGAGGAAATCGGTGGGAACCTTTTTCTGCTATTAATACACCAGCATTTTTAAATATATTAACTCCGTAAATAATGACTTTCTGACCTATGCAATATATTTTTTCAAATAGTCTAAAAACACAACTTTAGGACACAAACTGTGTTTAGAGCCGTCCAATGTATGAAGGATCACATGCATCAAACGACTCTGGTGCAGTTGTGTTTTAAAATTGTGTTCCTAACATTGCTCATAACTTTTCAGGAGCTTTAATTTCACAGCATCTGGGTATTTTAATACCACGACAGAAATCTGCATACGTTAGATTTCCTTTGTACGTAACCACGTAAGGAAAAAAAGATTAACTTAGCGGCGAGAGTCCGATATTTTTCCTAAATGGGCATTTGGTGGGGACAGGGGCGGCACCTGGAAGAGGATCAGTAGCTGGTTGAACACTGCGCATGTCCACAGGAGGAGGATCGCAAGTAAAAGGAGGTGGGGGGAATAGTTCTTCATGATTGTGTGAAGAATTCACTAACCCATACTTGATATTTATAGTACGAACTGTACGACTGAACGCAGCTAATGACACTCTGGCCCCACCAATATTCTAAAAATTACTAGGCGCTAGTCAAGCAGAAAGGGGCGCCTAGCGCCTAGGCGCCGGCTGGTTGGCTCCCAGCGCCTATGAGGGTACTAGTCGTCCAACTAGTCGGCTGTCTAATCTAGGCGTCAGACCACCGCCTAGTGCCTAGGCGGCCGCCTTTTAGAACATTGGCCCCCACTAAGTTAATCTTTGTTTTAATTGCTGAATTTTTTCCTCCTATATAAGGCCATCATACCTGTTACCATTTTTGTCCCAAACATAGTTTTTAGAATCGTATGATTGATGATTCGTATCATAATTCACGATTCGTATCATGCTATTCGAGGTTCTCAATACGAATAGGTTGCATGCATCGCAAAGAGCTGTGAATCGTAAGTGAATGGATGAATTGGTGGCCCGAATTGGTGAATCACTTTCAATTTGCTAATACAGTTTTACCCTTTCTTTTGCCTTTGAAAAAGGAGTTCAAACTATTTTTTAAGGTCTTTAGTACTATAATATATACCATCTTTAGTCTATGTTTCACCTTATTTAGTCTCAAAAATATATTTCTCTCGTTAGGGGAGATTTATTTTGAGCGTGTGTCAAAAAACAATAAAGAAAAAATGGCATACAACCACCCTAAAGACATTCTAAGGGTTTGTTTTGTACTTTTATAAGTAGGATTCCAGAATCCTCATCTCTTGCAAGTTGCACGATAGAAACAGCTTACCAACTACTCCGCATTATTATCAAATCATCATTCAAAACAAGCTTTTTATTGATTTAGGTATAATACTATAGTATATATTTTTGTTACCAAAATCAATAAAGATACTCTCCTTGTATTCCATAAATCACGACCAATCGGAGCAATTCATGGTTCACTCCGATTCACCATTTGAAAAAAGGACCATTTCGATTCTCAATTTGATTCATGATTTGACAACCTTGGACTCCCAAACTAAACAAAAGACAAACAATGGCCTGCAGTAACTATGAACCATGGGTAAGTTCTTGACATACAAGTAAAAGGTGCAGATGCAGGTACAACTTCAATACGGCTGCATGCATGCCAAATAGGGCCGACAACAAAAGACCTTGGGTACACGAAGCAGAGCACAATGGCCTGCAGTAACTATGAACTATGGGTACTTCAAAGTTCTTGACATACAGGTAAATGGCGCAGATGCAGGTACAACTTCAGTACGGCTGCATATAGTGCAGACAACAAAAGACCTTGGGTACGCGAAGCAGAACACAAGATTGTTCGTGCTTTGTAAAGAAACTTAATGACCTTTGAAAATATGTTCAAGCTCTATTCCTTATCCGTCAAGACATCTCAAACAGCTCAGCGTGGCAGCATGAGTACGTTGGTTTTTTACACCACATAATCTTCTACTTCCCAAAAATTGTTTCAAAACTAATCGAGCCTAGCTCAAGTGGCTTGGTTTCCCAATCCGTATCTCTATCATTGAGTTGAGCAACGAAAATTTAACGAGGTTCCACGACGATCAAAAAGAAGCTACAAGCTTTTAACCAGACGAACAAGATTTCAACACTAGTACTAGTAGCTTGTTTCTTCTAACAATCTTAGGTAGGACAAGCTGGTTAAATACCTATAAAAAACAACAAAAAAAACAAGCTGGTTAAATAATCCTCTATCAGTGTCAATGTGCGCTCAATTGTAAAGGCGACGAACTGAAATAGAACCCAATTTTCGCAAACAGTATTACAGCTATATATAGGTATATATATATATATATATATATATAGAGAGAGAGAGAGAGAGAGAGGACTCACCCATAGGTTCCTTCGCCAATCTGTTCTAGTTTCTCGAAACAGTCGACGCTTCTGGAACCCCAGGACGGGGAATCGATGATGTTCAGCTGCCCTGGAGCCGCTATTGCCATAATTACCAATACCTAATTATGCCCTTCTCTTGTTCTTTTTCTTTGTCGTTGTTTGTTTTCTTCTTCTCTCTCCTTCTTCCTTACTGTATTGTGGTAGATCGTCTGCGCTGTTACGCAACGAAGCAAGCGATATGCACTTGACTAGGCGGAGCAGCGGCGGAGGCGTTGGCGGCCAACGCTGTGTTTTTCTAGGCTTAATAGCTCAACCTACTTTACTGTCGCCGTCGGTATCAGCCTATCAGGGACGGGGAGAATATTTTGGAGACAATTACATTAAACCCCATAACTTATTAATCTTTGCACAAGGCTCTGAAAACTCAAAACTGAAAAATAAGTACCGGAAATTGAATACTGAATTGTTTAAGCTAACAAAGTGTTTGATATGTATTGAATTTTAAGCACTGAATTAAATAAGCTGTTTGATCTGTACAGTGAGCTGAAGTCTGAAAGTCACTAATTTTTCAAATTTACCCTTCATACATTCATAACTAGTAAATCACAATCAATTATATACATAGACAAAGATTCCGCTATCAAAATAATAACATTATATACAAAATATTAGAAAGACACTCAAAAATTATTCTAAATATTGTTGATCATTGAAACTTCATCAAATATTAAAGTAGCAAAATTAAATTTAACACTCAAGAGTAGTTTACAGCATTCAATTGCGTTGCAATTTGCTCTCGTAAGGTGAGCATAAAAATCTGATCAGCTTGGGTTGATCCTCCACCTACTTCAAAATTATCCACATGATGTTGAGCATTGCCGTAAGAAGCATTTGGATCGTTGAATTTGTCAAACAAATTGATCTGAAATGCAAGTCCTCCGAATAAAATTGTGCATTGTTATGCTAGCAATCACCATATTTCTTTGTATCGCGAAAGGATATGATGACATCCTTTTTAGTATTAGAAAACGAGACTTCAAAACTCCAAAAGCATGCTCAATCACATTCCGTAACCTCGCATGTGTGAGGTTGAATCACTCTTCTTTATTTCTAGGACGCCGACCATTTGGGAAATCAGCTAACCAATACCGCACATTCCGGTATAGTGCCATAAATCTACGTGGATGAGCATATGCTGCATCACATAAAAAGTATTTTCCTGCACGGTAGAAGAACAATTATGCTATGAAATATTAGAATCTAATTCAAAACAATCATCTAACCTAGAGGAAGAATTGGAAAGTTGTTAGCTAGATCACTCATAGTTTCTCTTAGCACCCGTGAATCATGTGCTACCCCTTCCCAACCAGCCCACACAAATGTAAACATATCAATGTCATATATTGTAATGCCCCGATTTACGGACATGTTAATTAAATCATTTATAATTGATTTAATAATCCATAAAACTGATTTAAGAAATAAAATTTTATTAAACAGAGTTTAACAGCAGAAATTCAAATACCAAATTCAAAAATACTTACTGTCTCACAACCCAATGAAATAAAAATAAAGTTTGACAAATGTGATAACACTTTTGGAAATTCAAATAACAATACTTTAAATTGGCAGAGCTTCTAAGGGTAAGGCATCCAAGGCTCAAAAACTCCCCTTCCTCAGCTGGGAGGTCCTCACTCTGATACTGATCATCTTGAAAAGGATTCTGCTCTTCGGTCTCTCGATTACCTGGCATAAAACGCCAGCCTAACGGCACCATAATGAGTTTTGAAATTCAGTAGATAATCCCAACCCTACTAACCCCTTACTCTACAGTTAGCAGATCAACGATATAACAAATGATAGTAGGTACAACATAAAAGCACATTATTTTTTTCTTTACTATCCATTTTCTTACATGAAATCTAAGGATCCTCTCCACGAGATCATTTCCTCCCACATCCACTAACTACAACCGTCTTGTGGGTCCACCCTTCCTCTTGTTTATCCCGTACCAGGATCCTAGGTGAGCGCACCTAAATTATGTATCTAGCATGTTCTCACTTAAGACCATAACAGGAGGATCGAGTCATTCCATGACGCATTGTACATTAGGATCGGACATCCCTACCCCACGCTAACTATAACCGTCTCATGGGACCCATTCTCTTTCCCAAGAGAAACTTCCCATGACGTATCAAACATTAACGTCACAACATTTTTCAACCCTGGGCCCCATTGGTTACCCATTTCAACACAGGGCCCCATTGGTTACCCTTGCCATTGCCATGGCTCAAATCTCATTCCACAACCTCACACTTCCAACAATTTACCATTTTTCCTTTACTTAATATCGTCTACGTGAGTCACTACTCGTAACCACCCAGTGAACCTAAGTCCATTCTAGCACGTACAACATGATACAGTCAATAACAGCTTAAAGCATAACATGATACATTTCAATGAGATAAAAAGTACATATCAAATAACATTGTGCAAGTAAGTAAACACATAAGAGTTTTGGATTGGACCAATGCCTTTCGAGTTACTTAAAATTTTATTAAGCATTTTTGTCCTTTAATTCAATTTATTAATCCTAAGGTTCAATTAGCAGTTTCGTAATCCTAGAGTATTAAACAGTGTAGATTATTCAAGTAACTTGGTTTTACCATTACTGATTTGGTAGACATTAAGAATTTTACTTTTTTTTTTCTTCCTACAGTAAGTATATTCTTTACTATTAGGTAGATCTAACTTAAATAATAAGTAATCTTACTTTATAATTATGCTAGAACACATTTATTTATTTATTTTATTCATTCTACTAAAAATGCTTTTCTGCTATATGCCAGTACTCCTTTTATTAGTTCCATTCCCAATACTTAATAATTTACCAAGTAGTGTATTATAGAGAAAGCTTTTGTTTAACCATGTACGCTTATGCATTTTATTTTTTTTATAGTTCCTGACTATTACATATCAAATTTGGCTATTAGACTACTCTAGCATTTTCGCTAACTTCTAAGTTTCGATTTTAAAAATCTATTATTTGAATCAAATAAGTTTTCAACTTCCCCCAGTTTCCTTTCCAAAGTTATCACTTAAAAATAAATTATAGGTTATTGTTAGTTTAAGCTTATTAGTATTATTAGAATTATTAATCTTATTCTGAAATTCTATTTTATTAAAGTTTGACTGTGAGTCACTCCCACACACTAAATATCATACATATCAATTGAGAATACATTAGTCATGAAATTATCCTACTGAACAATAAAGGTGACAACTAATGGTGGAATAAGTCAACCACCTACTTAGAATCAGAATTTGGGAACGAAAGAAACCACAGGGGGCAAACTGTAATTTAGAACATCACTTTTAAGTAGGGCTGCTCAAAAAATCCGGTGAACCGTGAAACCGGTCTGGACCGAACCGATCCGTACCTTTTGGATTTTGTCCGTGGATTAATGGTCCGGACACGGATTGAAAAATTAGAAAACCGTGACTCGCGGTTCGGTCCACGGATTTTCATTACGAAACCGTGGATTAACCGAACCGGACCGTGAGATATTTATTTTATATAAATAAATATATAAATATATGTGTGTATTTATATAATTAATTGTTAGTAATGTTAAAACTTTTTTCTACCAATTTTAGTATTTTATCTTAATAATAGGATATAGTGTAGATGTATAAAATATATGGGGTAAATCGTTGTTTTTTTTATATATAAGTTACGGGTAATCCTAATTTAGTTTCACTAGTTCGTTTCTTTTCCAGTTTTCCTAATTTCCATTTCTTGTTCAAGTCGCCGCCGACCGTAGTCACCACCGCATCATTCTTACTTCTTCACCTCTTCCTCCTTCTCCTCTCTCTCTCTCCGTTTCTTCAAAGTAACAAGTACTTTCTCGTGGCCGGTATTAAATTTAATTCTGAATGTAACCTTCTTTACTTTTAGTGTGGGATATAAGTTTGAACTTTATTTTTGCTAAAATCCGTGGATAAAACCGTAACCGATCCGTGAGTTATGGATTGGATTGGAACCGAACCGTAGGACTTTTGGTCCGGACACGGATTTCATTTTGTAAAAACCGTGACTAGCGGTTCGGTCCTCGGATTCCTAGAAATCCGAACCGAACCGGACCGCGAGCACCCCTACTTTTAAGAGAAAAACGTGCATGCTACAGTAGTATCATTTCCCATTTTCGAAAAACAGAGTATTTTCAGTTCCTAAACTTCCGAGGCATAAACACGATTTTTTTACCATTATAACTAATCCAAATAAGCTTATAGAAAATAAATATACTTGGGGGAAAGTAGGAGAGTGATTATCCTACCTCGATTCTGATTGAAAAAGCGGTTAATGGGTTCGGATTGTTTCGGACGAATTTGGAAAAATCGGAGAAGACGATAGAGCAACGGAACGCCGGGGATGACTTCGAGTAGTTGGGGATTGATTCGGAGGTGCTCAGGGTCGTTCTAGAAGATGGGCAGTCGGAATAAGTGCTCGGATAAGTGTAGAACCGAAAACCCACTTTTACGTTCTTTCTCTAAACCACCATTGTTGGAGCTCAAAAATCTCTCTTTTTTTTTTCTCTTTCTTTTTCTATCTCTGGACTGAGTATCAAAATGGAAAATGGAAAGTAGTAACTTTGGTTTTGATTTTCGGAATTATATGGGTGTATATAATGGAAGAGAATGAGTAGTGGGGAGGTGGGGTGTTGTAGTGGTTTGAGGGCATAGAGGGAGAAGTGGGGAAGTGGAAGAGAGATAATCGGAGAGAGAGGGAGACAATCAACACAAGAGATGAGAGGGCTGAGAACATGGGTTCTGTGTATTTGAAAATATCCCCAGAAGTCCTAGCCAGGACCCCACGATCACCCACATGATGCTCCATGTTACCAATAGCAAAATCCCCATGCATACATACACGTACAGACATATATGTTATATATTACATTTTACTTTGCTAAGATTTGTATTAATTACTAGTATATGTAATTTAAAAAAAATAAAAATAAAACTAACAAAGAAGCTATTTACTAACTGTTATAATTAAACTAATTAACATTACTTGAATGACCGTAAAATAAATTAGGGAGAAAATTAGGATCGCTACATATATAGCAAGCACATTTTGGTAACATTCTCCACTTCTTCGTCCTCTGTATGGAATTTTGTTGATCATGTGGCACAACTGTTGAAATAAGATTTCCATCAAGTTCACCTACCGCACCCTTACAAGATTTTAAATTATAAATTAGAAAATGAAAGCACAATAATTCATATTATGCACAGTATATAAATAAAAACCAATTGAAATGTGTACCTTCTAAATGAAATAGTGCCTGAAATATGTGTCTAATACAACGGTTCTCTCGTATTTGATGTGCCAGCTGATCATAAGGTGTGACAACAATCATCTATTTTGAGAAGTTCAGCATTGCATGCAATACTTCATAAAAATACCTATGTATTGTTTGTATTGAATGATTGAATTTTCTTTTGACAAAACGATTCCGTATATTGTGACTCAATGCTATGAGAAATATTGCGACCTTTTCTTCTACAGATATGTAACGACTATTTTGAAGCCATCCTCTAATACGAAAGTGATGACACATACTTACGAATGCTTCTATTTTCATCCGTAACATTTCTTGACTTTGTGCGGGGTTTCCTGTTACAAGTGCTTTCATATATCTAGGTCCGGTAAGCATAGAGTCAGTATCAGGCCTTCTTCCAATATGTTTTTTCCTCAATATTTTTGTCAGGCCCGGCATCTAAAAGTATACTTATGTGATCCTAATTAGGTTACGAGATTGAAAAAAAAAAAAATGCACTTTAGTAAATATTTTTAGGATACGAGTATAGCACGATATAATCTTAGAGGTTTAATACGTTTCTTTAGAAAGTGAACGACACCCTAAGAAGCTACACATTTTAAGTACTCTACGTTGTAATTTTTTTTTAGTTCGGAACCCGGACATGAATAATTGAATTAGAACAAATTTTATTAGGAAGTAGAATTAAAATTTTTGACATACCAACTGCCACAGAGTTACACGTAGCATAGCTAGGAGAGTTGGTGGTACAGGTGTCCACGTTTTTTTTAGGTTCTGAATGACTTAGGGAGGTCTTACCTCTAAAATATCTAATATATGTGTATTATAGAATAGTAAAACAAAAAAAGGGGTAAAAGAAAAAGTTTAGAATCAGCTAGAAGAGAAAAGAAGAAGCGGTGAAGGAAGAAAGAGAGAGAGAGGAGTTCGTGCGCCCCTTCTTGTTTGATCCAACATCTGACTCCCTTCGATTACTGCCGGAAAATTACAGTGAGTGATTTCCTCTTTCCTTTTCTCTCTCCCTTCTTCTGTATTCCCTACGCAGGCCACCGCACGCGGCAGCGGCCATGGCAAATTTTCCCATATTATTTTCCCCTTTTTCCTTAATCCAACCCGACGAAAGATTGGTTGCAGAGCTGCTGTTGTTGTGCGTAATATAGGATGCTTATCCTTGCACCTATAATTAAATTAGATTGTGTATGAGTATGTATTAGGTGCCAGAAGGCATGGATGCGTGAATCCTTAGCCCTAAATCAACCTTGTTTTGCTTAGACTAAAAGAATTAACAGTGTCAATTTGGGTTTTCTTAAATTATTGATTGTTTAGGTACATGCCATGTCCAGCTACCGTCCAGGTAGCTTAATTGCTAATTAAAGTTTGGTTTTCTTTTGTGGATACATGACTTGATTAAGTATAGCAGACCCATAGATTGACCCCGAACCTCTTATGACGCCTAGTAGGCCGACTCGCAGTCGAGAAGGCCTAAGAATATTCTGATTACAGTTTTGAACGTATAGTGACTCAAGTAATTGGCAAATAGGTTGGTCTGAGGAATACGTGCGAGAACGATCCAAGTCTTTAGCGTAGCACTCGAGAAATCAAAGGTGAGATACTCTACCTTAGTTATATTGTTTTTTTTTCAAGCAAATTATGTATGTGTTTCATATGCTCAAAGTTATGATAAGTATACAAGTTATCAAGAAAGCATGATTTGATAAAATGATTTATGCTTCTTATTTATGCCATGGAACTATGCTATGAACTATTTGCTTAAAGGCGACAATTTTATGAGAATGATTATGATTAAGAGTGAATGATTCTATGAACACCGGCCTTGCCATTTAAAGGTGACGGTGAACACCGGCCTTGCTATCTAAAGGTGACGGTGTAGTGACGTTATGATTCTATGATCTCAAAATTTGATGCATCCAGACAGCGGTGTCCCGAGTCAGGGGGACGGATTTTAAAGATACCGTGACCAACGAAGGGGTTATAAGGAAGGATTGTTATGTGGCACCAGCTGCCAGTGATTTGATCATTTCACACTATGTGGGGTCGCTCCCCTAAGCATGTTGAGCTGTTGGATGTGCATTGTTTACATATGCGAAGTTGATTATATGCAATTCTTCTAATGAAGTTTATGATAAAGCTATGATTTGTTATGTCAATAAGGTTTAAGTAAGTTAATTTCATGGCAAAACATATAACTTTGGTGTTGTATCTCACACGAGCTATCGGCTTATGAAAATTTACTATTTTCCTACAGGTTATGGCGAGTAGGAGTGAAGTATGCTGCTGCCCGGTGGACATGTAGATATTGTATAGCTAAATTTTGAAAACCAAACCGGGAATTGACTATTCCCCATTTTGTGTAAGATCACCCACGTTTTGTAAAGGTTGTAAATTTGCTAAGGCTCTGATGGTGTTTTGTTTAATGTAATAATGCTTCCGCAGTTTTTCTTTTGAAAATTGTTGATCCTTTCTGTATTTTTGGACTGAGTAGTTATGAGGCCTTGGGTGGAAGTGAGATCCACTGGCCGGTCACGACATTCCTATTAGCCAACTATTGGGATGGGGTCGTGACAGAGTTGGTATCAGAGCAATTTTCTTTAAAAAAAAAAGAAAAAAAAAAGGAGCTATTTATATGATTCTTTTTAAAGTAAAACCTCAGAGCCTTAAAAAAAGAAAAAAGAAAAAAAAAAAAGAAAAGAAGTAAGGAAAAGTATTTTAATTCAAAGGAAGTCCCCGGGCAGCTGACACAATGTAGTAACACCTTTCTAAACTTAAGTTTTGGCTAGATGATGCAACGACAATCTTACTTCACTCCGTCAATGCATATTAGTGTAGTGCAACACCGCCTGGATACGGAAATTTTGATAAGAGAAAAAGCCTCTCATTTCCTTAATAGCTATGATTTTGTTCAAACCATACTAAATTGGATCGACGCGGAAGAACGTGGAGTGGTGCAGCCACCCTTGAATGAAGTGTTACCTATAGTACTATTTGTGCCTAGGGATGGGGATTAGTAGGAGATGTGGTGTAACCTTTCTGTAAAATAAAAAATAAGAAGAAGAATAGGAAGAATTGTATATAATGAACACAGCATGTAAAATATCATAGCTCTGTGATGTGTATCCTAGTGTGTAACTTGTTTCTCTATATATATGAAATGCCCTCTTTATGTTGAATAGTTACAATTACATTCTTCTCTGATTTAGAATACTAGTCATGGAATCGAATCAACGACTCGAGAGACTAGAGCAACAAGTGGGTATGATATTAGCTCTCTTACAGAATCAGAATCAACCGCCACCTCCTCCACCTGAAAATCCTCCACCACCTCCACCACCTGAGCCTGTTATAAATGAGGTACGAGTTAGGGATTTTCAGAAACTTAAACCACTTATGTTCCACGGAGGGATTGATCCTGTAAAAGCCAATGAGTGGCTAGAGTCAATAGAAAAGATATTTCAAGTCATGACATGTACGGACGGGGAAAAAGTTGCTCTCGCAGCATATAATCTAATTGGTGAGGCCCAACGATGGTGGAATTTGGTATCTAAGGCTGAGCCACGAATGGAATGGACTCGTTTCTTAGTGTTGTTCAACCAGAAATATCTTCCCCAAGCTATTAAAGATAGTAAGAGTATGGAGTTCCAAAACTTGAAACAAAGGGGAAATATGACCGTGACTGAATATGATGCACAATTCACTACACTCGCACATTATGCTGAGCATTTGATTCCGAACGATAGTATGAAGGCTAGAAGATTTGAGGACGGGCTCCAACCGGATATGCGCAGAGCAGTAAAACTCCTAAAGTTACAAACATATGCAGAGGTGTTAGATCGAGCACTGATGCTCGAGGCAGAAGAAGAAAACAACAAGAGGATTCGAGAGTTGAAGAAAAGAAGGTATGTGAACTCCAATCCAAGGGTGAATAACGGGCCACTGAAAAGACAAAATGTTGGGAATCCAAATAGTGGGAATCAGATTCAATATCAAAACCGAGGAGGGCTCCGTCCGAACTGCCCTACTTGTGGGACCAATCATCCAGGTGTATGCCTTAAAGGAACTGGAGTTTGCTATTCTTGTGGTGAAGCAGGGCACATAAGGAAAAATTGCCCAAAGTTGCAGACAAATCCAGTTGCAGCGCAAGGAAATGGGAGTCAAAGAGGGAATGCAAATGCAGGGCGCAATAACAGTAACCAGAGACAGACCGGTAATGCAGGGCAAGGACAGAGGCAAGGAAGGGTGTATGCACTAGTCCCCGGCAACACGCAGGAGTCAGAGAACGTGGTGGCAGGTACCTTAATGATTTGTTCTTTACCAGCTTATGCACTTATAGATTCTGGCTCGACGCATTCTTTTGTGTCATTGCATTTTGCTGATAAAATTCCTAGAGTACCTGAGTTTCTTGGATATGAACTACTAGTTTCACAGCCTCTAAGTAGTAAAGTAGTTTGCAATACTGTGTATAGAGACTGTGATATACTGATTGATGAGAAACGTGTTGGTGCTGACTTGATACCCATAAAGATGGGTTATTTTGACGTAATATTGGGTATGGATTGGTTATCGAAGAATTTTGCCACTATAGATTGTGTTGGGAAAAGTGTAGCTTTTCGCAGTCCCGAGGACAAAGAATTTTATTTTAAGGGAATGGGAGTAACACCACCTCCATACCTTATATCTGTGACACATGCTCGACGATTGCTAAGTAAAGGTTGTCGAGGGTATCTTTGTGCTGTGGTTACAACTTCAAATGAGAGTCCAAACATTAGTGATATCCCTATCGTTCGTGAGTTTGTTGAAGTTTTTCCAGACGACTTGCCTGGAGTGCCTTTGGATAGAGAAATTGAGTTTATAATCGAACTTGTTCCTGGAACCCAACCAATTTCAAAAGCACCTTATAGAATGGCACCAGCCGAGATGAAAGAATTGAAAACTCAATTACAGGATCTTTTGGAAAAAGGTTTTATTCGGCCAAGCACATCGCCTTGGAGAGCACCGGTTCTTTTTGTCAAAAAGAAAGATGGGACAATGCGTTTATGTATTGATTATCGTGAGTTGAATAAGGTAACTATAAAGAACAAGTATCCGCTACCAAGAATCGATGATCTTTTTGATCAGCTGCAAGGAGCTCGTGTTTTCTCAAAAATCGACTTGCGTTCCGGATATCATCAACTGAAAGTTAGAAAAGAGGACATTGAGAAGACTGCTTTTCGCACTCGGTATGGTCACTACGAATTTATAGTAATGCCTTTTGGAGTAACGAATGCCCCTGCTGCCTTTATGGATCTAATGAATCGGGTGTTTAAACGTTATTTGGATGATTTTGTGATTGTGTTTATCGATGACATTTTGATATACTCAGAGAGTGAGGAACAACATGCAGAACACTTGCGAATTGTGTTGCAAACCCTCAAGGAGCAGAAGTTGTATGCGAAGTTTAAAAAGTGCGAGTTTTGGCTAAATGAAGTGGTATTCTTGGGACATGTTATAAACAGTAAAGGGATTGCAGTAGACTCTCAGAAAATTGAAGCAATTGTGAAATGGCCAAAGCCGACGACAGTTACGGAGGTTCGAAGTTTTATGGGCTTAGCAGGCTACTATAGGAGATTTGTGCAAGACTTCTCCAAAATCGCAGTGCCTTTAACTGAGCTGACAAAGAAAGGAGAACCATTTGTTTGGACAGAGAGGCGGGAGCAAAGCTTTCAAGAGCTAAAGCGACGACTTACCACGGCTCCTGTTCTTATGCTTCCTGATGGAGCAGAGGGATTTTCTATTTTCAGTGATGCTTCACGTCAAGGATTGGGTTGTGTATTGATGCAACATGGGAGAGTAGTGGCATATGCATCTCGACAACTGAAGTCACATGAAAAGAACTACCCAACACATGATCTGGAACTAGCTGCCATCATTTTTGCTCTAAAGATTTGGCGTCATTACCTTTATGGAGTATCTTGTGAGATTTATACCGATCACCAGAGTTTGAAGTATATTTTTACTCAAAAGGAGTTAAACTTGAGACAGCGACGCTGGCTGGAATTAATGAAAGATTATGATATCACGATCCAATACCATCCTGGTAAAGCGAATGTAGTGGCTGACGCTTTGAGCCGTAAGTCAATGGGAAAGTTGAATCACATTGTCACTCAACCACAAGCCTCACAGGAAGAAATGGAAAAACTGAATCTGGAATTAATTGCCAAAAGGTCATATGGTATTTGTTCCGCGATTGTAGCACAGCCAGCATTGATTGATGAGGTGAAGTCTCGACAAATGGAGGATTCTAAATTGAAGATGATATATGATCAGGGGAAAGAAAATCCACATATAGATTTTTCAATTGATGGAGAAGTGATGAAGTTTAGGAATCGATTATGCGTCCCTAATATTCCGGAGCTCAAGCAGCAAATTCTGGATGAACACCACAAGTCAAAGCTTGCCTGTCATCCTGGAGTTACAAAAATGTATCAGAATTTGAAGCAACTATATTGGTGGATGGGTATGAAAAAGGACGTTTTGGATTATGTGAGCAGATGTTTGCAGTGCCAGCAGATTAAAGCAGAACGACGAAAGCCCGCCGGGTTGTTACGACCATTACCCATACCTGAAGGAAAATGGGAGAATCTAACAATGGATTTTGTGATAGGGCTGCCTCGTACTCAAAAGGGAAACAATTCAGTGTGGGTAATTGTGGATCGATTAACTAAAACTGCACACTTTCTTCCAGTAAAGGATACTCATACAATGAATCAACTTGCTGCCATCTATGTTCGAGAAATAGTGCGGTTACATGGAGTTCCAGTGGCAATTGTTTCGGATCGAGATTCGAAGTTCGTTTCTAGATTTTGGCAAAGTTTTCAGAAGGCAATGGGGACTAAACTGAATTTCAGTACAGCGTATCACCCCCAAACTGATGGTCAGTCCGAGCGAACAATTCAGACATTGGAGGATATGCTACGAGCTTGCTCGTTAGATTTTCAAGGCAATTGGGAGGAACATCTACCTTTAGCAGAGTTCGCTTATAATAACGGCTATCAGGCAAGTATTGGAATGGCACCATTTGAAGCGTTGTACGGTAAACAATGTAGGTCTCCGTTATGTTGGGCAGATGTGGGAGATGGACAAATTACCGGGCCAGATATTGTGCAGGAAAGTGCAGAGAAAGTTCGATTGATTCAAGATAGATTGAAGATTGCTCAGGATCGGCAAAAGAGTTATGCGGATGCTAACCGGAGGGAATTGGAATTTCAAGAGGGTGATTGGGTTTTTCTTAAGGTTTCTCCAATGAAGGGAATCATGCGGTTTGGAAAGAAAGGGAAGCTAAATCCAAGGTACATTGGACCATTTGAAGTATTAGAGAAAGTTGGGCCAGTGGCGTATCGACTCGCTCTAACACCTGAGCTTGCAAAAATTCATGATGTGTTTCATGTATCTATGCTAAGGAAGTATGTATCTGACCCATCACATGTTCTCACGCAACCACCAGTGGAGATAGAAGAAAATCTACGATACGAGGAACGACCCGTTAGGATTATGGATCGAAAAGACAAGCAACTTCGAAGTAAAGTCATTCCGTTGGTAAAAGTTTGGTGGGAGAAACATTCGGGTGATGAGGCGACATGGGAAAGAGAAGATGATATGCAAAGGCAATATCCGGAGTTGTTTGAAAAAGGTACCACTGATTTGCATAACTCATTTCCAATCCTAAGATTCGACAAATTTGGAGGACCAAATTTCCTAAGGTGGGGAGAATGTCAGGCCCGGCATCTAAAAGTATACTTATGTGATCCTAATTAGGTTACGAGATTGAAAAAAAAAAAAATGCACTTTAGTAAATATTTTTAGGATACGAGTATAGCACGATATAATCTTAGAGGTTTAATACGTTTCTTTAGAAAGTGAACGACACCCTAAGAAGCTACACATTTTAAGTACTCTACGTTGTAATTTTTTTTTAGTTCGGAACCCGGACATGAATAATTGAATTAGAACAAATTTTATTAGGAAGTAGAATTAAAATTTTTGACATACCAACTGCCACAGAGTTACACGTAGCATAGCTAGGAGAGTTGGTGGTACAGGTGTCCACGTTTTTTTTAGGTTCTGAATGACTTAGGGAGGTCTTACCTCTAAAATATCTAATATATGTGTATTATAGAATAGTAAAACAAAAAAAGGGGTAAAAGAAAAAGTTTAGAATCAGCTAGAAGAGAAAAGAAGAAGCGGTGAAGGAAGAAAGAGAGAGAGAGGAGTTCGTGCGCCCCTTCTTGTTTGATCCAACATCTGACTCCCTTCGATTACTGCCGGAAAATTACAGTGAGTGATTTCCTCTTTCCTTTTCTCTCTCCCTTCTTCTGTATTCCCTACGCAGGCCACCGCACGCGGCAGCGGCCATGGCAAATTTTCCCATATTATTTTCCCCTTTTTCCTTAATCCAACCCGACGAAAGATTGGTTGCAGAGCTGCTGTTGTTGTGCGTAATATAGGATGCTTATCCTTGCACCTATAATTAAATTAGATTGTGTATGAGTATGTATTAGGTGCCAGAAGGCATGGATGCGTGAATCCTTAGCCCTAAATCAACCTTGTTTTGCTTAGACTAAAAGAATTAACAGTGTCAATTTGGGTTTTCTTAAATTATTGATTGTTTAGGTACATGCCATGTCCAGCTACCGTCCAGGTAGCTTAATTGCTAATTAAAGTTTGGTTTTCTTTTGTGGATACATGACTTGATTAAGTATAGCAGACCCATAGATTGACCCCGAACCTCTTATGACGCCTAGTAGGCCGACTCGCAGTCGAGAAGGCCTAAGAATATTCTGATTACAGTTTTGAACGTATAGTGACTCAAGTAATTGGCAAATAGGTTGGTCTGAGGAATACGTGCGAGAACGATCCAAGTCTTTAGCGTAGCACTCGAGAAATCAAAGGTGAGATACTCTACCTTAGTTATATTGTTTTTTTTTCAAGCAAATTATGTATGTGTTTCATATGCTCAAAGTTATGATAAGTATACAAGTTATCAAGAAAGCATGATTTGATAAAATGATTTATGCTTCTTATTTATGCCATGGAACTATGCTATGAACTATTTGCTTAAAGGCGACAATTTTATGAGAATGATTATGATTAAGAGTGAATGATTCTATGAACACCGGCCTTGCCATTTAAAGGTGACGGTGAACACCGGCCTTGCTATCTAAAGGTGACGGTGTAGTGACGTTATGATTCTATGATCTCAAAATTTGATGCATCCAGACAGCGGTGTCCCGAGTCAGGGGGACGGATTTTAAAGATACCGTGACCAACGAAGGGGTTATAAGGAAGGATTGTTATGTGGCACCAGCTGCCAGTGATTTGATCATTTCACACTATGTGGGGTCGCTCCCCTAAGCATGTTGAGCTGTTGGATGTGCATTGTTTACATATGCGAAGTTGATTATATGCAATTCTTCTAATGAAGTTTATGATAAAGCTATGATTTGTTATGTCAATAAGGTTTAAGTAAGTTAATTTCATGGCAAAACATATAACTTTGGTGTTGTATCTCACACGAGCTATCGGCTTATGAAAATTTACTATTTTCCTACAGGTTATGGCGAGTAGGAGTGAAGTATGCTGCTGCCCGGTGGACATGTAGATATTGTATAGCTAAATTTTGAAAACCAAACCGGGAATTGACTATTCCCCATTTTGTGTAAGATCACCCACGTTTTGTAAAGGTTGTAAATTTGCTAAGGCTCTGATGGTGTTTTGTTTAATGTAATAATGCTTCCGCAGTTTTTCTTTTGAAAATTGTTGATCCTTTCTGTATTTTTGGACTGAGTAGTTATGAGGCCTTGGGTGGAAGTGAGATCCACTGGCCGGTCACGACATTCCTATTAGCCAACTATTGGGATGGGGTCGTGACAATTTTGATGATCAAAATAAGTGCGATAATCTTTAATGCACTCTTTTGCTTATCAGACAACATGTTGCGCTAAACATTGCAAGTATTTAATTAGATAAAAATGAGATAAATATCATGACATGTCAACCAGAAATACCAAGGTATAAATATTAAACTTTATAACAAAAACAATTCCAATTTCCAAACAAACCCATTCCTAAACGTAATCAAAAAGAAAAAGAAAAGAAAGAACAAGCTCAAGCAATGTCGCAAGTTCAAAATCAACTGTCTATTCACTATAATTCAAAGTAATCCTAACTTCTTGCCATTCAACTCTATCTAGCTCCTTCTAACTACTTCTGGTTTTTGATGTAATAGCATCTATTGCTCCCTGTGTGCTTTGCTCTCGCAAAAAATGCTACATGCAACTATATATAATGGGTCGCTCATATCAAAAAGTTGCATCTCATCTAGAATACGATTGCATTGTTCTAGTGTTGGCCCATCAGAACTTTGTAAAGTGTGAAGAGCTTCAAGCAGTTGTTTATCAAGATCATCGGATGACTTGTTTTTCTTTTGCCGTTTATTGCCATGTTTTTCCGCTTCACCATTTGGCGAAGAAGGTGTCTCAAGAGATCCAATGTCAAGATTAATGTACGTTGGTGATTGTGACTAAGTGTCAACAGTAGGAAACCCTTCTTTTGACGGTCCCCATGAAAATCTTTCTATTGCTCTAACACCGTCATATAATGCTTTTAACTTGTTCGAATATTGTAATCCAGTATATCGAAACTGTTTGGCGTTGGGGTTGGGCTGTAAAATTATAATTGTATAATCTCATATTCATTAAGTATCATTTTAGCTTTCAAAAGCTTTGAAACTACAAGATAAAAAGTTTAACATAAGAGACAAATTATACATGTATGTACTCACTCCAATACTCTAATTGACGGTATTAGTTATAAGATCGTAACCGTTACCAGTTTTTGAGACTATCTTTGACCACTCTCCATATTTTGATTTCAAAAAATTCCATTGATTTTTCACATGTTTTTTAGTTAAGTTGAGACCCTTCTCTTTGTTCAAAATTATCAGAATCCTGCCCCAACTTTCTTTTTTAAGACTACCGCCATTTTTGCCATCCTCCGTAGATTATTTCAAGCACAAATCTTAAAGTTTATAGAGCTCTGGATCTTTCCAATTTGCTCTAGCACCATCTCCAGAAGCCATCTCTACGAGTAAATATCTTTAGTTTCAATCCATCTGAATCAATGTATTGAATCTAATAAACTAATGTCTCAGTTGAGCCACCAAGACAAATTTTCTACTTCTGACGACAATGATACAAACAAGAGCCAACCCAAAATAAACTTGTCAAACCAAGCTTGTGGTTTCGATGTCCCAAATCCAGAAAACTTATCATAAGCAGGGATGTAACATTCGATGATCCGCCTTTGAACCTTGGTTCATGCTCTATGTATCTTATTCTTTCAAGCACTCTTTCTTCTGTCCGAATTGCCATGATGATCAATTTCTCAAAAACATCAATCTAATATGAAATTCTAGTTAGCTAAACCCATAGAATATAAACTGAAATTCCAATATGAAATTCTTTCAAGCCCTATCTCTCTCTCAATTGCAATTCAGACGATAAACTGAAAACCGACATCTCAAACAATATAAATAAAAAACCCCAAGTAAAAAATTGAAAATACACAGACTGGCCATGGCACAGAGAGAGAGAGAGAGAGAGAGAGAGAGAGAGCGAGCAAACCTAGAGATGGGTCTTTGTCGATTGTGGGATCAGAATGGGAGGCGAGGGCAAGGAAGAGAAAAAAGACGCGAGAAAAAGAAAAAAAAAAAGAAAAGAAAGAATACATCGGGCTCATGCTGAGCGTGTTAAGCGATAAGTGATAAGTAGGGGGACCTACTTATTTTTTTCCTTTTAACTCTTTACTCCCACTGAGTCTGTTCAGTGGACTCTTTTGTGGTTATCAAACCTACTTATTTTATTTTCACTTAACCTATTCAGTTTTAAGTACTGAATTAGGTTATCAAACATACCCTAAGTTTTCCCGTTAATCTATTGTGGTATTCTTTGGCTGTTGATTTTATCACTCTCTTTTTTGTTAATGTCACTCCCCTGCAAGTGTATTTTTGATGCGAAAATATACTTGCAGGAGAATGACGTTAACAAAAAATAGAGTAGCAAAATCATTTCCCTATTCTTTTTTTTTAGGTAGTTGATAATGCCAAAACCAAAAGTGTTGCTGCCAAAACTCCTCCATGTGAATTTACTTCTTTGCCCTCCTCCCAATCTCACCTACTTTACTCTCTCTCTCTCTCTCTCAAACCCAGTTCTGGGTATACTCCCAATCGACCAGCAAATCACCTTTGACTTCGACACCAATAGACCGCGCCGTCTATGATTGGGATTGTTTTTGATGATTGGAGTAGTAACCCAAGTCAGAAATCTCTCTAGTGTGGGAATCACAGAGGAGATCTCTGAGGAAATTCTTGTATTTTGTGGAATCGAAGAAGTGGTTGATGCAACAACACCAGGGGCAGGGTATTGAGGAGGAGGAGGATTATTAATTAGGATCCATTCGAGGACGGTGTAGATGAGGATTAGGGTCAGTGTCACGCCCTCGATTTTCAACATAAATAATAATAACATTTGATAATTAAAATCTTCACCGGAGTTACAATTAATAACTCAAAAGATAGTTCAGTCCTCAAATCTACAAACCAGCTCAATACTTATAGAGTTCCATAATAGAAAATATAATACAATGCAGTTTAGTTTACAAAGATAGACAAGTGCTTCCGAAAATAGCTTTAAACAACGACATTAGTACCCCAAGCACTCCATAACAGTAACCTGCATTGTATTTGAAAAATGATAGGTTGAGGTACATTAGCCCAGTAAAAGAAATCTATACGCAAGTTATACGAAAATACAATGAGTTATGCATTCAAAGTGAGTGAAAATAGACAGAAAGGCCCAAAGTTTATATGGCTATTAACAAGCAGCTCACTAGGGCTAAAGGATTCTAGACAGCCCTATATGCAACACCTCATCTCACACGCCATACCAGTGCCACTAACATTCCCACATCAATCACAAATAATCAACATTTAGTTTATCAACCGTTTCGTCACATTGCATATAATTTCACAATCTTTCTCATTCTCATAATCATTCTCCTTTTCTCATCATTAGTCATCAAAATCCGTTTCATCCATCATCATAATCCTTCTTCCAAAATTCCTTTATTTTCAAATAGATGTAATGTAGAGAAATACATGACCTTTAATGGTCAAGCTCTGTTGATTCTGTGCACAAATACTGGAAAACGTTGATTCGCTCAAGAATAGCCGACAGATTTTTAATAAAAGTCATTTTCCTTTTAAACAAGTCAATTTGGTAAAAACCAACCTTTCTTCCATTTTCCGATAATCTCATATTATAACAAACACTGTTTTCGCATGTATCGCTCGTTTCTGGTCATCTTACCGAATGTCCATGGTGATACCCGTTCATATTATCTATAGATCTTATCAATTCGCTGAGTGTCCATGGCGATACCAAAAGTGTCCATTCCGGTCCTCTCACCATGTCGGTGCTTAGCCGAATGGTGATACCCGTTGTGTCAAATTCACGTTGTGTCCACAATCTCAACAATCAATCATATCTCATTACGCTACAAACCATAACCATCACATACACCAACAAATAGACAAGCACACACATTTCTCTTAAGTATATCACCATATTCTACATAGCGTACTGAACTCATATGTAATTTTGCGACACACTAACTATTCACCTCTATACTAGAATCTCACAAAATGAGAGCTCAATAAGTTTTGGAAGATCAACAAGATGAATCACAAATATACGAGTTACTATGTTACATTTCGGATCACTAGCTAGACTCATGATTACCAATCATACTCACCACAACGCCTCGTATAACCCATGGTACACCTAAACATCTTTACGGTACATTTTCCATTTATAACGATGCTAAAATTACGCTTAACGAGTATCGAAGGGATTGAACGATCAACGAATCATTGAAACCCGAGTAATCAAGTTTAGGGATGGTTTAACAATGTTTAGAGTGTGTTAAAAGTGGTCGGGAATCAATACAATCAAAGGGGATTCAACATTCTCAAAATTATTTTTTGAACACTAGGTACTGATACCACAAAACATATGTATCGATACCAAACCAATTTAGCGAGCAATAAGAGATCAAGGTACCAGTACCTCAAAAATAGGTATCAGTACCTCAAAAAGTAGGTACTGGTACTAATGCATTACAACAGGCGATTCTGCAGAAAAATCAAGAATGAGCACAAAGTCGAAATCCAACGAACCAATGCACGATTTAGGCACATAATCATCACATAAACTTATAACAAGAGTAAGAAATCCCTATCTCAAGTCAAGGATTGAAACCCACGCGATTTGAGCAAGCTCTAGCCCTTCAAACTTTGAAATCAACCGAATACTCCTCCTTCGAGCGAAACCCACAAAATTCAAGTTCAAGACTACGATTGAAGGGTGGAATGGAGGTGGATTTGTATACGTTTGGTGGATTTTTGAGTGAGAGAGGAAGAGAGTAAGCCGAGAGAGAGATCAAGAGATAGAGAGAGAGTGGAATGAGAACTTTGTTCTCCTACACACACACCCACACTTATATACTAGCACCCACACAAATCACACTTGCAGTCCTTCAAATAGCAATCCTAACACATTGACCCCAAATCAAATAAACTCAATAAATTTCACATTTTCCTCAATTTCTAACATTTATAAAACTTTTAAATAATATCCGAAAAATACGGCTCCTTACAGTCAATCTGTTGGCGTTTTTGTGCAACATGGTTGCAAATTTGTTGCTAGCCATTCTGTCTCTTTGTACATGCAGGGATTTAGTTTGATTAAGAAAAATAGAGTAGTTGGAGCAAAATAGAGAAATTAACAGGGGATTGATTGTTATATAAGTGCGCGCGCGGGAGAGAGGGAGGGAGAGAGAGAGAGAGAGAGAGAGAGAGAGAGAGAGAGAGACTGTTGGTCTTTTCCGAAGAAAGTCAATTTGATTTTGGTATGAAAATATAGGGTCGTTTTTCCTCCATCATTGGTGGTAATTTGGGCTTTTCGTTGGTTTCGCCAAGCTCGAGTTCTTGGTCGCTGGAGTTTCCATCACCGCCGTCATTTTTGAGGTAGCCCGAGAGCTTCCAGTACGAACAAGATCGGGATCCAACTACATGAACCTGCTTGAAAATCCATCTCCCCGTCAACTTCAGAGAAAGTGGCGGTGTAATGGTTGAGGCGAGGTGGGCGCCATGTGGAAATGGTGCTGGTCGATTTGGAGCATATACCCAGATCTGGGTTTGAGAGAGAGAGAGAGTAAAGTAGGTGAGATTGGGAGGAGGACAAGGAAGTAAATTCACATGGGGGAGTTTTGGCAGCAATACTTTTGGTTTTGGCATTATTAGCTGCCTTTTTTTATCAAGAATTATGGTATTCAAACTCTCGTCCTGCTTCGCTAAGCACTTTTATCTTTTAACATATTTTTTCTTTATTTAATTTTTTTTTTCACTTTTTGTTAGTCTTACGGTAAGCTTTTATGGATTATTGATTCGTCTTGACAAGCAAAATTAGAAAAGCAAAAAAAAAAAAAAAAAAACTTTTACCTAAATAGTTAGGGAAATGACCACTTTTTAGAAAGAAAAAAAAAATAAAGTTAGATGTTATTTTGCTGTTCAAAATATTGGGGTAAAAGTCTTAATTTTTAACTTGTTTGATTCGTCTTGATAAGACCAATAGGAAAAAAAAAAAAAAGAGAGCGAAAAAACTAACATATGCGAAAAAAATTGAATAAGAGCAAAAAAAAAAAAAGTCAAAAAAGCCCTTAGTGGAATGCGGTCCGAGACACTGAGGCCCTGTTTCAGAACGGGTTTTAAGTACTTATTTTTAAGAAGGTAATTCAAGCTCAAAAATAATGGGCTTAATGAAATCTAAAAATATGCAATATGGAACTTATTTGAAAGATCTTGATGAGATCACTTATACGGTGAAAAAAAAAATTCATTTACATTAATTTTTGAGTTTGAAAATGTGAAATAAGTATTTTTATTTTAAGGAGGTGTTCTGGGATGGGGCCTAACCCCTTTTAAGGAGCAAAAATGATACTCTCACAGATTTTTTGTGCACAAATCGTGGACAGATTGTGATGTAGGGCCCACTTTGGGTCTTACACAAATGATTCGATCCGTTCATTAAATGTAAAGCAAATTTTCAAGGGTTTTCCACAAAAAATCAGCTCAATCCGATACCTATAGGTGCTAAATCCAATTATCTGACTTTTCATTATCCTGAAATCTAAATGAAAAGTTAGATGATTGGATCGAGTAATTATAGGTATCGGATTGAGCTGATTTTTCACGAGAATCCTTGAAAAAATATTTTACATTTAATGAACAGATCGGATTATGTGTGTGAAATCGAAAGTGGGCCCCACACTACAGTCTATTCTATGCACGGTTGTTATGTGAGTAGCATGACTATTTAAAGAGCATCTCCAACAACCCACATCTATTTCTCTGTTTAAGAGTATGGAGGTAACATATTGAGCGGAGATTTAGTAATTTGTCCTCTCTTTTCTTCAAATCTTTGTACTTTGAGAAGAATGTTAGATGACCCATCGTCCTTTTTAGAGATTTGAAGACCTAAAAATATTTTGGTCCTCTAATTATAAAAAACCAAAAGGAAATTTTCAGACCAAAACTCTAAAAAAAACCAATGTATCTCTCCAAAAATTTCTGTAAAATATAAAAGTTAAAAATATAAGAGGGGATATATTATAAAATCTTAGTTCCTCAATATGTCACATCCATACTCTCAAATAGAGAATAAAGGTGGGTTGAAGATGCTTACGAGTATCGTGGCAAGAAACCCCTCCTGTTAGCATAATGGGTTTTCAATGGAAACATACCAAGTGAGTAGAGGACATGACCTGTTAGGGCCTGTTCCAACACTGGAAAAAGTCTTTATTTTTTAAGAAGGCAATTTCAAGCTTAAAAATTATGAACTTATTAAAATATAAAAATATAAAAATATGGATCTTGTTTGAAAGATCTTATCGAGATCTTTTATACGATGCAAAAAAAAAATTGAAAATTTATTTTTCATTTATATTATTTTTCAGTTTGAAAATGTGAAATAAGTTGCTTATTTTTTAATAAAATTTCTGGAACGAGCTTTTAGTGTGTTTAGATTTTTTTTTAAAATCAAAAAAATAGTTGTAAACATATATATTTTTCTTTTTAGATTCCTCTCATCACGATAAAGCAATAATCTATCAAAAAATTGATGCGAAATAAAAAAATATAGAGTATTTGAGCAAAGTAAGAAAATAAAATCCAAATGGCTTATTAAGCCAAATAGGCCTAAAACTAATTTTTCTATCCATTGAATGAGAAAAAAAATTTGGGTAAATTTTAGATACACCCCTTGTAGTTTGACCGATTTTTAACTACATCCTCTCTATTTCATTTTTAAAAACACTCACACCCCTTATATTTCAGACTAGTTTGGAATTGTTAGAAATTCCGTTAAAAGTAACGAAAAGACTCAAAATATCCACCTGTATTTCAATCCAAGCTAAACTCTTACCACGAAAACCTCCAGGAAACATACGTGGCGTCTAATTTAATTCCTTGCGGGTCCCGCTTTCTTTTCTACTGTATTTTTTTTTTCCTTCCACCGCCTTGGAAAAAGCTCTTGTCAGTTGCACAAAAAAAAAATTACCCATTGTTCTCCTTCTCTGTTCCAAAATTGCAAGGCTTCCTTTTCAAAACCAAAAGAAGCAGCAAGAGATAAAGGAGGAATTCACAAAATTTCCAATTAGAATAGCAACAAGTATTCCCAATTAGAAGCAAAATTTCCGACAAAAATTCCTAAATTGAATGAGTCCTACATCTAAAAATCCTAAATTTCAATATAATCTCTTATTACGACAAATTAGCCATCAAAGAATACTTCAGCGCCAATCACTAGTCTTGAACATGACAAACTCGAGCGTAAACACATCTTTCAATTGAGTGAAAAGTCTCTCATCTTACAAATTTTTTTTTTTTTTTTTTTGCCAATTTGGAGTACTTTAATAAGACGACCTAAGCCATGGACAATCAGTTGGTAGAAAGTAAAGTTTGCATTTTGCTTGATGAAATGCAAGTTGAAAAGGTAATAGGAAGAAGGTTATGAGGTATAAGCATTTATTTTTGTCCTTAGATCCACCTTATCTCCAATCAGATTCCAGAAAATTTACCTCATTGAAGTCTCTGTAATGAACAAGAGCAATGTGCTCATATGTCCTGCTACCTGTGACGAGGTTGCATCGGAAAAGAGGGACATAATCGAAAAGGGGTTGAAGGGATTTTTTAGTTTTACAAATGAGCACAAATTAAATCAAACACATAATTTCTGTATCATAATTCATAAGAAAAAATTGGTTTCTGCCCCACCCGTCCTTCTACCCTTTTTCATCTTTAGGGATAATTAAACAGAGATTACCTATGGTTTATGACTATATAATAGATAGAGATCTCTGCAGTGATTTTTGAAATTATAACGTCAGTAGACGGAGAAGATGAGAGAATGGCAAAAGATGGGTAAGGGTTGCAGCGTGGGCATTGGTGCTCTGTTTTTTAGTCCTACCAGTTGGAAAAATAGGATATATGGGATGTAAATAGTTCTTAGGAGCAAACTGGTCTTACATAATATGTTTTAGGTGGAAAAGTTCCCGCCAATAGGCCATTAGCTGCTTTTTCATTACTTTTAACGTAATTCCTAACGGTTTCAAACTAGTCTGAAGTACAAGGGGTGTGAGTGTTTCAAATGAAGTGAAGGGGGTGTAGTTGAAAATCGGTCAAAGTACAAGGGATGTATCTAAAATTTACCCAAATTTTTTTAATCAAGTTCCATTTTTACAGACCGAAACATGGTGCTCCATAATTTAAAAAGGAAAAAAAAAAACTGAAACTAATAATTTAGTAGCACTAAGGATCAAAAGTTTAAACAAAAAACAAAATTGGCATGAAGTGGTCCTAGCTTCAGATTTGTTTGAATTGATCGGTGGTGTTCCACTTTTTAGAAAAATTCATTTTTTTCAAACGAAGGTAATTTTAAATTCAAATATAATGAAAATGAAAAAATATTTTTTTTTTGTACCGTTTAAAAGATCTTAATGAGATATATCAAAAAAGATTCATATTAGTAGGAAAATTATTTGTGTAAATACATGATTTTTGAGCTTGAAATTACTTTCTTTTTCTAATTTTTTTTTTTGAGAAACCGGAACACCCGTATCATATTCACGTGGATTTGATTTTGAAAAAAATAGGTAGACTGTATTGCATTTATATTTACATTTTGTTGTAAAAAATTCCCTTTTTACGACTCTACGTCAAAATCGAAGCACTGAATTTTATATAAGCTTTACATAAATTCTTGCATCAGATTTTGCTAATTTGTTTGGCTAAAAGGATTTGATCCATTCTAATTCCAATCCCTACTCTGAATTTTCTATCCATTTTTTTTATTCCAAAAATTCTACTTACTCCCAAAACCACGTTAACATTAATTCTCCGAAATAAAACTTCCCCGCCATACTTTTACTCCTCTTCAAATTTCATCCAGTCAAAATGGTCAAAAAAAATGTGGCAACCTGGGCATGTTAGATTTCCTTCCTACCTAAGGAAAAAGTGAGCCAAGGGTTAATCCGCCCTATTAGAAGATTTGCTCTTCACATAATTCATCAAGTTCAGGGTCAATTCTTGGGATTAGGCCGCAATAACAATTTTTTTTTGAATCCTAGTTTTGGTGTGAATTGAGCGTTTTTGACCGGACCGTAAATAAAATTGGTCGGATTGCGTGTAAGTTAGCCCAAATATAAAAAAGGGTTAATTCCAGATACACCCCCTGTATTTAGGTCATTTTTCAACTACACCCCCTCTACTTCATTTTTAATCACTTGCACCCCTTGTACTTAAGACTAGTTTGGAACTGTTAGTATTTCCGTCCAAAGTAACGAAAAGACTGAAATATACCCATTTGTATTCCCTTTCTTTGAAAAATCATAACTTATTCATATAAGGTCCAAAAATACTCAAACCAGCGCCCAAACTTGCGTAACATCCATATGTATCTACTGTAAAAATTGAAAGATTAGTTATCAACCAAATATTGTCCAAATTTCAAAAGAACAAGCTGTTCTACAGAAAAACAGGGCAGCCAATCATGTCTTCGTAGAAAATCCATAACTAATTCATTTCAACTCCAAAAATATTGAAACCAACTCTCAAAGTTTCGTAACGTAAAGTATTATTCCCAGTAAAAATATCAGATTCAGAAGTTAATAGGATAGTTCACAGAAATAAAAAGAAGATGGCTCTGCCCAGATTTTGAAACATGTGTATCAGTTCATATTCCGAAAATCATAACTAATTCTGTGTTGATTGGTTTTGCATGTTCTTGGTATCAAAATTTTCGTCTTTAAACGTACTTTAAAAGTTATGAAGACTTCAAAAATTGAATCATAGCAGAAAGTTTCTCAAAATACGAATTTGTGATGGTCCAGAAAGCTGTCAAGAAAGTTTAAGAAGTTACCGGCACGAAAATAAGTTTTCAAATGAGAGAATGGTGACGGGAGGTGGTGGCTCATGGTGGAACTGAGGTGGGGGCGTGGAAGAACACCATCCTCTTCCTCTTTTTTCAAATTTCGTAGCTCCCCCCCTCAAAAATTAAAATACATGTTTGACTAGTTTTTACCAAGATGACAAAAAAAATGTTATAACCAAATATATTTACACATGCATGAGTGTAATTCTAGGTGTCAAATTGGCCATGTCATGTGTCTATAAGCGTGACATATGTACTTGCATGCGCAAGTGGTCCCAGAAGCCCGAGCACAAGCGTAGCCGAGAAGCTGTCCGGGTTTCGGTTTCAGAAAAATATGAAATTTACACAGTACCCTACATAAATTATTCTTAGAATAACCCCATTCTCGAAATTTCAAGAAAAAATCCAGAACACATAGATTTGAAATGTCTGGCCAATTAACTTGTAAAATATGTTAGTGACTCCGTCCTCGACCAATAATTAATGGTAGTGATGAATTATCATTGTAAATGGGTTTTGGGATCAATTTGGTCTTAGAGAAGACGTTTTAGAAGGGAAAATTCCCGCCAACAAGCCATTTACCTGCTTTTCTGTTATTTTGGACAGAAATACTAACAGTTCCAAACTAGTCTTAAGTACAAGGGGTGCAAGTGATTAAAAATGAAGTAGAGGGGGTGCAGTTGGAAAATGACCTAAGTACAGGGGGTGTATTTGGAATTTACCCTATAAAAAAAAGAAAAAAGAAAAGGCAAACATAATGTCAAACGTGACAACACGAAATCTGAACCCGGACTCGTTTGCCAGAATGAACCGGATTGGATAATCCAGGACAAGCCCGTATTAATTTCGCGCAATCCGGGAGGATTCGCCACGAAACTAACAAAACATAACCATAAAAAAAAAAAAGAAAAAAAGAGAGAGAGAGAGAGCAAGACTCACAGCCGCCAGATTCATCAATCCCTCGTTCATCCTCCTCCGGCCTCCGTCGCTCGATTCACCGAAGTAAGAACTAAATCCACACGCACATAATCGTGTATCTGTGTGGTTATGGGAATTAGAGGCGTTCTCATTTGAACGCGTTTTGATTTCTGTGCTGTTTTTTTTTTTTTTTTTTCTTTTCTTAAATGGGGATTGAATTGGCTGTGTGTTTCTGTGTGCCGTCATTTTGGTAGATCGATCGTGGTTCGGAGCCAAGCGTGGACTGGGTGTGGATGGTTCTGTTTGCAATTTGTTGGTGATTGAGCTGTAGAACTCTGAGCAATAAAGGGTTTACCTTTTGGATGTCGGATATGGATTTGGTATCCAGTTCCAAGGTAACTTAATCGGCTCGCTTCCGCGTTATTACGGGATATATCTAATTATGAATGTTGTGATTTTAGTGTATTCCTTTGTGTGCCGTTGGTAATGGTCTTGAAAGACCAGTCCTTGTGCACGTATTTGTTACTTCGGTCAGCATTGCGAACAGGGAACTGGTTTTCACTCCATTTTTTGCACTTGTGCGCCATGATTCTTTAATATGTGGAAAAGTTATTTGGGAAGCGATGTATGAGAGGGCATGTTTGTTATTTCGGATTAACGAGGCGAAAAAGGAAATGCGCAGGATGTATTCGAAAAAGAACCGCGCTTAAATGACTTCCCCGTAACGTACTTAATTTGTTACAACCTGCTAGTTTCTTAAACGACTGTATTTGTTGTTTATGGGCATGGTAGTTTCTTATGCCGAGCATAAGCCATTCATGTATGTTTCTGACTGTTTTTAAGTACTTAGAAATCTGACACGCTGGCAGAGCATTTTTTGGGGATTCATAAGTATATTTATTTTTGCATTCTTGTTTGCCTAAAGTAATTTAATCTATCATTTTGTTGGATGTGTTGCTAGTTCAAATTATCTCAATTTCCGCCTACCCGCAGGATGAATCACAAAGGTTGCAATCTGTGTGATGGTTCTGTCGAGAAATGTTTGATTATGGATGACTAATAGTAAAGGAAGGCACCCTAGTTGATGCTTCTCTTAATGTCAAAAAGTGGCCTGTTTTTAAGTGGAAGATATTGGAGGCAGAATCCTTTGATAAACCAAGAAGGGGATTCAACAACGATAGTTTAGGCAGTTTGAGATTCTCTAGGGTGCCAAAATGGTTATTCAGATGGGAAGTAATGAATTTGAGGAGGTTAGAAATACAACTTCAGTGTGAGGCCAATAACGCTTCCTAAAACAAGTTACTTAAAGTTGTTGGATAGGTATTTGTTACCATTTGTTTCAAGATAACTTGTCAAAGCGCAGTACAGGACACATTTGACTTGGGGAATCTATGATAACAACTTGTTCTGGAGATATATTGGTTGTCCGACCTTAGCTAGCTATCACTGTTTCGTAGGCAGGTTTGAAGTTATTCACATGACTGGTAACTTTGTCATAGAAGTACTCTTGTAGCACATACGCAGCTGACATACCTGCCCTTAGTTGTTCTTTATTTGCAGTAATTGCCTATGAAGCTATGTTTCAAGCCTGTCT
This sequence comes from Rhododendron mucronatum var. ripense, assembly GCA_019656295.1. NCBI lineage: Eukaryota > Viridiplantae > Streptophyta > Magnoliopsida > Ericales > Ericaceae > Rhododendron > Rhododendron mucronatum. Next base: position 2,883,646 of record BPLT01000007.1, read on the forward strand.
TGTTAACTTGTTTCCAGTTAAAGCTGCTTTTAGGCTATGGCTTGCGAGAGTTGAGGTCTTACTTCTTAGATTAGTCAAATAAATGACCGCTGTTGTGAGTTCTTCTGTTTGAACCCAGTAACATTTGGTGAAGGAAGCTTGAGAGATTGGTTTGCATGGATTTGACCCTCGACAATTTTCTGAGCTTGGTTTGAAACTTTGATGGCTTTCTGCCCAAGGATGGTATTTCCTTGATGGAGGAAATGTGATTTGAAAGCATGTTGCAATCTTCTGCTACATCAAGGGCGCCAGCCCAAATGCATTTCTGGTTTGAGAGTTTTTTTCCACAGACATTCAAGAGATGACTGCAGAGTTATTTTGAAGTCATTGTAATATAATCTATCGATGCTTTGTCTTTTTTTTGGTTTGGGGGGGGGGGGGGAGAGGATTGTGATGTGGTTCAGGCTTTTTCTGCTATTGCCTCTTCATTGCTTCACAGGTCTCATTCTAGCTGTTTACCTTGGTTTTTACGGTTAATGACATATATGACAACTGGTACTTACGTTTTAGTGGCGATGGATTGGTGATGGTGTCCCTTCTGTCTTGCAGGACAAATTGATGTATTTCAGAATAAAGGAGCTCAAGGATGTACTCTCTCAACTGGGCCTTCCGAAGCAGGGAAAGAAGCAGGTTCTGTACCTGAGATTTGGTTATAGTTCCTGTGGTTCATTAGCTTGCATGAATGGCCGTGATTGGTTGTTGACCTTTCGTGACAACTCAATCGTTGTAACTGCATCATCTGCTACTTTGATAATTGGCTCAATGATATTTGCTTGTTCCCAGTTGTTTCAATTTTACTTCTAAAGAAATCCCATTTTTGTTGTGATTGGTTTGTTATATTGTGCTTCATTTTCGCTTCATTCTATGAAGCATCACTTTAACGAATATATAATCATTTTTGGATGGGCAATATCTTTTGATAATTGTTGTCTGGTTCTATCAATGGCGTAACATATTATGAAATTCCTTATTTTGTATGCTCTGATTGCGAAGACTACCCTTGTGGGTTCTCTTGTCCATTGTACATTATCTGCTGTCCATGTTTGGGTTTATTGTTTTTTTATCATTTTGCGACTTCGTCAGCCATTTGTTTGGCCCTTTGTTCTGCACTGGGAAATGATTGGGCATTTCATTCAAACATTCATTGGCAAAATCTTTTGCTCCCATTGCCCATTCCCTCTTCACGTAGCATTCTCTATCTGCCATTTTCAGAGATATGTATGTAACTCTTCATTTCCTGAAGTTGTAACATCTCCTATCAGTATTTCTCGTTGTCTCTTTGAGTAAAACTCTATGTGCATAGGAAATATGGTAGATGGCATTAAAACTGCCCATCTACTTTCGCATGGGTGGCGGTGTTAAATTTGATAAATCTTCCCATGGGTCAGATAAATGTTCTTTCCGGAGAATTGGGATTGGCCGGAGACGGTTTGCAGCAACAGGAATTCACTGTTCATAACTTTGTTGATCTTCCAGTAATCTCAAATGACTAATTACTTCATTGTATAGTGTAGCTTACAGAGCTTCAGATGATGTGTATCTTTCCATTATTGGCTTTACCTTCTGTTTATAGACCTGGCAAGCTTGTCCTCCAAGCTTTGTTAGGCTAACCATGGTGCTGGACCTGTTGGGTTGCCACGGCAACCACGGGTTGTGAATTCATTACTTCTCATTATCGGAAGTTGCGTGCCTTCATATTGCAAGCACCCTCTTATTTGTGAAACATTTTCAGTTCAAATATTCCTGGTGTCGCACACCTTCCACAGAGGCTGGATGCCATGGTGCTCTCTACAATTGGCTTGCTTTGCTGGGATTGCATTTTCTGCCCGACTAACCACGTTGCCGATAACCGCATTCTCGTCTGGCCGACCCAGTTATAAATACATAGTATCCGTCGGCATTATGTAGACTTGGTCATGCTTGTGGCTACTAAATCAGCCTATAAGGATGGAGAACTTTTTCCGACTAAAACTGTGCTGAAGGTCCTTTTTCTGTACTTCAAATTGAGAGTTAGCTAAAGTCGCCTTTAGATAAATAATATCTGAAGCTAATTTGACCTTCCACAGCATGATGCAACGGGCAAGCTGTCTGAGAATTGATATTCTATTCTACGACTTGGAGGCTGCTTTTATTTTTCACACAGAAATTTGTGTACTTTCATTTGTCTTAAACTGCTGCTAATTTTACATGGCTTGCTTCATATTTATCACTTTTAAGTTGGATTATCGAAAGGTCAATGGGTCTGATTTGTGTATAGGTGAATTCTGCAGGACCTTGTAGACCTTTACTATGTTTTTTCATCATAACTACTTCATTATCTTTTTTATAGTTGGAGTACCAATGAGTTCTGATTGGTTTATAATTGAATTCTGCAGGACCTTGTAGACCGAATAGTAGCCATTCTTTCTGATGAACAAGGTACTTGGTGCTGTTTCATTTGGTTGCTTTTACCCCTCGAATATGACAGATAAAGTGATGTCTAGGCCAGTGGTTATTTACTTCCCCTTTTCATTATTAAGTGCGCCCAAGTGTTTACCATTCAGTTTTGCAAAATTCTGTAAATAAGTAACTTCCTTTTTAGGTAATATCCTCTTTCTCAGCATCTTCGAATTAGTTGGTCGATGTTGCTGAGATGAGTATACTTATTCCATGAGTTATTTCTTGTCATTGCTGTTTCTATTCGTGCTTCCCAGGTTTCCATAACTTCAAAAGTAGGTCTTGCATGTGCATGCCTATTTTATAAGCGAAAGTCACATTTTATGTTTTTATCTCAAAACCTTGTTATTTGATACAGACATGGTGGTCTTGTCATTTTAGTATCTTGAACTACCTTAAGCAAAAATCATTCCTAATTAAACGAGAGAGTTTACCTTGAGGGAGTTACTAGACAAGGCGAGGAATGGGAATCAATCTTGTCCATCTCTTTGTAATTCAGATTGTGGGTATGTTCGATGGTGTATTTTAAGGCAGATTTATACATTTAGGGCATCCTTCAGAGTTTGACCAAAATGTTTGAACTCCCAAGGGGACTTCTTTCCTCTCCGATTGGTCTTTTTTTTATGACAATGTGCAAAGAAGTTGTGATTGCTTTGTCTATTTTGGTGCAGTTCCTGGTATGTGGGCGAAGAAATACACTGTTGGGAAGGAAGATTTAGCAAAACTAGTAGATGACACTTACAGGTGTTTGTTTTTCTGTTGTATTTTTACATTTTCAGATCATTACTTTGGTTGATTGCATACACAGTTTTTTTTTCCTGCATGTGGTATTGAACTTTTATTCTGGTCGTGTAGTATATTGTTATTTCATAATGACATTGGTGGCCTCAAAATTTGGTTACCTCGGCTTTGTTCGGTTCCCTTTTTAGTTTTAGTTTTAGTTTTAGTTTTGTTTCCAATCATTACCCTACTTCTTTCTCCAATCATTACCCTATTTTTTCAATTATTACTTTCTCATCTCTCTCTATCTCTCTCTAATCATTACCCCTATTTTCAATAATTACTCTATTTCTCTCTCCACCCACTACCAAAACTAAACTAAACTAAACTCCCAACCAAACACAACCCTCAACTTTTGTACATTTCCGTCTCTCCAGAAAAATGCAGGTTTCTGGGGCTACTGAATTAGCATCTAAAGGACCGGGTGCGTCAGGCAGCTGTAATACTGGTGTCAAGGTTGAAATTGATGATTCTCATGAAGTTGATAAGATCCGTTGTCCTTGTGGAAGTTCATTGCAAACTGATTCAATGATCAAGGTCAGACGGATGACTTTTAGCTTCTGTATAAGTTTCTCTCTGAAGTCTCATCTCTTCTTTAATACTCTATCTTCTTACGTTTTCTGCAAGAGCTTGCATTCCTTGTATGCTTATATCTGTTCATTTTTAAGGTTAGCAGTGTTGTTTCAGAATTTCCGGGAGTTTGTTGCTGAGTTTGGTCTTCTTACCTGTGAATGTGTATTAAAAAATGACATGCATTTTGAATGCCAATGTAACGAACTAACGAAGTGCCAGAGGGCCCCCTTGCAAGGATATGTATTGCTAACCGAAAGGATGTTTTATATGTCATTATGTGGATTACCTTTGTTGTATTTTGTGCAGTAGTTTTTATTGTTTATATTCTAGCGTAATTGTGTTATATTGTCTTTTGAAAGGGATATTCTCAAGCATAATAGTTCCCATTGTGGTGGGGCTTCTCTATTCCAAGCTCATACTTCAGGATTAGCGCTTTTTATTCTGTCTCCCCTAGTTGTGGGTCTGTCATGTCATGTCACTGGTATGAGATATCCGCTAACATGCAACATTAAGTGCACAAGTGAATGAGATTCTCTCTTTCTCCCCTTCTGTGTAATAGTTCTGTGCTATTGTTTTGTTGATGTGTTTTTTTAGATTTCCACCAACTAGTTTGTGTTAGCTATGAGTTATTCTCTGCAGTACTATCTCATCTTTGGCCATAATCTGATGCCATTTTAGGTGCTTCTCATAACAAGTATTAACGTTTTTGGTCTTGAAATACTCTCAACTGGATAAAAGGATTATTATTTGCCTTCACTAGTTTACTTATACTTGTCTTCTGCTCACTCTAATCTGCACTGCTGTCCTTGATCAGTACTGCATGGAAATTTACGAACATAAATTTGATAGGGAGTAACTACCAAAGCAGTTTTGAATTGTTTGAAGAAAGTTCCGTTGGTCTTTTTGTCATCATTCGAAATTGTGCTTTTTCCTGGCATGATTAGGTATTAGTATGTTACACAGGGCTGCTAAAAGAACCAAGCTTCTCGAGTCTGAGCTTGTGTCTGTTCGTTAAAAGCTTGTTCAAGATTGGTTTGCTACATTAACAAACTAAGCTTGAACATTTTTTTGAAGCTCGTTAAGATTTCAAGCCAAGCTTGAACAAGTTACCACTAGGCTCGTTCTGCTTATTGTGTATGAAAAATTCAAGGTACTTGAGATCGGCTTGTGTTTGGCTTGATTAAAGCTTGTTAGCGATTGGCTCGTCTTATAATCAAGCTAAGCTTGGACATATTTTTGAAGCTCGTTAAGTTATCAAACCAAGCTTGATCAACTACCCGCTTGGCTCTTTTATCACCCCTACTGTTGCATTGGTAAATGTTCTGTGTGTGCAGTGATCAGGTTATCAAAGCCCTCTAAAGATGTATTCTTGGGGGAATAGGATTAAATTTACCTCTTAGGTTTTGGATTTCTTCTAGGGATCGAGTATAGTTCAGTTTATGTTATATGACTGACTTAATTCCTTTTGCTATTTTGTGAATGGAAAGTGGAATAAGAAAGCTAGCTAGTTTAGTAGTCAGAAGGAAGGCACAATTACATGGAACATTTTGGGATAGGCATTCTACAAGTGTCGGTAGGAAATCACAATTACATCGAACATTTTGGGAAAGGCAGTCTAGTATGCCAGTGTTCTTGAGCTTTGGCTTCAGACTGCTCAATATTTTCACATTATGACTTGAAGTACATCTGTTCATGTACTACTTATAAGCGAAACTAATATGTTACCCATGTCTCTGTATTTACCCCTTGGCAGGTACTTACCCATCCTAAATTAAGGACAAAAGCATCACTTGTCAAATTTTCGTTAACACGATATAATAACACTGGCCAAAGCAAAAAGACCTACATTTTTGTGCTATTGCTCTCAACAGTTAGTGAAGCCTCTATGTGCACAAAGCTTGACATGTCATCTCTGATGGCCTCTTCCCAGTTGCCTTGTGCATTGTGTCTTTTAAGTATTACCTGGCTTGTTCGGTAACCTTTTGTGCATCAGTTGAATAGCAGCTGCTACTGTGCATTCAGTTGCATGATTATACAAAGCCCCAACGGAATGTAGAGGTACTACTGTACTATTGTGAAAAGACCAGTACTTTTTCTTTTAGTTGAACAATTTAGAAATCTTCTGAATTCTGTGTGCCAAATACAGAAGAGAATTTACTCCTTCATGAGTCCTTTAACCTTTTAGTACTGCATGAATTTTAGGAGATTCACTACTGGATTTGTAGGGAGTTGATCTTTTTGACGTGCTTTAATGCACAGAAATACAAAATTTGTGATTATCTTTTGTATTGACTAGTACTCTAGGCCTTGCACTCTCTTCACTTTATTACTTAAAAAAGTTACTTTATTGTGCAGTGCGAGGATCAGAGGTGCCATGTGTGGCAGCATGTTGGTTGTGTTATTATTCCTGAGAAACCCACAGATGGTGTTCTACCAGCTCCTCCTGAGATTTTCTTTTGTGAAATCTGTAGACTCCGTCGGGCAGATCCGTATGCGATACCAGTGTTTTTTCCTCTCTTATGCCTTGAACTGGATTTAAATGCATGTTTCATGATTTTTGAGAGAGCGTTTTTACTTGTTTGGTACTAGATATTTTAACTCTTGCTTCTATTACGGGTGTTGTTCAGATCCTGATTTTTGTCTTACTGGCACTACTTTTTCCCCTGCTAGTAGTTTGTGATTCGGTTTATTTCCATTTTATTTCTCAAATCTTCACTCTATTGATGGCTTTTCTTAATGAAAATAATAGATCAACATGCTATTTTCTTTATTCTTTGAAAATGCTAATATTGTGGTTTCTCTCATCTATGTTCCCATCTTTTTTGGTTTTCTGTAATTTAGGATTTGTATCCTTCTTCTTTGAAAAGGCTCAGAAGTACTCTTTGGCTTGTTTTTTTTTAGAGAAATAAATAGTTATATTAAGAAGAAGGCATTAAGGGAATGCCACCCGTATACAAGAGAAGACCACATAACAAAAAGGCCCTATACAATGCCGAGAGAATAGTAAAGCTCAAACCAATCTAAGAATTGGTCAAGGGATGGAAAACAATCTCCCTTGTACCAACTGTACAAGCTATTCACCAAAAAAGATTTTATCGTAGATAGAGGTTTTTCCACCCCTTCAAAAACTCTCGAAGTTCTCTCATGCCATAAGACCCACATTAAACAAAGCAAAATCATGGCCCACAAACTGTTCCTACTCTTACCCATTCTAACACCCCTCTAAGCAACAAGAAGTTCCATGACATTTCTAGACACAATCCGCTATATCCCAAACCAGGAAAACACCAATGCCCAAAGATCCCACGCCACCGGTGACACAGATCGAAAGCGAGTTCTTTAATTCCCTAGTCCACGGGACTGGAATCCACTAGAATGAGAAATGGCTCTCAAGAGAAATATTATTGAAGATGGAAAATTCTCCTCGGCCTTATGCCTTACGAGAATACTTAAACTACTAGGATCTTAACCAAAAAGGAAAACAATCAAAAGTCCAAATCTGCCTAAGATTATGCCAGAACATGCTACTAAAATAGAAAAGGAAATTTCTAAGACCCTTCCATCTATTACCACTCAATCACATAGATATCCAATCAATCACCAATCATTCACCAATCAATCACACATTTCTTGTAATTGTAATCACAGCATTTTGTCTTGCATCAACCGGACAATGAATGAGCAGATGGTCAACCGTCTCCGCATCCCATTTACACATACTACACCAATTGATAATGATTTTCCGCCTTCTAATCAAATTATCGATTGTAAGAATTTTGCCTTGGGCCGCACACCACACTAAAAAACTCACCTTCAATGGCGCCGTTGTTTTCCAAATCGAATACCACGGAAAGGATGAATCACCGCCCTTGCCAAGCACTTGACAAAAGGATTTTAGTTTCTGTTTGACCAAAAAAAAAGATAAAAGGATTTCACTTAGAAGGATCCTGATTTTGGAAGATCCCAGCACAACTCATCACCCCCTTCTCCTATCCCAAGGGTACTATATATAGTAGAGAGCACGACCATCAAATCCTCCTCCTCCCAATCATTCACTTGGCTTGTTTGCAATTTCTCAGTACTATTTGTTCGTCATTGTTCATTATGACACAAGTAAGTGGGCCATTATCCTCCAAAGTTAATATTGTCAAATCTTGTGCTCGAAGTTAGAGTACTTTCAGTCCCGAAATTAGAAGTTACCAAAAGTTCTGTTGCCTGCTAGGAATTTTGTTAGTGCTCACTCCTGCTACCTAAAATACTTGTCTGGATAATGTGCTCTATAAACTATTCTCCACTTTGAGCTATCTTTCCCAATCTCCTGAATCCTGACTGAAATAGCCTACGAAGTTTTCACTTTTCTGATCTATTTTGTGATATGCAGCTTTTGGACAACGGTGGCTCATCCTTTGTATCCTGTTAAATTAACCACCACAAATGTTCCAACGGATGGGTAAGGGCATGATAAATGCATATGCATTTGCTTATTGTTTCTCCACTCTTTTCTTTCAAGTGTAATGTAGGTGCTCTCTATAAAGTGTAAATGTCGTCTTATCTGTGTTAAGATGTCTTTCGGTTGTTTGTATTTTGCTTAAGTATGAACTTCTCTTTGGTTTTGCCTCTGGGAAAAGCTTTATCCACGGTCTTTTAGACTTCAAGTTTCGTGTTATGATGACTTTCTTGTGGGAAGTCATACATTATCATTTACCTATTTCAGAAAGAGAAGTTGGCAAATTGTAATTTACCTTGCTTTAACAGTAGGTGAATGTAGATTCACCAAATTAGTTTCATTCTACGCTATGTTTCATGAACTAGGGTGGTACGGGTTTTGGCTGCTGAAGGGCTGCGTATCTAGGGGTTGGACCTATCAAACCTAAAATTGATTGGCATGTGGAGGTGGCAAAACGGTCATCTCTTGTATTTTACGTATTTTTTTTCGGATAAAGTGGTGTTTGATATGCCAAATTAGTTATGCTACTCATTTATAGCACTACATGTAATGGCCATGCGACATGAAACTATGTAGCAAGTGCGCCACGTCACATGCTCACAGGAGGGCAACTATAAAGCAATATTACCTGTTTCATGAATATGCATGAAAATGAGATTTTCATTTCTGGGGTTTAATCTTCTCCCTCCACCTACCAGAATAAGAATATCGGGATAAAACTTTTGAAATTATACATATTTAAAATGAAGCATGAATAAGTACTTATATCCAAGTATGAAGCACCACTCATAACTAAATTGTAAGTTATGCTTTAGAAATCTTAAATGTAAAAGGGGCTCTGTTTGGATTTAATCATTGGTTTGACTATGCCATGATTTTTAGGATATGTGTGGATGTTTATCCAACATGGATCTGTAGTGCTTGACGATTGCTTTGTTGACATAGGCCTGAAGCATTCTTAAAAGAGGCGTTGATTCTTATATCTACTATTGGGCAGTAGCTGCAGTATTATCAGTGGATTTCCCTTGTTCCCCGAAGCTTATAATATTCTTATTGTTTGGTAAAGTTTTGTGTGAGCCCTTTTTTCTTGTATTATAATTTGCTTTCCCTACAAAATTTCAGTACAAACCCAGTGCAAAGCGTTGAGAAAACATTCCAACTTACAAGAGCGGACAAGGAAAAGTTGGCGAAACAAGAGTACGATGTTCAGGTTGGTTGGTATGCAAATGCTCTGGCTCACGAATTATAGAACTCCCTCCGCCCCATAATTTGTGGTCCATTATGAAAAGTCGAGGCATTTATGGGATAAATAATAAAGCACTTCCATGCATAATTTTTCGTACTCTTTCGCACCAATCTTTAAAGTTATGGGATCGCGGGAGTATCTATCAGGGATTAGAGAGGTTTAATGATTCATTAACAAATACAACCTAGGCGTGGTGTATGCTTCTCAACGACAAGGTTTCATTTAGGATGCAGTGGCCGCAGTATGCAGACCTACAGGTCAATGGTATGCTTTGCTAATTTCTCTCTCTCTCTCTCTCTCTCTCTCTCTCTCTCTCTCTCTCTCGTAGCCTCATGTTTCTTAATTGTGGAAGCTGGGAAACTAAATCATGATATTTTCACTGAAGTACCTTATTTCTATATATTGTTTGAGATTCTGTGGTATTACTAATCATTTAGCCTCTTGAAAATGGCAAGTTATCCTGCATAGCAAGAGAATTCATTTGATGAAAAGTTCTTTTGTATGGTCGTAAACTTCATTGGAAGCATTAGGTGGGGGGCTACATAAGGGGGTGCACCGTGCAACCTTGTATACTCTGCTAGATGACCTAGAAATTTACCCTTGCCAATTGTCAAATAACCTATGAATCTACATAACACAAACGAGGATCGGACTACCACTTTGAAAGAGTTAAGCTACCTTCCTCAGTCTAACTGAAATATGCTATTCTCTAATGTAACTGGAAATCTTTTTCGACTGCTCATATTCTAGATTGTGTCTAGGATGATCAGATCCCTGATTACTGAGTGATATTGTCTTTCCTATACTCTCCATCCTTGGCAACCAGGGATTAATGGGCTTGTAGCACGTTTAATGGTAAAGATTGCACAATGTTGTTAGGAAATTGGCTTGGGCAGCCATGGTGGTATACTTCATTTGGCACTCAGCAGGAAAGGAATTGCGATCTTTCAAAGGGATTCAAAGGTTGCTCAGATTATTAGTGGATTAGATCGTGTTTGAAGTTAGAATTAAGGCTTCTCAAATTAGATCTTTTAAGCCTTCATTCCTCTATTTATCTTTATGTTAAAACTGGCTTTTGGTCATTGTTTTGCTGTTTCTTAGCCTTGTTTTCCTTCTCTGATATGTAACTTTAGGGTATACCTTTCAGCATATCTGTTCCGTTTCTTTTATGAGATGCTAATTTACCAAAAACAGGTGATGCAGAATGTCCAAAGTGCAATTACGCAGCGCCTACTTAGGACCTTATGCATTTAATTTGTTTTAGTATGGTACTATGTCGAAATTATGTTAATCAACATTAGGTTTTAGTGATTGATGATTCTGGAATTTCGACATGGGCTGTAATTATGGTCTATGGGTATATTGTTGTGGAGCTTATTTTGTGCTTTTGTTTTTAGTTAGGCCAGAGTAGTCTTGCTCTCAATAGTTACCTATTCTTGAGCTTCGTTCATGGTAGAGTTTGCAGGATTTTGGAAGCCTATGAGAACTTACAAAACAATACCGATTAGAATTTGAAAAAGAACGCTTGCTCCCTTCAGTAGAGCTGGAGAGTTATATAGAAATGTGAGCTTGCCTTTATGTGAGTTTTTGTAAACCTTGCCAGGATGAGCTTTTCTTCCATTATTCCTTCCATTTGAAAACTCCCAAGATACAATTCCTTATGTCTTATTCCTAGCCCCCAAACAATGAGTAAATATTGCTTGCCGAACTGCCTGAAGCCTTTCTTGTAATCGGCCTTTTCACTCGTCTTTTTGCATCAAGAAAACTAATAAATAGCTCCCTTCAACATTTCAACAACTATGAAATCTAAAATTAGCTGCGTGCCTCTCGAAATGGGAGCCAATTTTAGCCCCCATTTGTCTGCAATTTTTTGGAATTTGCTTCTACCTTCTAGAACATCTTACCTATGGATTTTCTTACTTTAATCTTACCACAACTTAATTCGTGACAAAAGGCAACAAGGCTGCTCCCTCAAATTCACCTTATAAGCAGAAGAGGTTATCCACCGAAGCCAATTAGGGCTCAATTGGCCCCTTGGTCCAAAGGCTACCTTGTCAAGGACTCAAGATGGCTATGAAAGCAGCTGTCCATATGGAGGAAAGCACTTTTGAGCCATTTAACCCGCCTAATGCTTTTTCAAGGGACTCAATGCAAGCCATGCCTACAAGCATCTATCTGACAAGCTCAATAGACTACCACGCCTCTGCATGTTCTGTCTGAGAGCATCTTCCCATTCTCTGTATCATGGTTGAGGAAAAGCCCTAAAAAAGCTGAACAACGATTACTCTTAGTTCTAGCTTTCCAATTCCAATAGTCACCGCCCCAACAATCCTGTGTTTTGGATCTTGTATGGTCTTTCCATAGACATATAAGTGATTCGTCGTTGCAATTATTCAAGTTTTGTTTTAGGTTACCATAATCTGTTCTTGCTTTGTTTTTTTTGTGATCCTACAGGGATTCCAGTGCGGGCAATTAATAGACCTGGCTCGCAAATGCTGGGGGCTAATGGTCGTGATGATGGCCCTGTTGTGAGTTCCTCCACCTTAAGTAACACTTACCCCCCAACCCCTCTTTTGTTGCTACCAAATATTATGTTGCTTAGTCTAGCCTAACTGTTTTCTTAAGAAATATGTGTTTTCAGTAATCTATTGATTCTATTCTATATCTTTGTACGGGGGATTTGTTGGACTATTTTACTTCATTTGGTTGGATGCTTTTATTTCTTGTTAGCATTGATTGTTTTCTTAGCTTCCTTCTTGTTTTGTCAGATAACACCATGCACCAGCGAAGGAATTAACAAAATTTCCTTAACAGGATGTGATTCTCGCGTGTTTTGTTTGGGCGTCAGACTTGTAGAGAAGCGTACCGTCCAGCAGGTATTTTAACTCTTTTCAAATATTACCCTGTGCCTTCTCCAATTCGACCTAGTATTCTCCAATACCAATAGATTGCACGTGATAGGAATTGCTATCTATCACGTACAATCTATTGTTATTGACACAGTCTTACTTTCGGTGCTTTTTAGAAGTGCTTAAGAGTTTCTTATATAATCTGTTTTGCTCCTGTATGTCTCCGGGGAATTGCGATTCCTTGAAAAGTTAACGTAACCATTCCTCACAGTTCACTGCAAACAAAATAACAAGCTCTCAGGTTCTGAAAGATTGCCTAGTCCTCACTGTCCATAAAGACCACATCAAGCATAACTGAACTAACTCCTAAGCCTTCCTGAAGCTATCAACAAGGCATGCCTTGTGCCAACTGCCAAGAAGAGAAAAAGCTCTCTAACTGGCCGAGACAGTACCAAATTTACACCGAAGATACTTACGAGCATTCTCCAAGTATTCCCGGTGACTGTGCACTAAAAATCAAATTGGATTCTTTCGACTTGTTCTGTTTAATGTTAATTGGTGTCCTTCTCTTTCATAGATTTTGAAGTTTACACCCGTTATATAACCCGTCTGATAGTAAAGTTCCGAGGGCAGATGGTTCTGGATCTTGTTTCTGATACTATGGTAAGCTTTGTAGATCCAGCGAACAGGTGTAGCCTGATTGTTTGGTACTTGGAATTGGGCTGTTTTATTTCGTGTCCCTCATGGTGTTGGATGATATATTTGATCTGACATTCATGTATACATGTTCTAATTGGAATGTTATAGGTCTGCATATTTATCAGTAAAAATCTGTAGTTTTGGAGGTCGTCTTCTGTTTTAACTTTATTTTGTGTAAGATTCTTCTATTCGTTTCATTATCATCGTAGGCACTTTGATGGTGGAGGCAATGTCCACTTATTGGTTCCGTTATGTTTTTATACTTAAGGCATTTTTCATTTGTTGTCTAGATTCTCAACTTGATTCCCAAGGAGTCAGATGGTGAGGTCTTTGAAGATGCTCTTGCTCGTGTTCGCCGCTGTGTTGGTGGTGGAACTCCAACTGAAAATGCAGATAGTGACAGTGATCTAGAAATTGTTGCCGATTCTATTCCTGTCAAATTACGTTGTCCAGTAAGTAATTTTACACAGATTAACGCAAGCATTTTTTTTTTAATGTTTCACCACTGGACTTGGTGGATTTTGTATTTTTATTTTATTTTGTTTTAGCTCTTTATTTTTTCAGTATTGGTTAACCAGGGAACATAATGAAATGTAGGCGCTACTATTAATTGAACCTTTTGGATCGTGGAGTTCTTAAATTTTGGATTTTGTGGGTTTTCCCCTCAATGACAAAAACACAAATTTTTGCATTAAAGTGGGAAAACAAAATTAGTCCAACAACCATTTAAGTTAAGGAATCAGTGTTGCATTTGTGAATGCCTGCAAATGCAGTACTCTTGTTTCAAGAAATTCTTCAAGTGCCAACCACCTGTTTAAGAATGTCTTGGTCTGAAATTATTCATAGATAAACAATTCTTTCCTTGTTAACTTATGAGAATTGTGCTTGCCGTGGATGGTTATATCAAAATTTGAAGTATCAATGCTCAGTGAACGGAGGTTACATGGTGGAAAGTCTTCAGCCCTTCCAAAATTATGTGGATAATCTTTTGGTAGTCGTCAAAATGTTTTAATTTTCTTCCCCTTCCGTTCTTTTTTTGAAAGCATGTGGTGGGATGATCATTAGTTGCCTAAACTGTTACTAGAACATGCCATCCACTTATAACTTAAGAAATACAGGAGAACATGCCATCCAAATCCAATAATCTTTTTACCATTTTTTGGTCATTACTATACCTTGATTTTCGAGCCAGTTGCTTTTCCCTTTTGGTGGCGAAGGAAGAAGGCCCTCCTTGCTTGCCATCTCTTTTCTACAGTCATTGTTGTTTTGGGGGTTGAGGGAGGTGATATAGTTTGTTACTTAGAAAAGAACGAAGAGGGTAGGGAGAGGAGAAGTAGAAGGAGATGTCAATTGCTTTGGTCCCTCCAGGAATCTTCCACATTGGGTGAAAGTAGCAAGGACAAAAATGGAGGTTTGAGTGAGGTGTTGTTGCCCGGTCTTAGGTAGAACTCAACCTCAAAAGCTAGCTATTGAAGATAGGGTGCCCTCACACTTACATACTTCATATTACTTTGGTAAGTGCTCACTCAGCAGCACTCTACCCGTCTTTGATACCTAGCTCTGATACAATGTTGCATGGTCTTGGGTAGAACTCAACCCCTAAAGCTAGTTATTGAAGTGAGTGTGCCCTCACACTTGTATACTTTATAATTTATATTACTTTGGTACCTAGGTGATGTGGGACTTCACAGTGTTGGCTATATCAAGGGAGGTTGTACTCTAGGTTCTGCAATTTTAGGCAGTACCTTAATCATGATAGGTTGCTTAAAGTGTATGTATCTCTTTCTATTCCTGCTTAACTGCAAGATGGGTGCAGAGGCATTTTGCTTCCCTATTCATTTTTGGGTATTGTATCGTTGCTTCTTAATTAGAAAATGGTTGAGAAAACCAGTAGTGTCATGTACATGTCATGTGGGGTTGAAATTACAGAAGATCTGATGCCTTTATACCTTTGGGTTTGGGGGGAAAACCTCTCTCCGCCTTACTAGCCCGTCGATAATATTCAAATGCTCGAGCAATCTCTTTTTTTCTTACATTAAAACCAAGTAAATTCATTGATTAATGGTTTACGATATAATGTGCTATTTGATGTGTTAAGTCATTAATGTTGGGAGAAAGTGGTAATAGTTACTTAGTGGGCGCTTATACGAGATACCCCTTCTTGAGGGAAATATAGTGAAATCCTGACTTAACTTATTCAGATGTTCCACCTTGTTTTGAACCTAAATATTTGTTTATCTTGAAAAGCTACATGTTCCTTTTCTTTCTAGTCCTGCGAACACATTGCGAATCCTGGAGCAATGATACTACATAGACAGGTGGTAATATTCGCAACATCAACATGTGCTTTGTTGATTGTATCCGGATTGATGCTTCTAGAGGAAAAAGTTGCCCAAATTGATATGTCAAACTTTGGAGATTTCACTCATACTCTAAGCCAATAGCTCCATTGAGGATTTGATGTCTTGTACTGGTATTGTCGTTTCAGTAATCAGTGATCACTATAATCTAGATAAGCCCACAAGGTGAGCGAATCTAGCATATGCTCTTATTAGCAGTGTAAGAGGAATCCTGTGCAATTCAAAGCAGGATTTGGGAAGCTACCACTCCTAGAGTACAAGCGTACCCTTTTGCATTGTCTAGAGAATGCTACTATTGTGAGCACCCTGTGGGAAGCTGCAATAGAAAGTTTGAGACACTTGTCACGTTCTCGTACAGAAAGCATGTAACGTAAAACTGTTGCGTCAAAAAGCATCCTGTGGGAAACTACAGTATTAAGTCTTCCATGAGATCACTGTCATGTTCTTGTACAGAAAGATGTAACATAAATTTTTGGTTTGCATGTGAATGTTTTGGAGTGCATCAATAATCATTGGATTGCCTAAAGATTTCCTGACAATCTAGTTTTTCATGATCACCGCAAACCATGAGGGTCCAATAACCAGGATAGTAGTTTTTCCCTTGCCTCTTAAGAAGTAGTTTTTTGTAATTCTCTGTAATTCTCTATAAAGCATTGGAATGATTATAGGCGTATCTTTGGTAAATTGGGTTGAAGTTCAAAAAGCTTTGTATAAAAGGAAATTGGAACATTTCAAATTTCTGACGCGAGCTATCAAATTTTCTTATCACATGTGGATTTTTAAACTCTCTCTCTCTCTCTCTCTGACGCGAGCACATTCTCCCTTTATCTTTTTTCTTTTTCTCCTTGAACTCAAGCATGCAATCTTTGTTACAAAGTCTCTCATCCATGATCCATTGAATACATAAGGTTGTCTTTGTGCTGTCATTTTTTTCATGGTTTTTCGTTCCAGGCATATGCATTTCTGCATGTGACTTATGTTCCTTTTTTTGTTGAGCCTTTTACCCACATTTTTGACCGGCAAACAAGGTATTGCTAAATAATGAGATGGATTACTATAACTGACCTCTGATGTTAATCCATGTTGAGATCATTATTTATCACATTTGCTGTGATCAGGATGTTGGATAGCTTGATATACATTCTTGGGCGCATTTCCTAACGGCTTAAGCTTTTGGGACTACTAGTAACGTAGCACAGTATGAGAGTTCAGGTTGCAAGAGGTCTTGGGCGCAAGTCTCTCTGTTTGCATTTGTTACTCGTTTGCATTCTACTTCTCGCCCCTTCGTATTCTACTTCGCTCTATCTATGAAAATTTGCATCTTCACGTGTAAGATGGGTTGCACTTGAGAGAGGGTGTTGGATAGCTTGATATGCATTGTTGGGCCCATTTCCTAACAGCTTAAGCTTTTGGGACTAATGGTAACTTAACACAACATTCTTGTTACATTGGGAAACCAGGCATTGACAAATAGTAATATATATAAATGTAAGGATATATATGTATATATGTAGGAGTATATAAATATACATGTCTACATGCGTTAATGACCTCCTTATATGTTTCATGTTGAGATGTTCATTTACGAGATTCATTGGGCAATATGCCGATAATGTTTTGGAAAATGGGTTTGAATTGTTCTTTTAGTTTGTTCAACTGAGAACCTTACATCTATGCTCCTTAGATAAATCTTCTTTTCAAACTTTAACCATCTGAAATGTTACTTCATGGATATAAGGGATTTCGGGTTTGGCATAAATGTTTTTCTTTTCAGAAAGTCAAGTGGATCAGCATCGCCTTTGTAGTCCTGGAATTGGGATTGACTTTAGTGCGTCTGTGTGGTTTACTTTTTCTAATTGTCTAGTTTTGAGTTATTGCTTGGGAGATATATGTTATCCATTAACTTCACAGCAAAATGGACTCAACTTTTGCTTTTCATTACTATCATTATATTTCATTCGAGTAATGGTGGGAATTATTATCGTTGAAGCTATGGTATATTATCTTGTTAAGGCATGAAATAAAGGAAAGTGTTCGATGAATTTTGGAAATCACTTTCCATGAAAGTGTTCAAAACTTCCCTCGTTATGGCGACAATAAATGAAAGTGATTCTTGTGTATTTTTAATGAAGTTTTGAGTGTGATATCTTCAGAATATGGCTAGTCAAAACTTATGACTCTCTCTCTATCTCTCTCTCTCTCTCTCTCTCTCTCTCTCTCTCACACACACACACACAAAATAAAATGAAAATGTTGAATTGACTGTAGTTCTCAGGAGTCGGGGAACTTCTACGTATGACCTTTTTAACTATTTGGATTGATTTACATCTTAATCTGATCTCTCATCTGTTTAGGCAAGTTTAAGTTTATAAACAACGCTAAACAAGGAAGATATACGAAGGGTTGCAAACCTTGTAGAAAAAGAGGTCAACAAACCAAACAAAAAGGAGGCCCTATTAATGACCATTAGTGTTAAAAAGCTCTACAAAATCTTGACCAAGTATCTTTATTCAAGGCCTTCTTGAAGTCTGACTAGATTTCTGTGATTTGCTGTTGATAGCTTCTTGTTCTCTCTTAAATTCTTAAAAAACAGTGGTGGCTGCTATCTAGTGCAATACTTCAGTCAGTATGCTTTTGTCTTCAATGCAGTCCTTTTCCTTTATATGTTGTTCCTTTTAGCCGGGAACTGTCTTGGTTGTGTGATAGGTAATTCATTGCTTTGGTGTTTAATCCCTCCAACTCGCTCCCTATCTCTTTAGGCCTATTGGAATTATAAAAATTTCCTTCAATGGTCTGTACCTATTTTTCACGGCATGGGGGTTATATTGAAACTGATTTGTTTTCTTCTTTGCATATATGCTATAGATGAGTGGCTTGAGAATGAAGGTTGCTGGAAGATTCAAGCCTTGTCTTCACATGGGCTGTTTTGATCTTGAAGTTTTTGTTGAAATGAACCAACGGTCTAGGAAGGCAAGCATCAAAAATTCAAAACTAATGTCCTATCCTCGCTAGCTATTTTGTTGGCAGGTTCTGTGTTTTAGGAATTTTTTCAAGTCATCTGTGAGCCTTTTGTATATCTTAGCAAGCATTTTGTCTGAATGTAGTGGCAATGCCCTGTCTGCCTCAAGAATTACGCTCTGGAGAATATCATCATTGACCCATATTTCAATCGCATCACATCTAAGGTGGATGGACTCCTAATTTAATCTCGTTTGTTGGATACCTGTCTTGGTGCAATACGGTTTTTGCTTCTTTGCTTTAATTCTCTTCCACAGATGCGGCATTGTGAGGAAGATGTAACAGAGATTGAGGTGAAGCCTGATGGATCTTGGCGTGCAAAGGCAGACAGTGATCGCAGGGATTTAGGAGATATTGGGCAGTGGCACCTCCCTGATGGTACTCTTTATGTCCCCGACGATGTAGAAGCTTCATGTAAATCTGAAGCTCTTAAGCAAATCAAACAAGAAGGTGTCTCTGAAGGTCATTATTCCCCTTTAAAAATTGGGATCAAGAAGAACCAGAAAGGTTTATGGGAAGTAAGTAAACATGAAGACATTCATGCAGTTTCTTCTGGTAATGGGCGAGAAAAATGTCAAAACCATGGTCAGAATGTAGTCCCAATGAGCAGTAGTGCAACTGGAAGCGAAGATTTTAGTGTCAATCAGGACGGTGGTGTAAATTTTGATTTTCCTGCCAATAATGGGATTGAACTTGACCATGCATATGGATTTACCAGCCATAATTCTGCACTGTTAGGTGATGCAGAAGTCATTGTTCTCAGTGATTCAGAAGAAGAGAATGATAACATGATTTCTTCTGGAACTTTATACAAGAACAATCATACCGATGCTGGTGGTTCCACCTTTTCAGTTCCCCCACATGGAATTGCTGATTCGTATCCTGAATATCCTTCTACTGGTGTTAGTTCATGCCTGGATCTGTTCAATGCTAATGACGATGAATTTGGGATGTCCATGTGGTCTTTACCTCCTGATAGTCAGGCGGGCACCAGTTTCCAGTTATTTGGTTCAGATGCAGATGTGTCAGATGCCTTGGTTGATTTGCAGCATAGTTCTATTAACTGTCCGACATCAATGAATGGCTATGCAGGGACTACTATGGGATCTGCTGCTTTTGTCCCAGAGTCTTCTAATGGTCGTTCCAATGCTGATGTAAATGATTGTTTGGTTGATAATCCTTTGGCGTTTGGTGATGATCCCTCTCTTCAGATATTTCTTCCTACAAGGCCTTCTGATGCATCTATGCAGCCTAATTTGAGGGATCAACCTGATGTGTCAAACTGCACCCGCACTGACGATTGGATATCTCTGAGACTTGGGGGTGGTGCAATTAGTGGTCATGGTGAAACTGGGGCTGCAAATGGACTAAATTCTCAGTGCGTGCAAGCCAAGGAAGGGGCAAAGAATCCATTAGCAGAAACTGGTACGTGTGTTGCATTCTCTCTCATTTAAATTTGAACTCTTTTCCTTATTTCCTTTTCCCTCCTCTTTTCTTTTTTGTAGTCCGTATTTTGTTTTATTCTTGAGATTGCTTGTCAGACCTTAGTTCTCTGAAGTGCTGCTATATTGTAGGAATTTGAATATCATTGCATCAGCAGGTTGATAATTTCCTTTTGGAATTCAAGACCAAAATGAATGGTTAAACCGATTGGCAATCTGTTAGTTATTGACCATTGAATTCATGGACTTTTACCCTCGACTTTCTTCACATGATTCTAAAGCAAGGATCTTGCAATGTGGGATTCGGTATAATGCCAACTTTTCTCCATTCTGATCAGGACTTCAGACGTGGAACTTTCTGTGTCACTGTTTTATTATCCTGCCTTAGTAATTCACCGACAGACTCGACAGTGCTTATAACAAGGTGGTAGAATGACACTCATTAATAGTACTTTGGCTAGCATTACGATGTAAATCATGTCTGTTAACATTGGTTGTCAAAAGGTTTAAGAAGCTTCAGAGGGACTTCCTATGGGGTAGGTGTGTACAGGAGTTCAAGTATCACTTGGTGGCATTGGCACAAATTAAGGAAGGAGGCGTGAGTTGGGAAGGTTTGGCATTTCCAACTGGTCTTGCTAGGCAGGTGGTTCTGGTGATTTGCTCGCGAGAAAGTTTCTGTATGAGAGCAATTCCCACCCCCCCCCCCCCCCCCCCCCCCCCCCCCCCCCCCCCCCCACCCCCTCTTATTGTTGGTGGGGCCACTGTATTGTAAACAGGTTTTCCTATCACTTGCAAGGGGTGTTTTTGGGAGGATATCATGAAGCTTGTTAGTTTTCCAGTGGGTAGAGGGGACGGTGAAATTTTGGAGGCCTAAATGTTTGAGGGAATTTCATTCTTGATGTACCATTCCAAGATGATCCCTATTTCATGGATCTGCTGTTGTTTACCCCTCCACTTGCGGGTCAGGGGTCTCACGTGGAGAGGTAAACAAACAATCCATAACACTTGGATCACAACAAACAACAGTGCCCTTATGGGAAAAACAAGGGGGAACAAATTTGTCCAAAACCCTAGCTCTAATACCATGTTAAAGCATCCAACTCAAAACCAATTGGCGAGAGGCCGCCCAGGCTCATATTCAAGTTTTGGAGAAGAAAATTAACCGATGTGGGACAAAATCCAACTGTTTTGACAATTCACAATTTGGTTACGGGGCAGAAGATCTTGGTTTTGGTTGTGTTGTTGGTGGGTACAACAAGGAGACAGAGAGGGGGTGCTGGCTAGTTGGAGGGGAGGGAAGTTTTGTTCAGATTGGAGGAAGGCTAGTCTCTTGCTCCTTTATGCCTCGTGTAGTTGACTTGGATAGAACACAATGGTAGATCTTTTGGAGATAAGTAGGAACCTTTTGCACCGATTAAGACTCTTTTTTGACTGCTTTAGTTGGTTGTCTGGTAAGGTAGTCCTTTCTATCTATTTAGGGGGCCTTTTTGTCATTGGCTTTTTGGTGTCTGTACTCTGTATAGTGCTTGTAGAAGAACATATTTTCAGCTATGGATTGAATTTACTCTGGGGGCTAATATGCTACAATTTGCTTTGTGCAGCTTCTTTGCTTCTTGGTACGAATGACAACAGATCTGGTAAGAGAAGTAGGGAAATATATGATAGCGTCCCTTTCTCATTTCCTCGCCAAAAACGCTCTGTAAGACCGCGTATCCTTTCTATTGACTCAGACACCGACTAGAATAGTTGGCCCTTTCCAACCAGAGCTACTGTTGCTATAACAGACAAAACCTGTTTGGAAACCTACCAGAACTCTACCGGCTTGAAGAATTCAATTCTTGGCATGTTTTGGCGATCTGTCCCATCCTACTCCAAAGTGGATTTGTATTTTTGAATCAAAGAAACATGAGAAACATTTTGCACCTTTAAGTTGTAGACACAGCACATAGATAGGAAAATATTGCAAGAAAGTGAAGTGTGCCAGCATTGCAGAAACATTTTTATACTGGTGAGCTGTAAATTCTGTTTTATTTCTCGGGTTTTAGCACCTTTTTCCACTCCGTTTTTAATCCTAAATTCTTCTTCTCTTGACAGGGCTGGTATAAAGTTATTTTCTCGCAATCTGTCTCGTCACAGACTCACTGGTAGGAAGGATCCTTGCTGGAGACTGTAGAATAGAAATTTTAGTGCAAAGATTGGGAAACTCGTCTATAGGTATACTTCCTGTTGAATGGAATGGGAGGGTTCCCCAAAAGCAGCACAGACTTGCCCTTTTTGTCTCTGATTTTGAAGAGAAATCAGCCTGTAATTGTACACTCCTACTGGACTGAGTAATTTATAGAAATGCAGGAGGACTTGCATGAACTGTTCAGTGTGCTTTTATTCTTGGTTTTTCTGAAGCAGGGATTTGTGGTAATTGGTTATTTTCTCCTTCATGCATGTATTGTGTATTGTGTATTTTTACTTGTTCTGATGCCCGCTTTTTATTCCTGGGCACTTTCTCAATCAGAAATTCCATCAAAGCCAATCCCCCAATAGCATTGGTACCCCAGATAACAACACAGCTCCAGAACCGCCGTTCTCAGGTGCAATTTGATATTGCCATTTGTAAATGTATTGGTTGTAATATTTGCTTGGTTTCAGTTTGAGGAAGTCTAGAAACGCAACAATGTTCACAAGAATATGCTCAACGTGCTACGTGGCTGTGTTCGATTCTGTCCAATTGCCAATGCGACACTGTCCTGTCATGCATGATGGATTCTTAGCAGTTTGGGAACAAGCTGCACGCTGTGCGGTTGGGTATTTTTGGGCCACATTATGGGTCCAATTCAGTAATTGGAATCGTTCATCTCGTAGATGTAACAGCCCACCTTTGGGAAAAAGTCCCACATAGGCTGTGTTGGGAAAGTTGAAATAGTAAATAAAGTGATTCCGACTAGCCACTGTATAACCTGAGGTTAACCTTTTATATCACGTGTTTCGGCCAAGGTTTAAGCAAGTTAACTGGTGCGGGTTGTTACAATTGTTCTCGTCGAGAACGAAAATTAAGACAAAAACCATGCTTGATCGGAACTCAACAAGTAGTTAACTGAAAGAAATTTATCTCTACATTTCTTTTAAAAAGTGGGTTTCATCTAGTGCGCAAAGTCTATTTTTTCCAAAGGAAATGTGAACTGATCTAATCAAACTTTGATTATTATGAATTTCCTCACAAATATTTTTCTCGACGACGATCTCTCGGAGATGAATGATTTTGATCCTTGAATTGGAACCATAATTGGGCTCAAAAATACCCAACTGCACAGCGTGCAGTTTGTTACCAAACCATTGACAATCGAACGCTACTACTTGCACAGCAAAGGCTGCAAAGCAGCCGCGCACAGACCAGTTTTGCGCCCGTCTCGGGTCTCGCAAAGATGATCGAAGCCGCTCATTTTGTTCAAAATATTTCGTTTATGGTCCCTGTAAAAAATCACCTCAAACCGATATCGGAAAGGGTGTTTACGAATCATCTAACTTTGCTTCAAAATTTAACCATTTTTTACAGGGACCATAAACGAAGTATTTTGAACAAAATGAGCGGCTCCGATCATCTTTGTGAGATCCGAGACGGATGCAAAACTGGTCTGTGCACGGCTACTGTGCAGCCTTTGCTGTGCAAGCAGACTTTCTGTTGACAATCCATCTACGTCAAGTAAGATATCTTGGGCAAAATGTTGTCCATATTGTGGTGTTCCTCGTCTCAACCGGTTTGGGTTTTGTATGGTGTTTCCGATAGTGGAATGGAATGTTCTACGTGTGCACATCGCTCGCAGAGAGTAGCTTGTACCGTTTGGTTCACTATTCTCTTTCAAAGGAATGTTTTCGTTGAAGTTTATTTTCGTATTAATATAACTCGGTCGATCTTGTTCGTAAAAAAAGGGCTCATAAGCATGTTTGCTTCACTATTCTCTTCCAACGGGCTCCTAAGCAGCTCAGGCCAACTCCCAAAGACCTAATGTCATCATTGTGTGTATCAAAAGGCTGGCTTTTCTTTTTTGGTCTCATTACTTCTTTGGATAGATCTCGATGTGATCTTTTTTTGACAACAAAAAAGAACATCATATATATTAATGAGAAGAAGATTACAAGGGTTTAGCAAATACAAAACAAAACACATCGACGTGATCTTTTGAACTGTAAAAAAATAATTATTTTCATAAATATATTATTTTTAAGTTTGAAAATTATAAATAAATACTAATTTTTTAACAACCCTTAGCAGAATAAGCCTTTTAACTCAGGTTAGGTTTGGACCTGGTGGGAGGGAAAAGGGGAAGAGTGGGGACGAGGAAATGGAGAGGAAGAAATTGGAGAAATCCCGAGGACAATGCCCAATGCAATCATTTTCTCTTGGTTTGTTGTGTGGAAATGAAGTAGAAAATGAAGAGTACTATTTGTTTGTAGAAAATGAAAATAAAATAGAAGTAACCAACTTCTTCTTTTCTTCTTTCTTTCCTTTTTTTTAAGAAAAAAGAAAATGTACAGTGAAGACAAAAAGTAATACCAATATTTCTCTTCTTGTTCGAAATTCTTAATTTTTGTTAGTTAGGCGTAACTTCTTTATTCTTACTTATGTTTGTTGTTTCTGAACTTTATAAATTTTGCGCCAATTTTTTTTTTCTGAAGTATTCATTCGTCTCGGCAAGAAAAATCAGAAAAGTAAAGAAATAATAAAACTAAACTCAAAATTTTTTGAAAATATATTTAAATATTTTGTATTATTTTAAGTTATAGTCAAAATTTTCCACTTTTAAAATTGTTCTAGTCAAGACTTGACCAAGATTATAATATGAATAATTTCAAATAAAATTAACAAAAGCTCTGAAAGGGAAAACAAAGTTTAAAACAAAGTTAGGCCAAATTATCCCACCTCACTGATGTGGCACCTAGCTCATCTGATTATACTCCTTGGATTTTCAGGAGGAGGTTTGGGATTTGAGTGAATGAAAAGACGTCGAACACTCTTTAATTGTGAACTTATTAATTTCCTGTTAATCCCCCCTATGTGTAGGTAGTGCAGTACATGAAAAATGATCCAAGATTCACAGTTTCCATGAAACTGTTAGGGAAATAAAATAAATGGTTCAAATTCACAGTTTCATAGACCATTTTTCGTAGGAAAATTACTTTTGCGCTCCAATTTTTGTATGACATTTCAAAATTTGTGTTTTAGTGTGCCTTGCGTGTAGCAATTGGAGATTTAGTGATAGGTCCACTGTAGACATTTCATAAGTCCACAAGTTCACCTAATAGTTTTGTAAAGCCACAAGTTCACACAACCTAAACCCTAGGGTACCCAATGAAAGTGCCTAAAACCTTAAACTCTATCACTAAAAATATAAAAGTGCACCCTAAAACCCTATAAAAGTTTCTAAAACCTAAGGTAATCTACCCTACCCTTGGGTATCCTATCTCCTATAATAAAAAAGTGCACCATAAAATCTTATGAAAATGCCTAAATCTTAGGGTATCCTAAAATGGACTTGAAACTTTACAAAATTAATAGGTGGACTTGTGGACTTATGAAATTCACATAATAGACCTAAGACTAATTTTCTATAATTTTTTACATAAATTTTGTAGTGTCGTAATAAAATAATGTAGTGCCAAAATTATTTTTCCTTTTTTCATATTCATATACTATCTAACATTTTCGTACATATCCCTCATTATTCTCATACAATATTCTACCAACCATAGAAGGAGAGAAGGTCAACGCAGGAGATGGCATCGGCGCCTGTTGGTGGTTCGTCTCCAACTCCTCCTCCGCCGCTTAGAAGCTTTGATTCACCATCATCGCCGTCGTCGGTCGGTGCGGAATCCTCCTCCGTCTTTGATTTCTTATGCGACGAACTGTTGGTTGTCACTTCCGACCTTCGATGCTTTACCGATCCGCACCGGACCCAACCGATACATACCCTTTTAATATGGTCCGAAAAAACCGTGAGATGCGAATTATGATTGATTTTTTATTTAAAAATCATGGATTTATCAAACTGAAATAAAAAATAAAAATCTATACAATATATATACGTATTATAGTTAATAATACTAATAATTTTGCGTATATTTTTGTTTTTTTTTTTAAAATGGAAGATCTATTTGATGGTTTTTTTTTTTGTTTTTGTTGAAGTACTTTGTTGTTTTTGGTTTGGAATGTAACCCTTGGATAATGCTCGGATTTGGTGATGTTTTTGTTTGGGATGTAACCCTTGGATAATGGTGGAATTAATTTAGTTGCTTTGATGTAATACTTGGATACTACTTTAATGTTTTCTCTTTGCTTGGATGATTGGAATTTCGAAACCTGAAATGTGGAATACTTTGATATTACCTCTGTCCCAAAAATATTGTTTGATCCGTAAAATAGAAACTTAAAAATACTGCTTTTTTTGTAGAAAAAAATTCTAACTTTTTGCCGTTAGTCACTAAATATTACTGTGTTCTTTTAATCCATAGAAAAAGATTGAATTTTTATTGATAAAATGCAGTTTTTTAAGTTCTCGTCTATGCGAACTGGACAATCTTTTTGGGACGGAGGGAGTATAATGCAATTGCTTAGGTTGCTGTAAATGGAACTTGTATAAACTATCTTAATTTTGGAACATGGAATCAAGTATTTACAGGTCATAAATAATTTTGTTGATGTAATCTGTGAATAAAGCCAATACTAAACCGTTACTCATGAATCATGATTCGTATTGGAAGTAAATCGTGGGACTTTTGATCTGGACACGGAATGCATGTTTTAAAAATGTAACTCGCGGATTAGAATTCGCTTCATAGGAATCCAATACGTTCCAGTTCATGCGCAACCCTAATAGGTTTGGCTTAATAAGTCATTTGATTTTTTTTCGCATTTGTTACTTTTTTGCTATTTTTTGTAAATTACTTATTCGTCTCAACAAGGGAAATTAAAAAAGTAATAATAATTCAAATTTTAAAACAATGAACGAAAACAAAAATATTTCAATTATTTTTGTCTTTGTATTTGTCTTTATTAAAATTTTTTCGTAAACTGCAACCATTGGTTTGTGTGAAAAGAGGGAAAAGAAGAAGTAGAAAATGAAGGGAGGGACATTACAAGAACAAATCATTGTTACGTGTTTGTATAAACTGAAAATAAACTAGAAGTAACTAACTTCTCTTTCTCTTCTTTGTTTTAAGGAAAAGAAAAGAAAGATTAATATTAACACACACACACACACACACACACACACAAAAAGGAAGAAAATAATTACAGTATATTTTTGTTCTTGCTTGAAATTCTTAAATTCTTTATAATTTGGCCCAACTTATTTATTTTGATTTGTGTTTTTCTTTTCCGAGCTTTTCTATATTTTGCGTAAACTTTTTGAATCATTCGTCTCGATTGGAAAAATCATAAAAGAAATATAAATAAAAACTAAACAAAAAAATTAAAAGAAGATAATGATGTTTTATTTTAGATTATTTCCATATTTTGTGCATATTCGTAAGTTTTTGGTCAAATTCTTTTTACCATTTAAATTCTTTTCGTCAAGACGAGTAAACAATCTAAATAATTTGAGAAACTTATATAATGGTGTTTGCGGTCCTAATCACTAGTGTCTTTAGGAATTAGGCTCCGTTCCGTTAAGGTTCTTATTTTGTAGGAGCTTATTTTCTGTTATATGAGACAGATCATTCTCTCAGAATATATCACATTTAATTTAAAAAAATAAGTTGTGGAACACACCCTAATTCGTAGTTATTTTGCACGGTTATCTTTTGATTTTATCTTTTAAAGAAACTCATAATTATCTTTTTTCTCCTTAATATTCAAATATTTTACTGCTACTGTACTTTGGCCCATTCCGGTATTAAAAATAAGTACTCCATTTATTTGAAAGTAACTTATTAGTAGTAACTTGTAAATATTTTCTTCTTCTAACCTAGGATATTTTTTGGCCGCTGATTTTGTCACTTTATTTTTGTTAATGTCACTCACTTACAAGTATATTTTTGATGTAAAAATACACTTGCAGGGGAGTGACATTAAAAAAACAAAGAGTGACAAAATTATTTTCCTTTTTTTTTCTCAAATTTTAAAGAAACAAAACAAAAGAAGCCAAAAAAAGAAAAAAGAAAAAAACCTAGGTGGGGGGACTTGGGGCCCTTGGGGAGTATTTGTAAATCAAACCCTTGATCGCTAATCACTACTACAAACACGAAACCCTCATCTTCGCTCAGAGAGTTTATTCTCAAATCCCTACTTCTGCTTGCTTCGATTTTCATTCAGCCATGGGTTCTGGTCTCTCTCTCTCTCTCTCGCAGATTCATTACTGTTTTATTTTTTATTTTTTAGCATTGGAACTGGAAATATTATTTTTTTTTTGGAAAGTTGGAACTTGAACTGGGGCTTGTTCGTAGCTCTTTCGTGGATTCAGTTAATGGGAAAATTGGTATCAAACATATCATGCCAGGATCATATATATGTTTCTGAATGGTCGTTTTAGCGTACGCCACTGTTGGGTTTTTTTTTACTGAATGTATTTTGTTATTGTATTTTCTTCTGCAATTATTCTTTTGGGGACTTAATCGAATAATCTTTGCATAATGTTCACTTACTTTGTCCTATTTTCCCTGACTGCGTCTCAAAGCAACCGTCCGTGGCAAGAAAGAACAAGGCCGAAATAATAAGGCTCTTTTTGGTTTGGTGGGGACTTCAGATGACGGGATTTGATGTTCAATTTTTTGATATGGATTATGGATATATGTACTTATAGGTGGCTTGGGAAACTAGAGTGGTATATGGTCAAGAAGTAGAAGATATTTGTTTGGCTATGATCCTTTTATAGTTACAATCCTTTTTTTTAATGTGTAAGGTGTAAACTATCAAATCTAATGTGAGCTATTTTTATTCAGTAGTGATGATAATTCGCTGCTTTTGCAATTCACAGCTATCCAAACTGAACCTAAACTGGATAGGTTGTCTCATTGAAATTGCCTCATTCGGTCATTACTGTTTTATAAAGCATTTCAAATCTTCTATTAGTGTTCTTGAGAGTTAGTTTTGATTCCAGTGAAGTCTGTGTATACGCGATGAATAAATGAATAGAACAACCAGCGATGAATAAAAGTGAATTTACTCGGTTGATTTTACAATTGCTTAGCCATCAGGGTGTAGTACAAGGGGCAAGTTACATTTCTTGTCTGGTAAATTACTTTCGTTCCCTCTCTTTTTCTTTGTTTGGTATTGGAGATTTTGTTTGCTACACAAGCACTAGTGTGTAAAATGATATTCTGATGAATCTGATTGTTAATCAAAGCATATCCATGGAGACCTTGGCAATGGTTGAATGCTTATTATTCACCACCCGATATGCCAAATGTTCCAGATTTTTGTTGGTGAATTGATATTAGGCCTTATTTGCCTGTACTTAGACTTTAGTTGTGGATGATATGGTTGTTATTGGTTGTATACAAATGCAATCGCGCTTTATGAAGAGTGCAGTCTCTTACCGCATTGGGATTCCTACATGTGATTTTTTTCAACCCTTCTCACATAATATTTTAAAGGTTATGGTGGATGTGTTTGCAGATGCTGATATGGAGGACTATGGGTTTGAGTACTCAGATGAGGAGCCTGAGGAGCAGGACGTTGACATTGAGAACCAATATTACAACTCAAAAGGTAATTAAATGAGTTATGTTAAGTTCTAATGTAGTTCAATCAAAACCACTAGATCTATTGAGCTATATTCTTCTTATCATTACCTTTTTCATTCCTTGTTCTTGTCCCTTTGGGTGCACATCTTACTTAGGAGCACCATTATTTGTGGCTTGTGGAGCAGTACATATTTATTTCACGATTTTATGTAATTGTAGTTAATATTGGAATATTTTTTTTATTTTATGCGCGATTTTTGTGCTTTATGAGAGCAGCTACTTTGTGCATATATT
This sequence comes from Rhododendron mucronatum var. ripense, assembly GCA_019656295.1. Taxonomy (NCBI): domain Eukaryota; kingdom Viridiplantae; phylum Streptophyta; class Magnoliopsida; order Ericales; family Ericaceae; genus Rhododendron; species Rhododendron mucronatum. The sequence continues at coordinate 2,913,501 of BPLT01000007.1, forward strand.
TGAGTCCTCCCCTGTGCACATAAGATTTCCCATTATTCTCCATCTGAGTAGTGGTTGAAACCTTCCTTGACTTTCCATTCTCCAATAGAAGTGGCTGAACAGTGGACCTCTTGAGCTGGTGTCAAACGCTTTCATATCTAGGTGACACCGAAAATCTGTAACAGATTACGTGAAATCTTACTAAGAACGACTTCTGCAATAGAATTTTGTTGAACTTTGAACTTTTTTCAAATAATAGATAGGCTATGTGCTCTTATGTACGCTTGGTACTAACAAGAACCCAAACGTGATTTCAAAGTATGAAACTTCATTGTAAGGGTCTGAATACCCTGGTGGGCTCCGTGACACGCATCATAACGAGACATTACCATGCGTGAACAGCATAACTGGCCATTTGTGAAGATGAAGTGTGGGATTGAAGGCATCTTTCATTGTTGTTTACTCGTAATGGCGTGAATTGGCAGTCCAGTACTTTCAATCAACTTTGGGAAGGATGAGAATCTTGGAATTGTGTCTACTTATACTCCAATTCAACATTTTCTGCAAGTTGAGGAAGCACAGTACATAGAGTTGCGTTGAGTTGTTAATGCTGCAGTGTCTATAGGTTAGAAGTTGAAGGTTAAAAATTGAGATTTGGAATCTAATAAACTTTGTGCTTGAAATCGTGAATCGATCAATATCTCTCAGTGAGTGATGCAACTGTTCTATCATCCCTCTCCCTTCCACCAACCACTTCCAACCTTTACACCGCCACCTTCGTCTATGAGGTCGGACGTTTTCCACTCTAGTTTCAGAGTCCTATTGTGTTCTTGCCTCTCACTAAACTAATTTAAATGTTAATATCTCATTATCATACTTTTACATTTGCTTTGTGAAGCTGCTTCCATCCTGAGAAATCCCACACCTCAATCTTCGCACCGCCACCTTCATCTAAGCTGGTAAATGGTTAGGTCACTTTTGCATTCCTTCTCACTGGGCCATGCATATAGAATTATAATTGAGCTCTCATTGAGACATCTCCCCACACTTTTGTTTCTCATACGATGTAAAGACTCTCTCTCTGAGTTTGTCCTTTAGGTGTCTATATCATGCTACTATGCTATTGTTTTATGCTTTTCTTAACTCCTTTTCTTTATTTCTTTGAATAGGTTTGGTTGAAGCTGACCCTGAAGGAGCACTTGAGGGTTTTGCTGAAGTAGTTCGGATGGAACCTGAGAAGGCTGAGTGGTGAGTAGCGAATGAATTTGTCGAATAACAAGGTTATCTTATTTATACTAGTCAATTCCCTTTTAGCTCCGGATGAGAAAGTGTAAAACTATAGATGATGACATTATTGGAGTATTTGTGTTGAATCCTTACATGATATTGGTGTATTGTAACTCTTGTTATATTTGCTGGAATGATGCTGCGAGATGTAGGATGGTTTTGCCTTTGAACATTGGCATTGTCAGACATCTGAAGGCACAATCTTTCTCCGCCTATGTTTAGTAAATCCCAGCTTTATTGTCATAGCACATTTGCTCAAAAGCAAAGGGTGTTATTTTCTTATCACAAAATTAAATCTGTGATCACATCTTGTCACTATTTTGACTTTGTGGTTCCTTTATACGCTAAGAGAATGTACATGTCATGGAGTGAATGTTTTTGCAGATATTGATAGACTCTTGCCCCAACCCTCCCTCACCCAGTTTTTGTACTATTATCTTTCTAGGTTGTAAGGTTATTGTTACTGAATTATTAACAAAATTCTCTCTTCAGCTCAAAGAGGACTGTTGATTGGAAACATTTGATGAGGGTCTTCTCCCTCTCTCTTTCTCCTCGTCACCTCTTTCTTGTTTTTTCCTACTTCTTTGATCTGGTTCCGGGAGAGGAAAGAAACCGAAGTTTGAAAAATAGGGTGGAGTTCATGCAGTGCTTATTCACTTTATACTTTGTGACTGGATTTTTATACCAGGGGAATTTCGCAGTTATTGTGAGCACATTAAATGAGACAATGTGTTGTACGTACGTAATATGCTGTAAAGGGTATTAGCTTATTGCCGATCAGAAAAAAGGTAGTTAAAGATTCTGGCATATGCTATGCATGTTTGTGTACATTGGATCCTTTTATTCAGACCTTTTCTTTTGCAACTTGACAAGTATCTTTTTCTTTTCCAGGGGATTCAAAGCTCTGAAGCAGACCGTTAAGCTCTACTACAGATTAGGGAAGTATAAAGAAATGATGGATACTTACAGGGTGATGCTCACTTATATCAAATCAGCTGTGACACGAAATTACAGTGAAAAATGTATAAACAACATCATGGATTTTGTTTCTGGACCAGCTAGTCAGGACTCCAGTCTCTTGCAAGAGTTCTATGAGACAACCTTAAAGGCCCTTGAAGAGGCAAAGAATGAGGTAACAGTTTTAACCTTGTCTCACACTAGTCAACCCTTTTTTCCCCTTCATTTCTTTTCCTTTTCTTCTCTTAACAAATTTCATTAAATTCCTCTTGGAACAGAGGCTCTGGTTTAAGACAAATCTAAAGCTTTGCAAGATTTGGTTCGATATGGGTGAATATGGGAGAATGAGTAAGGTATAATATTCATTTCGGTGATAGCTTTTGTAAACCTTTAAGTATGGATAGTAATATATTGGACCTTATTAGATTTTGAAGGAACTACACAAATCTTGCCAAAAAGATGGTTCAGATGATGAAAAGAAAGGAACACAACTCTTGGAGGTGTATGCAATTGAGATACAAATGTACACTGAAACTAAGGATAACAAAAGGCTCATGGTAAGAAAATGTTCAGTTTATTACCCTTGTGTTTTTTATTTTGAGGATGAAACGTTGTTGCGATTGTGCATTATGTGACTGCCTATTAAGAAAATGTTGTACTGGTATAATTCTTGTTTGCTATTGAGGGATAGAGCAGAAGTGCTTGCCTATAGTCTCTTCTATACCAACAACATAGTTGTTGGTCTTGCGCATCCTTGCAGATACTGCAGTAGCACTGCAAATTGTGATAAATGCTGAAGAGGAGGAATAAGAGAAATGAAAAAACTAACTGTTAATGGTATCTCACTTTGCCAGGTCAGCAGTGGTATTTGTGGCACTGCCGATCTTCTTCTTTGTGTACTGTAGCCTGAGGTAGCTCTAATGCTGGGGCTCTCAATTTGCCCCAAATGGGAGCATGACTGGGCTCATGATGCTAATCGATAGGGATACTTTAGTGGCTGTGCTTTATTAAGAACTGGGTTTAGATTCTTTAGAATTAGAATAATTCCATTATGTGCGGAGCTGAGAGGAGAAATGGTTTGAAAAAAATCACCTTGTCCGTAACATAGCCTTGGGGTTAAGCATAATATTCAGAACATATCTTTGGTGTCTCTTTGTAATGGGGGTTTGAATATGGGAAAGTGGTCCTGATTGATATCAAATGTTTGTAAGTTGAATCAATTAAAACTAAGTTTCTGGAAAATCAATTGGCTATGTTCGTTTCGATACTTAACTGAGTTTTAACTTAGTTTTCTAATCATTACCCTATATCTTTCTCCAATTATTACCCTATTTATTCAATTATTACTTTCATTTTTCTCTCTATCTCTCTTTACTCATTACCTATCTCTCCAATCATTACTCTATTTCTCTCTCTACCCACTACCAAAACTAAAATATTCCAAACTCTCAAACGAACAAAGCCAATGTTTGTGGGACTCTGAAGTTAAGATATGCCTATCCCTGTTATGATGGAAGTTGTATAATCAACTAAAATTGTTAATCCATGACTCTATTATGGTCATATGCATTATGGTGGCTGAAATTGCGTTTTGAAACCTTGGCATTAATCAGACATCATAGGTAACCCATTTAAGAAACTGGTAATTGACATGCACTTACTAGTTATCGATGTTGTTTTACCTTTTCCGTTGTGGGTCTTGACTCTTGGCATCCCAGTTCCACTGCTTTATAGCTGAGTTATCATATGTTATGGATTTCTATGGGGGGATGTTGTTCCACACTTCCAGAATGAATTTGTCAAAAGTGTTTGTTCTGTATTGTTTCTTCAAATATTATGATATGAAGTTTCAATATTCCCCTGGTGGTCTCGGTCTCATGAGCATTTTATAATTGGACTGATGCAGCAACTATACCAAAAAGCATTGTCTATCAAATCTGCAATACCGCATCCTAGAATCATGGGAATCATTCGCGAGTGTGGTGGGAAAATGCATATGGCAGAACGTCAATGGGCTGAGGCAGCCACAGATTTCTTTGAAGCTTTTAAGAACTATGATGAAGCTGGTAACCAGAGGCGTATCCAGTGTCTGAAGTACGTTTGCGAGCTTACTAGTTCTGTATGTGTGTGTTTATTTGTTTTTTCCTAGTTTTATGAGTGACTTTGTGCGTACTTCTAAACAATGACACCAGCTAGAGGCAAAGACTCTAAAGATGTATTTAAAGTTTGCTACACACAATTATTCTCTTCCTCCATTTAAACATCAGTATTTGGCCCTCTCACTTGGCAGATATTTGGTTCTGGCTAATATGCTGATGGAATCTGAAGTTAACCCATTTGATGGGCAAGAAGCAAAGCCGTAAGTTCTTTGAAAGAATTTGTGTTTAAATCTGTCTTATGTATTCTCCGCATCATATTGGTTGCTCTCTATCTCTCTTAGGTATAAAAATGACCCTGAGGTTTTGGCAATGACAAATTTGATAGCCGCATATCAACGGAATGAGATATTGGAATTTGAGAAAATCCTTAAGGTATGGCTACCGCACTTAATATGGTACTATCCATTTATTTGAGTTACAGATTTTATTTAGTCATCCTCTCTTCTCTTTAAATTAAGTGGGTGTTGGAATTTCCTCAGACTAACAGAAGGACGATAATGGACGATCCGTTTATTAGGAATTACATTGAAGATCTCTTGAAGAAGGTTAGGACCCTAGTGTTGCTAAAGTTAATCAAGCCTTACACAAGAATTCGTATGCCCTTCATATCAAAGGTAATGGTTGGGTGTTTATGTGTATATTTCTAATAGTGGACAGATGTTTTATTCTTCTCATAACGCAAAGGAAACCTAATCATATTGTGCTACTAGCATCACTTCTGCTGTTATCAATCTTGGGTTCTTCAAACGCAGGAGCTTAACATTCCCGAGAAGGACGTTGAGGAATTGTTGGTTTCTCTAATCTTGGATAATCGTATCCATGGGCACATCGATCAAGTCAACCGGCTGTTAGAGTGCGGTGACAGGTGAGAGATCTAATTGCCATTCTTTTTCATTGTCCATTGGGAAATATATCCTGCAGTTCTTTTCTTGAATTTTTTAAAATTGGTGTCCTGCAGCTCAAAGGGAATAAAGAAGTACTCCGCCATTGATAAATGGAATACACAACTCAAGTCCCTCAATCTAACCGTCACCAACAGAGTATGTTGAGATCATACACAAGGAAATGGCGCCTTTAGGATTGACTCTGGCTTGATATCATGTTCTCTTTTGCCGTGATGTAAGTTACTATGCTAGTTAAGAGGCATTCTACAACTCATATACTGCAACTTAAAGGTGAAAATTTCTGATCGTACAAGCGTGTATGAAAGCCCAAATCGGCAATTTTCAAGGATCTAGGCCCATGTCCTGGAGCGGATAATTTTTATGACGTTTTGGCTTGATAACTAGTTTTGACTACTACTCTTTGATCTAGTCGATGGAAGAAAAGATATTTCTGGTTTAGAGATGGAGGAAAACCAACAAATGTTTTGTCCAGTTCCCCTATGAATATGTATAGACATGTTGAAAAAACTTCAGATGGTACTATTGGGGATCAAAAAGCCTCTTTACTCATACTATGTTGGATTACAAATTACAATGGTTATTTTGTTTTATATCCATGGAGCTAACTGAGTCGCACAAACAAGTCTCTTCATGGAAGTTGAGGAAATGGCTGCTTACCTTAGCTGCTATTTCTAGCAAATCTACTTGTACTAAGAAGAAGTACTTGTACACTGAGCATGGGTATAAAAAGTGTCGGACACAGGCCTGGCCGCCTGGGGCAAGCGGAAGCCACAGCCTCCACACTTTTGAATAAATTGTCGTCTTATTTCTGATATTCATAGCAAAATTCATTTCGTAAAATGCCCGCGGCAGAGGCGTGATGGATTTCCTGGATGGTGTGTAATGAAAATTAAGAAATGCTAAATCATCACAAATTGCACCATGAATGGTCTTCAGACAGAAACACGATCTGGTAAGTAAGTGGAAGTGTGCATGCCACATCCGCCCCAGAACACAATTTTAGTGCTAACAAGAACATAAGGAGAGTAGAAAGGATCATCTGTGGTGTGAATTAAATACGAGATTCACTCACGAGCAATGATACAAACACAATTTTAAAACACACTCTGGAATAGGATTGTTCAAAAAATCTGGTGAACCATGAAATCAGTCCGGATCGAATTGATCTGTACCTTTTAGGTTTTGTTCGTGGATTAATGGTCCAGGCACGGATTGAAAAATTAAAAAATTATGACTCGCGGTTCGGTCCATAGATTTTCAGTAGTATTGTTAAAACTTTTGGTAGTTTATGTAAAGATGTGTACTATTTGATGTAGGCCTGATTACGATTTCTGTAGTACGATTTTGTATTGAGATTTATGTGTTTTGAGATTCCAACAAAATAAAGATTATTTGGCTTTGCTAGTGGCTTAAAGTTGGGTTTTTTTTTTTTTTGGCTTTGTAAGCCAACTAGAAAGCTGTAATCGCTTATCATATTTTTTGCCTTTTGATTTGGCTTCAAAATAAAAACCTATTTCTTAGCTTCCAAGTAGTATCGCAAAGGAGATGAGAAATGAAATCCGTGGATAAAATCGTGACTGATCCGCAAGTCACGGATTGGATTGAAACCGGACTGTAGGAATTGTGGTCTGGACACAGATTTCATTTTTGTAAAAACCGTGAATAGCGGTTCGGTCATCAGATTCCTAGAAATCCGATCAAATCCGGAGTGCGAGCAGCCCTACTCTAGACACAATTGTGTTCAGAGCCATTGGATGCAGATGAGTCAACATATACCCAACGGTTCTAAGCACATTTGTGTTTGAAGTTACGTCCGAAAGATGTGTTCTTAGACTTTTCTTTCATGAAATGGTGTTAGGATTATAAAAGATGGAGCAAAATTTGGCCAAGCCATTCTTAGACTCCCCAAATGGCTCCCCATAATTTAAAAAAAGAAAAAAGAAAACGGATAGAAGAGATTCTTTACATCATGTATAGATTACAAAGTACAAACTCGGGACGATACATCAATTGTAAGAGTTCATAACATAATTAAGCCCAACTACTCAGTTAATATAAGAACTAAGCCCATCATATGGAAAAACAAAAAAACAAGGAAAAGTCCATTTAAGGGAAGAATACTATACGCAGATGAGAGGTGGCGATATTCAAACTCTTGATCTCTTAATGATCAGCAAGAGTCTTGACCAACAGAGCTAGCTCTAGTTGATTAAAATAGCTGCTCATTGAAGAAGAGATTTCTGATATGAAAATGTCTCGCCATTGGACACACTTGTAGGTGCCATTAACAATTCTTAATTGAGTCAGTTTATATGCGATTTTGTCCCAAGTTTAATCGGAACCTCCGCTAGTAGGTGGCGGAGCTGGTTCCCAAATATTTTTCGGAGGCGTTGACACATTTTGAATTATCAAAAAATGGGGGATGATTTAGGCTTCGTTTATTTCGATGTAAAATGTTTTACAATACAAAATATTTTTTTTTAGAAAACAAATTTTAAACTTTTATTTTTCGTTATTTGGTTGGCATTTAAAAAATATTTTCAGAGACCAACAAAATAGTGTAGAGAGAGGGGGCTTAAATGGTGGAGAGATATGAGAATATTAGAATTGAACGTGGGTTAGGACTGACGATAGAGGAAACTGAGCAGTGAGAATTGCAGTAGAAGTTATTGGGTTTATTTCGGAAAATAACTTACGGAAGATTTAAGGGTAAAATATTTTCCTCACTTTTTACAGAACCAAACACCGAAAAATAGGCCAGAAAATATTTTACGTTCAAACAAACGGAGCCAAAATATTTTACGCTCAAACAAACGGAGCAAAAACTCAAATTTTAACTTGAAAATCTATCGTTAGAAGAGAAGTGAATTTAATTTTCTGATCATTACTCTTTGGTTTAGACGAATTAAAGAAGCAAAATAAGTACTACTACTAAATTACTAACAGGACAGTCTGAATACATTTTCCAAGTATATAAAGAAAAGGAAATAAGTTATGTTCGGATATCCGCCACCGCCATTTGTGGGCTTTGCTGTGCAATCATTGCGATAATCTGAATCGTTCATCTTGTAAAATTCGCAGTATAATGTATTCATCTAGAGTAGAGCCCATAAGACGAATGGTTTATAAATCAGACGGCTTGGATTCTGTCAATAATTTTTAAGTTAGAATGTGTTTGACCTTATATTTTATAAATCAAAATTGAATTTTGGATATACCTATAGATGTTTGATCAAACTGATTTTATGCATGAATACTTAATCATACGGGCTCTACAAGATGAACGATTCAAATTATCGAAATGAATGCACGGTGGGGTCCACAATGGGCGGCGGAAAACCCATCCTGAAAAACTTAACTTACTTTTATTCTCTTAAATAAAAAAATAAAAAAGAGAAAATGAAAGGAAAACAAACAAATAAACAAATCGAAACCGGTTAAAGGTTCGATCAAACGAACCGGCCTACTGGTTTTCCCCCAATAAACAAATCCGCCCCAGGGCTAGGGCTAGGGAAAAAAAAATGTAGAAGTAGTTCCGGTTGGTTCTGATTGCCATGCCAAATTTAGGTCATCAATTGGAAGAAACAATTCGATCGCTACATCATCATCGCCACATCGATTGCTCGGTCCACCTCAGGTACTTGATTGATTGTCTTCTGTATGGATGTATGTGTATATTGTCGTTTTCTACCAACGATTTCTCTCGTCTGGTTTTTCCTTTCTAAGCATCGCTAATTTGTATCTATCTTGTTATATTTGGTTTAATTGATGATGAATTTGGGATTTTTAATCGAATCTTTGTCACCATAATGGTAATTTAATTCGGTGGTGTTATGTTTTAAGCTTTAGGATAGTTGAAAGATGAAGTGGCAATTTCGGCTCAGTGAGTGTGATCTATTGATTGTTGGGTTTCTGTGTTTAGTTACATTATATTTTTGATAACCCAGGTGTCCGGGCCAGCTTTCGTGCACTGGGGAGCAATCCCACCGCCCACTTGCGGGGGTCCTAATTAAAGTCAGAGCTGACCCATAGGAGTTGATAGCACCCGAGACCTTAGGAGGGAGCAAACTCCTAAGTCCCAGGTTTTGACCATTAGACCAACCCCTTGGGATTTGTATCTAGTTAGATTCATGTTTTTCATCATTGATTTTGGATTTAAAGTGTTTTAACTTCTTCTTTTTTTCTTGTTTAGTTGGTAGTAATCAATTTTAGGATCATACACTGTTTTTGGTAGACCGGTATTCAAGTTTTTCAACAACTAGATCGTAGTCAAGGTTTATGGAAAACGTTATTTACCAAAAAAGGAAAAACAAGTTTTCATGGAAAATGTCCATATATTGTGCAATGTAAATCTTATTTGCTAGAGAAAAATGAAAAAACCGGAAAGTCAGCTTGATTTGTCATATTCAACTCCTGAATGTTTGAACTCAATCATATTTAGTCCAGTAGTTGAACCACTCATTTGTAACGTGGTTTTAGATAACGGTTGATAAAGTTTGTTGGGCTCAATGTTCTAAAAGTCGCTAGGTGCTAGTCGGGCAGTCGGCCACCTTCGAGCAATTAATCGGTGCATATTAACTAATAATCGGCGATTCAATCGTTAGTCGGACCTAATCAGATAGGCCCCCACTAGTGATTAATCGGCGATTAATCGCCGATTAATACCTTGTTTTAGAACACTGGTTGGGCTTTAAAGGTTTAACATCGCAACTTGCAAGTGATACTAATTGTTGTTTTGAATTTTGATTCGTAATTTTCGGTAATTGTTGTGCTTTAAACCTACAGTAAGGGTAAGTTTGTTACAAAATGATTCACACCAAATCTCCAACTTCCTCCTAATGTCCTCTCACTTGTGTGATCAATTAAGTTACGCCTTGACTATGTGAACAATTCTGTTTGTGCGCTCGCGCTCGCGTGTGAAGATCTATTGAGATTTCGTTCTGTCTCTCTCTCTCTCTCTACTAACCATGGAATTCTGATGGACTGAAGACAGAATCTTTTTTTTCAACTGCTAGTTAGGAGAAACATTGATAAAGTCAAATCAGACTAGAATGGCTATTTCTTGTAGGAAACTAAGATGGTTTAGATTAATTGTGTCAATGTCCAGGTTTGTTCTCTTAATAAATTTTTGGTCTTCTTTTCACACTGTAAACTCTACACAGGTAGGTTTATTTGATGAACGTAGATGATGGGGTTTCAGACAATGGGTTCCCATGGGATGGGCCAACAGCCTCATCTACAACCCTTAGCAAGGCAAAACTCATGGTTTAGCTTGACACTCGGAGAAATTGAGAACCAATGTGGAGAATTCAGCAAGCCACTAGGAAGCATGAACCTTGAGGAATTGCTTAAAAATGTTTGTACTTCTGAAGCAACTCAGTCCAGCGCTATGGATATTGGAAGTTCTTCTCCGGCATCTTCCCTTCAGCGTCAGGCCAGCCTAGCATTGGCTAGGGCTTTTAGTGGGAAGACGGTTGATGAAGTGTGGAGAGATATCCAACAAGGGCAGAAGGGAAAAAATGTTGAGGAGATCAAAGCTCAGGAAAGAGAACCAACTCTCGATGAGATAACTTTGGAAGACTTTTTGGTAAAAGCAGGGCATTTTGCTGAAGTTTCGTCTGGACCTCTTGTTGGAGTGGATAATGCTGTGACCACTCAAAAGGTGCAGCCGCAGATATCCCTGTCACCAAGTCGTTCGATTGACACACTATCAGACACACCCCGACCAGGCCGAAAGAGGGGATCCGCAGATGCAATCGAGAAGACTCTTGAGAGAAGGCTCAAGAGAAAGATTAAGAACAGGGAATCCGCTGCACGCTCACGAGCAAGAAAACAGGCATGCTATTAAGATGTTTTGTTTTTTCTCCTGCATACCATAAAATAGTATTGGATATAACATTGTACATTGGTATTCTTTCTTGACTCTTGAGTTTGTCTGTGACTTTGGCATTGTGATTTTGTAAACGCAGGCGTACCACAATGAGCTGGTGGCCAAGGTTTCATGTCTTGAAGAGGAAAATATAAAGCTCAAGAAAGAAAAGGTCAGGGGTGCTCATTTGTCTTTTGTGTTAGTATATTTGTTATTTTTGTGAGAGTTACACAGATGCTAAAGTTTCTTAAATGTTCTTCGAAGAACATAAATAAACTTATCAGGATGGGATGTTCTCTGCGGAAACTTAGGTTTTGTCACTAGTGCATTTTCCCTTAAGAAAGGATGTATGATGACCAATCCTTGTCGGCAAACTTGAGGCAAGGGCAACAAATAGGACATTTAACCTGGAAACTTCTTAAAAGTAGAGACATCCTGTTGATAAATTCCAGTCCGATAGCAATACATCACGATCATGTGTAACATTGGTAAACAAGCATCGTAGTTAGTATATAGTCTGATCTTTTATTCAGCTTGTGGTAATTCAAGACCCATGACTTGTATAACCTGGAAAGTTTTCAACTCTAATGACAGGACCAAGAGTTGGTACTTGGTAGGACCTGTGGTTTTTATATCTCTTTCCATTTTGCATAACGTAATGCATTAATGCTGCTCTCTGGAAGTACTTCATATTCTTGAAGTTAAAAATACCTTTAGCATATATGTTCATCGCAATGGGGAAAACCGTTACGTATGAATGTGTTACATACGTGTGACTCACAAGAAATAGCTTGTTGTATATTATGAACACACAAAATGTTCTGTTGCTGACGGACAGAAGGAATTGACAATACGCAAAACCATAAATATTGACACAGGAAAAAGTAAAAAGTATATTACTCTCTAGATTTTTTCCCCCTGAATCTAATGCGGTAGCTTAATATTCTCTCCCTCTCAATCAAGTAACTTCCAATTAATATTCAATATACAATCCGATTCATTTCTACTAGATAAGACGCGCTCTTACTTAATCCTTGTCTATGACCGCTTGCTTTTCAAATTTGGCTAATTAATTATTTGTACTTCTTATGTGAAGGAATTGGAGAAGTTATTGCCATGGGAGTTGCCTCCAGAACTAAGATATCAGCTTCGAAGAACGAATTCTTTCTAATATGATCTGTGTGATAGGTTTTGTAGTTATTGAGTGCGTCTGTGGAGGTTCTTTCTTTCTTTTTGGGAATGTAATCTTAGTCTTTTTATATATAATAATAACATGATGTAGATATGATGGCCCATTTGGGATATTGGGAAAGGAAATCAAGCAAAGAAATGAGTCAATGTTGTTTCTGCTTTGAGTTATGATATTAAAGTTTGATGTTTGGATGGAGGCCTGGGGCATGTGGATTTGCCATCTTGATTTAGGTTTTTCTCGATTTGTCATCTTGATTTAGCTATGTTTGGATCTTTGATTTGTCGAAATATTTAGTAGAGAGATGAGAAAATGAAACAATTTATTCCTGCGCATGCGGAACAATTTCTCAGTTGTCATAGTAAGTAAGTAGTACATTTCTGTCGACCATGTAGTTACCGATGTCTGGCAGACTTACCTATTGGCAGGGATGTTCTACCCATCAAGCTTTACGACGTAAACGGCGATTCAAATTTTTACAATGTAAACAATTTGAATCAAATTTTGAGCTCGGTTTGAAACTCTTTTTTTTAGACTCAGCAACACAAATTCTATCTAACCGTCTCCCACCGTAGCTATTAACTTTGTGTTACTAATTTTTTACTTCTCAGAGTGAAAATTTCCCTAAAAAATTCATTAAAACAAAATTTCTAAATTATTTGTATTTTCTGAACTTCTTTGCGAGTTCCTTTTGCATGTATCTCATTTATGATTTCTTTCGACAAGACAAAACTTAAAAATTTAGTATTTCGACCGAAATTTAGGAATTAAAATCACCAACCGTGAAAATAAGCTAGTATTACTTGAGAAATAAGTTAACTTAGGCCAAAAGTTTACTCCTTTAAATAAACTTTTAAAAATTCTGATTAAAAAAAAAACTTATAAAAATTCCCGGGACTTTTATCCAATTTTCTGCCACGTAGGCTGCCTGTGGACATCACCGTCTGCTTCTCTCTCTCTCTCTCTTCAAGGGTTTTGTCAAATTTCGTTACAGAATTTTCATCAATGGCGGCGACTCCGCCTGAAAACGAATCGTCGGAATCCAAAGCCCTGTCCACAGTCTACTCCGATTACCTTTGGAAGAGATTATCCAGTTTCTTTCCGTTTTCTGGTTCGAACATTCTCGGCAAACTGTCGAATCTCTACCGCCAATTAACTCGCGCCAGATCACGCCGGCGAGGGCCGTGCCTCCCTCTCCCATTGCCTTCCACTTCACTCGACTCTATTGTGTAAGCCCTAATTCTCTCTCTCTCTCTCTCTCTCTCTCATGAATTAACTGTTAGTATTTTTTAACTGCTCGTGGTTTAACTGTTTGAAACGTAACTTTAAAATACAATTCTGAATGCAACTGCACCTAGAGCCGTTTGATGCAGGTGCTCCAAACACAGTTGCGTCAGGAAGTTGTGTTCCTAGACTTTCTGTAACTGTTTCTCTTTGCACTTGATTACTCCCTCCGTCCCATTTTGATAGTCCTCAATGAAAAGACGCGTCATTTTCGAATCAGAAGATATGTACTTATGTATGTGATTTTTTGAACTTTTTTGCACCAAATTAAATAACTAGTCGAGATCTCTAATTTGGTGCGATTTGTTAAGTACTTTATTTTCTTATCCGAAAATTGCACGACTTTCCTTCCTCAGGGGACTATCATTTTGGGACGGGGGAGTACTTTATGTGTGGTTTGTTTGGAATCCAACTGCAGAACATGTATTGAAGAGTTGAACACGTAGCTACATTTGAACTTCCAGTTGAGAGAATTTATATTGAGCCAGTCCCCAGAAAAATGCAAAGAATAGAGTGAAGAACATTAATATTCAGCCTGTTTGCTGAGGCCGTTTTTGGATTGAGGGATTTGATGAGAGAAGAAAGGAAGGATTAGAGCAATTTGGTGAGAATGGAGAGAGAAGTAAAAAATTGGGATATTTTCCTTCCCCTTTCTTATGACACCCTTTGTCACAATCTAAAAAGGGGTGAATTTTGTTTTAACAATGTTTCCGGACAGTTTGCGAAACCTGTTTTTTTGATAGACTGACAACTTTTCGTGAGGCATGGAAAACTATTTTTCTTAGATATAAATAGGATAGGATATGAAAACCATTGATGTCTTTGTTTTCAGAAGCCGCTACTGCAAATCTCTTTTAAGGCCTTCTTTTCTATTTTTATCTTCCATATCAAATTGTCAACACTTTTCAGAAAACCCCTTTAGTTGATGGGTTTGCAAACTTATTTTTAAGGAAACTTTTGCATAGTAAACTCATTTCCAAGAAAAACAAAAAATTTCCCTCCCCAAACCCAAGAATCATTTTCGCTAAAGAATTACCACTATTTCACAACAACCAGTGTTATGTTATCAAATACAGCGACGACTAACAAAACATGCCAGCTACCTTTCTTCCGTTTTGTCTCCATTATTCGCTGCACAATAACAGGAGCGGAGCCATGAGCTAGCTCAACTTGGGGCAGGCGTATTATGACCATAATGTGTGAATCGAGGCCATGTAAATTTTTATTGCTGGCTGTAGATCCCTCTGGTAGGTGAATGTGATCATGCAAATGCAATTGGTAAGGAAAGATTTGGCAACAGTCTTGTTATGTGGAATTTTCATTGTTGACTGCCATTCACTTTTTTTTTTGGTAAGTAAAAGATTATATTACCAAAAAGGCATTAAGGAATGCCGCCCGTATACAATTGTTGAGTGCCATTCACAGTATTCATTGGTTACTATGATTCTTAGGGAGTTCATTGTGGGTAGACTGAGGACACGTCCAATTCTTCAGAGTTTTGGAGGCCATTTGGTGCTTTTTGGTACTCTTTAAGGCACTCTTATAGAAAGGGTAATCAACCTAACTTGAGTAGGTTGTAGAATTAATTGTTATTTCTGCACATATGCCTTATTTTCATTCTCTTGGCATACATATACACACATGTAGTTATTTCTATTCATGTTTCAAGTGTATGGAGGAACTTTTTCTCTTTTGTATCTTTGCCCTTTATGGCCAACCTGTTGATGTTGTTCATGTTCACAAATATGAGTAAGTAAGGACAAATAATTGTATAATTTGGATGATAGTTTGGAATCTTTGGATCACTCACGAACTTTTTTTTATATTGCAAATGGCCTTCTATGGGGTGAATTAAAAAAAAATTACGAGCATCCTTTGTGAAGTTTTGTTATATATACACCATACTGCATTGGAGCTCTAGACCTTTTGAGTCCTTAAATAATTGGTTCTTGACCCCGTGGTCCATTTACACAGGAAAACTTCTGAGGCATCAAGAGTGTTTGATGTTTTACAAGATATTTTGGAGCATATCTGTTTAGATTTGCATAACATCCAGGAGAACTTACATTTTTGGCAATCTAGAGCAGAGGTTAGTAATTGAGGTCCTCACAGTGGGTAATCTTTTTTCTTGGGGAGTGTAGTTACTTTTGTAGTGGGCGCTTTCCTTATATGCAATCTCAAAATTTAACTTCTAATTGTTTCATTCATTTTCAGGCATCAAATGCTCGAAAGGTGTACTTTTTACTTTTTGAGAGAGGGCCAAGGGCATTTATTCATGGAACTATTCGACTGGTACGCGAATGTGTTGTTGAGGGTTATGGCATGCAAAATCTCAGTCGCTCTGCATCTGCTCATATATCGGAGAGGATAACCGTCTTAACTACCTTAAGATATCATCTGGCTACTTTTTTGGCACAGGTTTCATTATATTTTTGGTGCATTCTTTACATTATGCTTTCTACAATCGCATCTTTATTTAGTTATTCTGGCCTCTTTTTTTTTCTTTTCTTTCACATTGGAGAGTGATCGTGATTCTTCCTTTCCTTTGGCTTTCTTGTTGGTTTCCTGTGGGTCTGTATTCTCTTCTATCATCAATAACTCCCCTTTGATGTTCCTTCCTGTGCGGGCTACTCCCGGTCATGACAACTGTGTATTGAGTAGGATACGAGGATAGCTATATTATTAGGTTTGTAGAGCTACTTTATCTTCCTAATTGCCTTCTCGTGTGTTTCTTGTCATATTTTTAGAATTGGAGGGGGGGGGGGGGGGGGGGGGGGGGGGGGGGGGGGGGGGGGGGAGGAGCATGGGTCCCATTGATTCCAAAAACTTGAAATTAAACCTCAGTATGAGAAGAATGAAAGAATGCATAGGAAGGAAGACAAGGTGTCCATTGACATGGATGATTATAGTTAATTCTCTTTCCTTTTTGAGGTAAATTGTTAATTCTGGGTTAATTTTGTTTAACGGTCATGCAGGTATATATAGAGGTTGACAGATTCGGTGAGGATTTAGTTAGGGATCCTCAGAAATCATTGCCGGAACTGTTGGTAACTGTTAATGGTTTATTCTCAAAATTGGAGGCTTCTATTAGCCACTTTCATGCCGTGCATCAGGTTAATTTTCTATCGTATAACCTCTTTTTGTGGGACTTTCCCTATTGTAGTTGCCATTCATTTTGTTATGTTTCTTTTCCTTTCCCTGTTGAATTTTCAATTATACTCATCCCTGCACACAAACCGTGAAAAGTGCATCTTACTTCGGGTAATATACTGTATATTTTGTAACTAGATTTTGTGTGTGATAACTTTGTAGTGTGATTCTTCTGTTGATGGGAGCTATTCATTCCCTCTTATGTTTGAGAAACTGCCAGAAGTGAACCAGGAAGGCTCTCAATGGACAGATTGTGAGAGTAGAGATGCTATCAACTTGATTTATGAAAATCTTCATAAACTGGACTCTTACTTAGCTGCCCTTGTAAGTGTCACTACTCACTACAGTCTTTTATCTACTTCCTACTTTTTGTTCAGAGTGCTGTTGCTTTTTCAGAGGTTTGTGCATTTTTTAAATGGCTTTTCAATTGACATAAAATGTCGTTGGGGTGAAATGGGTTTTCCGAGAAGTATAATCTGCTAAGATCTACCCACTAGTCTGTCCTATCATGTCTTCCACTAACCATATTAAGCCATTATGGTGAAATTATATGCACATAAATATACATCAACCATAGGGAATCACCTATACTTTCTTACTTATAGGGCTGGCTTTCAAACCTCTGGAGGCTTTTATCTATTAAGACACCAGCCAAAAAAATATGTTTCGGTACCTGATTAAGAAGCTTTTATGACAAAGTCTATCACTTAACAGTTTACCTCTCCCAACAACAAGAAGTTTAGGATGCTGTCCTAAAAGTTGCATGTTGCTTTCTATCATAGCTTTGTATCCACCTTTTCTCAACATCTAGAAGTCTAAATAGTAAAAGGCAGTTTCTCCGATCTTTGGAATTTTAATGGGATCAGTTGAACAAATCTAATATATGGAGTTCCTGATGTTGAGAGATAGGATGAATTTCAGATCTGGTTGTTGTTAGAGAAGTGCAGAAAATAAGGAGGAGAAAGAAGAAGAATTATAAGAAGAGAGAACCTAATTATTTCGTGAGTTAGACACAATCTATTCTCACACAATCAACGGTATAAATTAACAGGGATGCACGCTAAATAACTTCAGCAAGGACTTCTTAGAAACTACGAATATTTGGCAGCTACCTGTATAGCCGTATTGTAGACCGAACGATGACTATGGCTATTCAAAAGAGGGAACATTTGACTCTTTGACATTCTTGACATTATCAAATTGGTATATATTGACCCTGTTAGTGAGGAATCAAAATAGAATCCCTGGATTCATCAAAACCCGAGTGTGGGAAGTTTGTGATCAGTGTGGATATGGAATACCAAGGGTTGTCAAATGTTTGGTTTTTCCCTTGGATGCAGCCTTGCAGGTCATCTTACCTGCATGCAACAACTTTCAAATGATTTCTATTTGTCCACTTTAGAATTTAGATGACATATGTTGTTGAATTGCCTGCTCTCTCTTAGGTTGCCAAACACCAGAAACCAAGAAAAGTAACTCTGTACTGGACGCATTATACAATTGGGTTCGTTGGTGTCTCTGTCTGTTCATTTTGGCTCCTGAAGCATAGTAGATTGACGGGAAGTTCTGACATTGACAACTGGATTCATGAGGCTAAGGAATCGACTATTAGCTTCTGGGAGGACCATGTGGAGCAACCGGTATAATTTCTCCGAAGTGTTCTAATTCTTACTAGACGCTCCATGTTATAAATAATTTGCATCGTTTGATTGCATATGATCTGTTGGTATCAAGTTTCAAATTTCTGCTGATATCTTCTCAGATGATTGTTATAGATCTATTCATTGCTATTAAACAAATCTCCTCCAAATGTGCTCTATAATATTAAGATATATTTGTGTTATTGTTGAAGAAATTGACTTATGGATGTTAAACTATTGCCATTAGAAGAAACCAAAGGTGATTAGTTTATCTTTGAATAGGTAACCTGGTTAAGCAGACAACCTGGAGGAACTTCAAGCCAGTTCCTTTGACTCCTTCTACTCAAGCTACTACAGCTCCGATTCCCGTACCAGTAGTCCTGCCTTTGTGTCTTTCCCATACCCCCCTTTTTTGTTTTCTTGTCTAGTTGAAGGTACCCGTTGCCATTTCAATGCTTGCCTATTCTGCGTCATCTTTCTCTTTACAGTTTTGGTGTCGTATGCCGGTTGTGCCTAGCTGACAGGCAGGTATGGGACGAAAGTGGAGGTACGGGACGGGAATCAAGGTATAGGTGCTGGGGTGAAAGTCAGATACGAACGAATGGGCTTTCAAATATGAAAGTTGAAGGTCCAGAGTCAACTCGCGTGGCAAGCTCCTTCCTCATAAGGTTACTACACCAGCACGAGCAGCGTCAGTAGTGTCAGTTTTTGCCTAGGTAAAAACTATTCTTGAACAAATCTGAAGAAAATTCCTGAATCTGGATCTTTTAAAGGTGGACAGCTGTAGATATACAATTGCTATCCTCTCGCTCAATTGCAACAATAGACGGATAAGAGTGGCTGCAAGCACTTTTCAAAACCCCAAGTCTCCAATTCTTGAAATAACCCAGCATTGGACCTAGCATCAAGGATTGGAGTGGTTTCTGTGTAAAAAGGTCTAAATTTTAAGGTCCATTTAAACTAGGTTAGGATAACCTATAAATTGAAATCTGCGTCCAAGCACCCCAAAGGAGTCATTCCCTGAGTCAAATCCTACCGATTGCGCCAAAAGGTGTACCTCCCATGGACACCCAATAACTACCATCCTGATCTCCTTGGTTCAGCAAAACCACACCTCTCTCTGAT
The DNA here is from genome assembly GCA_019656295.1 of Rhododendron mucronatum var. ripense. NCBI lineage: Eukaryota > Viridiplantae > Streptophyta > Magnoliopsida > Ericales > Ericaceae > Rhododendron > Rhododendron mucronatum. The sequence continues at coordinate 2,933,045 of BPLT01000007.1, forward strand.
TTATATTCTCCCTCCGCACGGAACTTGACAAATTCACTTCATCAAGCCATTTGATTTACTTATCAAAATTGGCTTGGAAAATATGTGGGCATTATTGTTGCTGTTATTTGTTAATCCTCTTTCTTTGTATCTTGCTAATATGGTGTCTTCACTGGAATAACATAGTACGATGTTGCGCCTGATGCTAATTGAGTCAACTAGCTCGTACATTACTCTAATCTGGCCATGCTTCTCAGAGCATTATTAACTTCCTGGGACATTCGTCTTGAAGAGCTACAAATTCTTAACTATTATGTTGCCCTTCTTCACCCACTCAAGGCTGCAGCCAGCAGCCTTTTATTACTCTCTTCCTCTGTTTCTTTCTTTTCTTTTGTTTAACCTCTTAACAAGTTTATCTGTACAACAGAACCCACTTTCTTTCTCTATATTTCAGGTTATGCCATTATTTTTCCTGTTCTCCCTTCCATGGCTGTATGCACAGTACTGTGAATCAAAAGATTTAAGGGAAATGATTTGTGTGACATATTTCTGTACTCCCTTTTCATCAGCTTCTGGCTATTAGAGATGAACTTTTTGAGACATTCAGAAAGAGGCACAAAGGTGTAATGGAGCAAGAAGAAGTCCAGTTAACTGCCAACTCGTTACACAGGTTTGTTATACCATGAAGTCATGAACAATAATACTGTGTATGCATGTATACCTATAATATAAGCGACAGTTGCAAGGTTTCTCCTGCAACGTGTGATAAGATATTTATGCCCTTGAATTTCTAATCTATTACTGAAATACCCCTCAGTTAGAACACCATTCACTCAGCATACATAGCATCCTTTAGCCTGCACACAGTTGATCGCCCTACACCAACCACCTTTGTGGGACCCTCAATATTAAATTTGAGAGATAATAGTTGTTTTGTATGAAAATAATGAACCCAGCAAAATTAAATTTGATGGTAACCATAAAGAAATCAAAAAGCGACCGAGCCAGATAATCAAGGAGGTTAAAAATACTAACACAGGAATCTGATCTAGTGGGATCCAACAGTAAAATATAGATGCAAAGTGAAGATTTTCGTGAAAGTATTAGGGGCGTATAATGGAGAAAATTAGAGCACCTAGAATATTTGTCAGGTTCATGAGTAAAAAATAGTATGAGTCTGGCAAATATGATGAAGGCCACTGACGCTAATTGGGGAATTGACCTTATTAGTCAACAAAAATGATTGGATAATTTTTTATAACATTGAAAGGCAATATTTCTATAGAAAATTAGGAAAGTCTATTAATACAACATTTTGCACAGTAAAATGGACACCTTATGGTGTGGCTCCGACTCATTGGCTGTTGTAAAATGGCATCTCGTTAATTGCCAGCGAAACAGTAACACATAAGCATATTGTACACATTGTTGTGCTAAATATCTGTGTTAGTAGTATATCTCATTAAAAGATTTTGATATTATATGATGCTAGTTTGGTAATCCCAAAGAAGAGGATGTTGAGAGGAAGAAGAAACAGGAGGCTATTAGGTTAAATGAAACAAAATCGTTCTGCTTGGTTTCTATTTTCAGAATAAGTGTTGCCGAAGGATTTCCAGAAATTGGTTTTGAAAATGAAAAACACTCACCATTATTCACGGCTTGTTCATTTTGTAAGCGGAATGCTATTTGATAAATTAGATTAACATCTTTTTATGATTTCTAACAACTGGGTTTTTTCCATAAAAGGCATAGATGGCGGCGTGTCCATGCTTTCTAGGTGTTCAGGTAGCAAAAGTGACTATATAGGTTGGGGATTTGTGCCATTACTTGGTTCATGACATTTGAAGAGACAATGTTTTCCTTGAAAATATCTACAGTTATTCGGGCGGCCAATCCGTTGGCTTGACCAATTTGTAGATCGAATTTATGTAGTTATTGCAAGTGGCATCTTTGCTTGATCATTGTGAAGGATGATCTTACATGGCACCTTTTGAATTGCAGCAGTTGCTGCATGTTTTGATTTTTAGTAGACACATTCTGAGCCGCACTGGGTTTCTTATTTTATTGCCCTAAAAGTATGTTTGGTTGGTTGCAGAATGTTGCAGGCTTTCAGCGAACAGACGACAGGTCAAAAATATCCAGAGAATGCATCAGAACAGAAAATGCTTGAAGTAGTAATGTCGAGGTTAGATCTCATTTCCATTTGGATGGCTTTTTGTTATGATTGATGAAATTAGGAGGTGTGTAGGTGGCATGTGAAACTCTTGCTTGCCTCTGTTTCGGCACTCATTCTGCAAAAGTGGAAAGAAACATTCTCTTACATCAGTTATACTTCATAGAATCATAAATAGGAAAGCATAGAAGGTCCTCTATATTGATCTTCACTCTATTGTAAGTTCTCCATTTCTTTGCATTGTGAATCTGGTTTGGCCTTCTTACAGCATGGTCAGCTTAGCAATTTAGTGATTATGTAGAACTTCGTAAGCACGCGGGTGTATTTTTAGAAGTGTGCCCTCTCTTGAGATATACTTGTTAGCTTGCTGGACTGTTGGTTCTCTCTTTACTGATCAACTGAGAGCATTGATTTTTCTCATGTAGGTATGAGAAGGAAGTCATGAATCCAATAAAGAATCTGGTTGGGGGAGAGCTTGCTCGTGCTTTACTTATCCAGGTAACATGCTCCACTTTTATGGCAGTCAGTGGTTTCTAGTGCTGATATATAACAAGCGGTCTGTGCTATGACAGATTCAGAAGCTAAAGTTGGATATTGAGACGTGAGTAAAGTCAATTGGCTTCCTTGGTTAGAAGTCGATTCTCTTTGGTATCCAACTCATCTCCTTGTTTGTCTGGCTACCTTCTTCTAACAGGGCAATGCTCGAGCTAGACCAGATTCTTAGGGCCAATGAAATCAATTTTGCTATTCTAGCTGCCTTACCAGCTTTTTTCCTCTCCTTTCTGTTGCTCATGTTAATACGGGCATGGCTAAAGAAGGTAAGATCTATGGAGCTATTGTTATTTGCTGAGTGTATTACCATATCAAGAACGCACGTGATATTTGTGATATTAGTTCTTCGAATATCAAGGATTGTTCTTAAAATATCTTGTGTTCGAATAGCAAGGCCTTGTTTGGATAAACCTCCACCCAGGCCTCGAATTAACTATGGGATAAGTAGTGCAAATCAAGAGGTATGAGTTTGGGCTTTATGGTGGAGATAATGGAGATTGTGGTGGTCACGTGCTATCACGCTTACAACACCATTTGCCTCTCTTTTTTGCTTGCTATATTGTAATTTAACTAATAGAGTAAAATTTGTGGTAGGTATATGGTTAATCTTGCAGATGCTGCCAATTTGCTATTCGTTGTAAAATCAGAGATGCACTCCTTGATTTCTCGTTCTTTAAAATCAGGATACTAGAGCGGAAGGTAGGGGAAGGATTGCTCGACTCCAAAGAAGGCTACTAATTGTGGAGGTTGAGAAGAGAATTATGCAGTTCCAGATTTGTATAGATCAAGGACTGGTATGTAATCCAATTTGTTCAAGACACTTTCTTCAACTCAGCTGCTAATTAATTTGTGAGATACTGATGTTCGCACCAGAAATTCACACTCCATTTCTAGCCTTCTATAATCTCTTTATTGTCTTTTAGTCTCTCACAAGGGGAGTGTGAGATGCTAAAGATGAAATCAGAATAGCTTTCACCATGTTCATTTGAGGTTTATAATCTTCTAAAGAGATGGGATGAGAAAAGAGGAAGAAGAAATTGCTATGCGGTACATCGGTTTTTTGGGGGAAAAAAAGAGTGCTCAATCGCCCATTACCAACCCCTTTGCAATTCGCGTTAGCCCGTTAATAAATGGATTCATCCAGTGTGATCCCATTACATCCTGCTCTAGAGTAAAGGCAGGTTTAAGTTGGATGATATGGGCTGATTAATGGGTTCAGTTTCAGATACCCGGCCACATGGCAAAGCAAGATGAAAGGTTGTAAGCTAGTTTTGTTTTCTCTTTTTTTCTTTTCGTAGTTTAAGTACTACCTAATGCTTAAGGCACCTTTTATTGTGGCGTCTCTCTTTGCTCTTTTAGTTTTTCATGTCACCAGTTGTGTTCAAGATCCTAATGGAATGACTTTTTATGTGTTTTTGACTAGCTTTAAATCGTTTCATTGAGAAGGAACTGATTGTAAAGCTCTGTTTGCTTGTTGCAGGAAAATGATGCTGAATGCATGTACGGATTGGGTTTGTATAGTCTGGATCGCCTATATCGTGCTGTGGAGAGGCATGCCAAGGCAACTGGTGAATGGCTATGGTTAGTTCTGATTTATTAGTTTTGGTTTGAATTATACCAACTTACGATCTCACTAGCACTCCCGAGGATTTTTTATAGACTATGGAACTAGTTCGGAACTACCCATACAGTTTTTGAAATAGAACTTCATCCTTCGCAACGTGCAGAAAATTCTGGTCAGTTAAGGGGTACTATATGCCCAACGGTCCAACCTAACATACATCACTACAGTAACTAAAGCTATCAATTGTATCATTCTTGAATCAAAATTCAAAAGATTATAACAATTTTACGTATTAATATTGCAACATATACAATTTATATGTAGCTCTTTAAATCAACTCCTGCCTCGTAAAATGAGTTGTTCCGTTAACTGATCCTGGCAGATAACTTTGACTAGTTGTTATTTCAGAAACTATGAGTTTGATTCTTGTAAATATCTAAAACTTAGACGGGTGCTGGTATATTATTCGTAGGTTATATTTTTCTCCCATTCCCGTTTTTGTGTATGCTTGTGTTTTGTGTGCCGCATGCATGTTTAACAAATGCAATCCCTTTGTGTAACATATAGCAGGGTCTGACTCACTATTTTGAACAGTTTGAGACAGGATATTATCGATTTGGCAAAGCCCCGTCTTCGAACTGAGTACAAGTTCACGATCACATCCCGAATGGTACAGGTGTATGATTGCTTGCTTCCTTCATCCACGCGCCAGTAGTTAACCTTCTCCATTCTTCTCTCTTTTTTTCTTTTTCTGAATTTTTGGCAAGTTGGTGCACCTTTCTACTTCTGTGATGGGTGAACGAGGAAATTTTGTGCATGTAATTTTTGACCTATTTATGGTTCAGGCAACAGCAACAATAGGTTTTGGACTAGATAGGCTCTCTTTCGAGCATTTGGGAGGAACTCCTCTGTTGTTCTTCTGTTTATTCAAGCTAAGTTTAATTCATATCATTATGGTCGCTAAGAGCGAAGCGACAGAAGATTCTAATTTGTCCAAGATTTTACCGTTCATTTACTGGACCGCAGTTAAAGCAAGGACAAAATCTCGTACGAGTTAACTGCGGTCAAAATCTCAGTATGATCTACCTTGTTTGGATTTTGCAGATGCATGGGAATATAATGATAGGTAGTACAAAAAAATGGTTTGTTACTTGTGGGCCTCCCATTTAGTAATGGAAATAAATGTCAAACTTATTTGATAAAAGATTGATCACCAAACACTGCCAAACACACAACCTAATCTCTTCACCAATACCAGGAAACCCTTGCCTGGTGCGTCACTAATCTAAACAACATGCATGGTTGGTGCAACCTCCATATCCATGCATCCTGACACAGCTAAAATCCTGCTTCTTTCGAAACCAAACTCCACGCCTCTCTCTCTCTCTCTCTCTCTCTCTCTCTCTCTCTCTCTCACACACACACACACACACACACACACGAGCAAAGAAAGAACCTAGCTCCGGCCAACAATCAATGGCATCTTGCTTCCAACAACCGGACATCAACGATGACACAACGATTCTCTTCTCAACTTCTTCGGATTCACCCGAAGTAGAGTCCTATACATTAAGCCCCCCTTCTTCCTCTTCTACTTTCCAGCTCTACCGCTTTCCACCACAAACAGTAGCTCACCAATATTCCTCCAAAACAGCAGCCTACACAGTAAGTGTGAGAAATCTCTCCTACACTATCCACCAAAGCAGCTGGCCCTGGAATAAGAACCCTAATGAGCCCAAGCCCCCCATTATCAACATACTGAAATCAGTTTCTTTCGTCGCAAGAAGCTCCGAAATCCTTGCTGTTGTCGGTCCAAGCGGCACCGGAAAATCCACTCTGCTACGTATTTTATCCGGACGGGTACGAGACCAAGATTTTGATCCAAAGAGCATCTCACTCAACGGTTGTGCAGTAACTAGTCCAACTCAGTTGAAAAGAAATGCGGGTTCGTGGCGCAAGAGGATGATTTGCTTCCCCTGCTGACAGTGAAGGAAACATTGATGTTCAGTGCCAAGTTCAGGCTAAAAGAAATGACTTCTCAGGAGAGAGAAGAGAGAGTTGAAATCTTGATGCAAGAACTCGGGCTTGCCCATGTTGCAGATAGCTTTGTAGGAGATCGCGAAGAAGAAGACCGGAATCATATCAGAGGGAGAATATCTGGAGGAGAGAGGAAAAGGGTATCGATAGGAGTTGATATGATTCATGACCCCCCAATCTTGCTACTCGACGAGCCAACCTCCGGCCTTGACAGCACCTCAGCTCTCCAAGTTATGGAGCTCCTTTCGTCCATGGCAATTTTAAAGCAAAGAACAATACTTGTATCTATCCACCAACCCAGCTACAGAATTCTTCAGTACATCACCAACTTGCTGATCCTCTCCCGCGGCTCTGTTGTCCATAACGGTAGCCTTGAATCGCTCGAGGATGCCATAGTAAACAAACTGGGGTTGAAAATCCCAGTCCAACTCAATGCTCTTGAGTTTAGTATGGAAATCATCTCTACACTGGAAGATCAATACTCAAGTTCGAAAGCACGTTACAATCTTTCAGACAATATCATAGAAAAAGAAGACGCAGAAGCAGAACTGATGCAGGCCAACTACTTGATGTGCCAATTAGAAAGTAATTCTGCAGAAAAGCCACAATCGCTTAATTCTTTGTTCGAAATATTGGTTCTCTGTGAAAGATTTTGGAAGGTAATATACAGAACAAAGCAGCTGTTGTTGGCGAGGACGATGCAAGCTCTCGTTGGAGGGTTTGGATTGGGAAGTGTATACATAAAGGTGAGGAACAATGATGGAGGAGGAGGGGTCGCAGAACGATTAGGTTTATTTGCTTTCAGTCTTAGTTTTCTCCTCTCATCGACTGTCGAAGCCCTTCCGATATACCTTCAAGAGAGACGGGTGCTAATGAAGGAAGCCTCGAGGGGAGCGTACAGGGTTTCCTCATACATGATAGCCAACACCATTGTGTTTCTTCCCTTCTTGTTTTCGGTGGCGATTCTGTTCTCCGTCCCAGTCTACTGGCTAGTCGGCCTAAATCCTTCCTTCCTTGCTTTCTCCTTTTTCACGTTCGTTGTTTGGTTGATCGTGCTCATGGCTAGCTCACTAGTACTCTTTCTGAGCGCCGTGTCTCCTGATTTCATCTCCGGAAATTCGCTCATTTGCACCGTGCTTGGAGCCTTTTTTCTCTTCTCTGGCTATTTCATCCCCAAGGAGTGCGTCCCAAAGTACTGGATATTCATGTACTATGTTTCTCTTTACCGGTACCCTTTGGATTCGCTACTCGTAAACGAGTATTGGAGTGTGAGGGGGGACTGTTTGGTCTACCACCAGCAGCAGCAGCACTACTGTTTGCTAACTGGGAATGATGTTTTGAAGAGTAGAGGGCTTGAGAAAGATACAAGGTGGTTGAATGTTGGGGTTATGGTTGGGTTTTTCGTGTTCTATCGGGTTCTTTGCTGGATCATTCTTGTTCGAAGGGTTTCGAAAACAACAATATAGACATGTAAAAGTATTATCATATATTTGTGCACCATTTAAATTTGTATTGATAGGAACAAGATTTGGTAGAAACTAAATTAGCAGACAACAATACATTTTACATATGTTGTTCTGGTGTTTATTTCTCCCCTCTGGAAGTTGAATGCATGCTTGGGCTTTTCAAAGACGGTGGTGTGATTGGAAAACTAGCAAAAGGCGCGACGTGCGAGCACGTTGTTTTGTGCTCATTGCTCTTTGTATTGCTCATTGAGCCAATTATAAATTTATCTTGAGTAATTTGAATTTTTTAAACTTCATAACTGAATAAGCCGAATATTAACTTGTTTAAGCTTGATTTAAAAGCCTAACGCACATTCTTTCTCCACCATTGAATCCAGAATCAGAATCAGAATCAGAATCAAATCCTAGGTTGATTCACTTTCTTTGCCTCTATCTCTCCCTTTAATGCTTACTACTCTCTGTGTGCCTCTGTTTCTCTCCCTCTCTCACTGTTGGTTTGAGATTCTCTCTTTTTAGTGATGAATTCATGTAAGAAATGCAAAGATCTTACACAAAATCTACGCCCCCCACCCTCCCCCCCCCTCTCTCTCTCTCTCTCACACACGCACACCCTCACGAAATGCAGAGATCTCACACAAAATTTAAACGATTTTCTCTCTTAAGATCTCACGTGAAACACAACCGACTTAGGCTAGCTGATTTTACCAAATAATCGCCATGCACCATACAAAATATCAATAAAGGGAGAAACAAAAAAGCCGATTTTACCAACTAATCCCCATGCACCGTACAAAATAGCAATAAAGGAAGAAAGAAAGAAAGCACACAAAGGAAAATTTTAAAAAGTCCGAAAATCCATTAAAATAAATTTTTAAAAACTTGCTGCAGTACATGAACAGTGCTTGTGGGCCACCACCCAAAAGTGAGGAATGACCAAAATGGCCCCTTCAATCCTCCCTCATGACATATCACTAAAAGCAATAGGCAGGGATATTTTGGTCCCCTCCAACCTAAATAGCTTCGTCGCTTACATGGCCAAACAAGGCTAACGTTCCTTTTAGCAAGCAAGCATGGATGGGTCAAAAAATCTTGTTACCCAAAAAGGCAACCAAGAAGGGGGTGAATAGGGTTGCTAATTAAAATTGTCAATTAAAATATATTCTCTAACAATTATATCCAAGATAATATGAGCAAGTAAAATAGAGAGAGTTAGAGAGATAGAACCCGATTATAGTGGTTCGGCCTGGATTTGTCCACGGTCCGGCCTACTCCACTTCTCCTCAAGCAACTACTTGAAGGTTCCACTAATCTTCAAAAAGATTACAAGCAGTAAGTCTTGCGGGTGCTTACAACAACCTAATCCCCTAGCTTTCCCGAGGAGCTAGTACAACCGCAAGAGTTTTCTCCGAAAACCTTTCGAAAACAATAACACCCAAATTCAACAAGAATTTGGTCTTCTAAGCTTTCAAGTGTTCGACCCAAACACTCGCTTAGGAATTACAAGTATGTGAAGAAAGTACGAAAATTATCGCTCACGACTTGTACAAAATTTCTCTCAAGAAAAATATGAAAGTGGAAGAACAAGGAGAATTTTGGACTTGATCTTTGGAGAAGTTGCTCTTGGAATGATATAGAATATTGTAGCTTGGATTGTTACTCATCAATGAGTTCTTGGAGCCTTATATAGCCATCCAATCTTCTACTAGCCATTTGGAGAGTGATAGAGCCGTTGGAGAGCTAATTTAGGAAAAATATAGGCGTTTGAGATTTTTATTGATTTGCAAAAATCTGCAGAATTACACTACCGGTCGTCCGGCCGGTCGACCGGAAGGTTGTCCACTCTCTCAACCAGTCTGTCATCCAGTGAAGTCCGGTTGACAACCCCCTCTGTTCAGACAGCTGGCTTGTCAGCCGGTTCGTCAACCTGTAGCTCAAAACTTCATCTAAATCGTTTAAAACATGTATTGAGCTCATTAAGTCTTTGTAAATATTAATCATTGAAACCAAGAGACTTTATGCTATGTTTCAAGGCAAAGAAACAAATTTGTCCGAAAAAGGACTTTGCAATAAAAGATTTTCTTTTGCCAAAAGATAAAAACTTCATCAATATAATCATCAAAATAACAAATGGTAATGCATATAATTTTCAACAAATTATCATGCATATTTTTGTCAACAAATCTAGCTTCAACTCAGCTCAACTCCCTTACCTACCAAACCCCTTCTAGCTCCAATTTATCGGGCCTCATCTTGGGTCCACACGGTGATTCGAACAATTCATTCCGTAATTCTTGCTGAGAAAGCATATGTTAAGAAAATCAGCTTGATCGGCCTTCAATAAGCTCATCAACAATTTATATGAACTGGATAGTTCTCATGATTTTAAACATGAACTATTCGTTTTATATGACTTGTTTATGTACTCATCGATGACCAATCAAGCAAGCTTTTTCTTTCCGGATGTTATTCTCAGTGGAAAGTACGCGATGAACGGTGCGGGATTGGACCCAGAAAATTGAAGTTTGGATGGGTTTGGTGGACAATGGTATTGGTATGGATGTGAGCTAAGCTAATCCCAAAAAGTCTTAGCTTCAAGTGGGTTAAATTTCACTGACTTATTACACCAGCAGCAAAGTCAGTGAAACTTGGACAGTTTTGTTATGGTTTGGCGGCGGCGGCCATAGATAGTTGCCGAAGGGGGATCGACGGAAGTGCTGTTGACAAGCGAAAATGGGGTTACTGGAAGTTTTTGCCTACCGAAAGTGGTTGCCGGAAAAGGTAAGGGTGGCCGGCAGTAAGCCACTTTAGTGAGGGTCACAATTTTGAAACCAGCTGCATTTTATAAGGATCAAAAATGTTGATAAGCATCCATCATTACGAATCAAAGTGGCTATCAAGAATTTATAAGGATCAAAAAATTAGATAAACCTTCGTTGGAATTACATAAAGCATTCAACAGGGATAGATTTGGGTTGCAGCTGGGGGTGGCTTTGATCCAACATACGGAGTAATTGATTTCTATGCCCGACTAAACTCAGGAATAAGAATGATATCACATGCCCTACCGTTTCATCGTCCATTCCTTCAAACCAAACATAGCCTCACTCTAAGAAAACATATAATTGAATGCGGTGAAGTACAAGCGTTCTGCAAACATAGACTCAGGTTCCTCAACAATCGCTAAATAAGAATCTCAACCAACAAAAAATTTCTGTAGAAAATTCCATTCTATTACATTGTTGATTCCATCGAACCAAACATATCCCCTCTCTAAGAATCACTAAAGTGCAACGAGCTTTCTGCAAATATTGACCTTGGGTCCTTGACTTACCTCAAGAATCACTAAACAAGAGTCTCAACCAACACAAAACTAGGGAGAAAAAAAGACAATCACAGCAAAAGGGGAAGAATAGAGTAGAATAAATGGATTTCAAGGTAATAAAACATTCATTATTTCCAGAAGTTCCTTCGACAGTAGTCTGTACAGTCACCACCATGACACAAATCAATGGAAAGGAAAAAGGATAGGAAAACGTAGGGGAAAAAAAAGAAATAAAAAACCTCCCACCAAGAACCAGTCAACTTCTCAATTACAGAAAGGAAAAAGAGATGTAGGATGAAAAGGGGAAATATGTGCAAATGGGATTACAGGCCACAAATACTTTAGGCAATGATACAAAGCATATACAAATTGGCAAAAAGTCAAAACACCTCAACTGGCTCATTACCGGTTAGTTTCATTTTTATAAGCAAAATCATGTGAATGTGCCGTCCTCGAGTTTAAATCAAGGTTGTGAAGTTGTTCCATCAGCTGAGAGCGACGTTCCTTGAAGAAGTCGAGACGTGATGTTAATTCTACCAAAGTGGAAGATGCTGCTGTAGGGTGTCTAGGATAATTGACCTGCAACCATTGTGACATTCAGTATCTCATTCTAAAGAGACGTAGACAGTTTAGAGGCTACAACGACACGTGCATAAGTCAAATGGCTACTGGCTGCATCAAATTTCTTCCTTCCATGCTTACCAAGGCTGCGTTCAGATACTCGTTTAGGGAGAGTATTATGGAGTGAGAAGCTATATTTGCTTAAATACAACCCGTATTTCTTGTTATTTGGTAAATTCACCAACAGATCCATGATGACTCATGACAGCCTAATAGATGAACAGTTGAAAATAAAAAAGAAAAGCACGAATTGAACTCAAAACTGGTAACTGCTAAGTAACAGATGGAAACCTACAGTTACTTCAGGAATTTCCTACGAAATTATACCCTATATTTCACTTTCTGGAAAAATCAGCCTCAATTCATTTCAACAGAGCAACTCTATTCAACTCTAAAAGGCGCTCAATGACAAAGAAAGGTCCACGACTCATCACTCTCCATATCGTTTTTTTGGCAAACAAACAACTAATTCAGTGGCAGCCCAATAATTTTCATCAGTCTTACCTCTGACACTCTTGAAGTGGAAGGCATGGACAAAGAATCCACTCCACAAAGCTCATCCATGGATATATTTATGGATGCCTCAGTACCTCTAGAATCGCTAAAGCTTGCTGAGTCTATGAATTGCTTCTTAGCAAGCTGTTTGCTACTGATACCAGACGTCATCATTGGTCCTTTAATGTTCTTCAACTCTGCCCCAAATAAACTTTCCTGCAGCCAAATAGTCAGGTTTGTTAAGGAAATAGAGTCCCCACATTGCTTGGGAGTGGAATGGGTGATCACTTTATAACATTTGGAACCTATCCACTCATTGCCAATTGGTTTTGAGATGGATATAAAGTTTCTACATGGTATCAGAGCAGGGCCCGTTTCACCCCACATTTTATAAAATTCACAGTCCACACCCCACGATGACAGACCAGTAAAAAGGCTGCACGATGATAGGACCCAAAAGTCGCCACACGTGACAGACCTCAAACGCATCTGCACGTGAGGGGGGATGTTAAGGAAATAGAGTCCCCACATTGCTTGGGAGTGGAATGGGTGATCACTTTATAACATTTGGAACCTATCCACTCATTGCCAATTGGTTTGGAGATGGATATAAAGTTTCTACAAGGTTAAATAAGGAAAGATAAAGAAATGTAAGCTGAAATATGTAAGAACCAGATAACTTGAAAATTGTAGCCATCAAATTATTACACAGGGGGATGTCACTAACAAGGTATTACACAGGAAGAGAACTATGCTAATGGCTCACTCAATGAGTGAATGTTGTATTTATTGTTCTAGAACCATTTAATTACACCCATTTACAAAAAAAAAACACAAAATAAAGTTCAGGTGTAGACTTGTCAAAACAAGCAAAACAAGAGTCTAGATGTTCAACTCAACAAATACTTTGCCCAAATAATAGGGGTCAGCTACATGAATCAAGTCCAACCATTCAGCTCCAGCAAGAACGATGCTCTTAGTTATATGCAAAGTAATGTTCATCAGTTACTAAAGTCGATAGCTGTTCTACCATCTCCTAGCATTATGTAAAGGTGGTCTATCTTGCTAACTAGGAGAGTCAAACGTATTCACCATCCACGAGCAAATAATCCAAATCGATCCACCTCACTTCATCTTTAATAGTTTCTACCTCTGCTGTCTCCTAAATTTGATCATTCAAAACCTTTTATCTCTACCTTCGCCGAACTTCCACATCATCATCCCCTCTTGGCTAACATGTTTCTTGATTGCCCCATCAATACTATGAAGCATGTTGGTCTGTGATGGACATGAATTATAAATTGAAAGGCAAGAGACATAGTGTGTATTAGAACTTGTCCCACATCGGTCAATGAATGGAGAACCTGCGGTCTGCCTAAGTGGTAAAGAACACTAAAGACTTAGTTCATGTTGGGAGCTCGACTACCCCTGGCCCCCTTAACATATATTGTGTAATATCTGTGCCTAAAACTGAAAAACAAAACCTCAATATCTGGATTAAGACACTCAATGAATGGAGAAAGCAAGACCCGTGGGCTAAGGCAACTCTGTAGTTGCCTATATTGAACTCTTTAGGAACTTAAATGTGGTACTTCATTAGTGGAAGGGGAAGGTTTTTCATGAAAGACTAGAGAACCAACGGGTTACACAGTCAGCATTTTTCTCCGGTTGAAAATCCTATTCAACCACCTCAACGAACAAAGATACACAGACAATATGTTAATTAGAACGGAAGTACCTCGGTTCTGTGTTTCCTTTCATGGTTAACAAACGCAGGGGTTGTATCAAAATCTTGCTGAAAATATTTCCTGCAAGCACAAAAAAATTCAAAAAACATAAGAACAATCGCATCCAATTCCACGTTTTCCTTCTGTATCATTATGTTAAGGAATCTACTATGTTCAACTTCACACTTGGGATATTACTAAGGCCCCGGTTTTTATCCTTTTTTGGCTAAATACTGAAGCCTAACTTTATATCAGTTCCAACTTTCCAAAAGCAACTTCCAATGAAATTTAGCAGCATAAAATGCATCTTAATAGTGGTGGCGGAGGTTTTTTCATTCGAAAAGAAGGAAAAGTGGGGACGGCCCTTAACCAGCATAAACAAAAGAATCCCGTGTATTCTGCCATGAGAAACTATATTCACTAGGTTATTTGACTGAAATCTAGTAAGTTCCAGTTCACTAGGGCAAGTTATATCTGACATATTTGAATAATGAGTGGAATTTAAGTGACTCGGCAACAAAGTGAGAAGTGAAAATACTCACTTTGGAAACCAAAATATTCCTCAACATTTATTCGGTCACAATAGATATTTTCAAAAGTTCAATTCCTTACTACCATACGGCATAGTTAACTTAAGACCATAGCCAAAAAGTAAAAAAAGAGTAAACTATGACAACACATGCACTTGGGAAATCTTTCTTGTATGCTATGATCACAAAAACATAGCAAGATCCAGCACAAGGGAAGTAGTGTGCATTTATGACCCCATTCCGGCAAAACAAGCTGCATGCAAATGAAGAAGTACCTAGAATCGTAGAAAAAAAAAATTACACTCTCAAACCACCAATCTTCCATGATTGCAACAAGTTCCTTAAGGAAACAATTGCAAAACTATTCGCCTTTCTTTTAATGGTAGCAAAGTAAGATATTTGAGTGAAAAGAGAGCAAATAGTGTGTCAAAAATTTATTCGTATCTTTAAAAGGAACAATTGCGTACTAAAAAATGGACTATGAGAACTGCAACACAGTACACTGTAGATGTGAAAGCTTAGACCAAAGGAAAGGATTTTGCGACGCACTGTTGAGCTTTATGGTTTTGTACATGTTGATAGTGATCACACAATTCAGAGGGAGGGCTGAACTGCAGCTGACGTTGCTGATTTAGTTGATGGTGGAGATCTGCAACTTTCTGCTTCAACCTGGCTACATCTGCTTCAGCAAAAGCAATCTCCTCAAGCTCAGCCCTTGTCTTCATATAAAGAGCAAACTTATGAGAATGTGATGCCAGAGCACCCACAACACAAATCAGAAAATAGGAAAAATGGGCTCTGCTGTTAGCAATACAGACCTTTGAATCCATCCCATGAGAGCTCAAGAACCGTCCAGAAGACATGCTCAACCCAACCTCCAAAGCGGCACGAAGATCTCTCTCAGCTTGTAGCTGTTCTTGTAGTCTCGAAACCTATCATCAACAATCTAATGGAAGTTAATGAAGGCGAAAGACTAAAGTTACTGTCTCGACTCTCGAGTCCACTTGACTTATACCTACGTAACATATATAGCAGTATTGTAGCTTCGGTTTAATCCAGCGGCTGTTACCTAGGGATATTTGGATGTTCCAATTCTGATACGCATAAATTTGTTGGCGCCACAACCAAATTACTAGAGGCTGTTACGTACGGATATTTGGATGTTCCGATTCTGATACACATAAATTTGTTGGCGCCACAACCAAATTACTGGAATGTCGGCCTTTACAATTCCATATCAGCGTTGTATGACTTGTATTAGTCAGAATGATAAATGTACTCATTCTGCCAGGATACAAAACCCTCAGACTTGATCTAAATCACACTTGACATCTTTTTTCTTCCTTATCTATCAATATCAACAATGCCACTCAAAAACAGGAAAGTGTATACTCCCTAAGTCCCAAAATTAGTTCACTACGAAAAGACATGCTATCGATCAAAAAGTAAAGTACATGCGTTAACAAGTTTTTGAATTTTTAGTACCAAATTAAATTATGTTTGTGCAAAGAAATTTGAAAAATTATGTATGGTACTACCTTATTTTTTGTGCGAAAATTGCACGTATGTAGTGAACTAACTTTTGGGGACGGAGGAGTAGGATATTACAATTGCTCTCGGGACGTTTTCATATTTTGAAACTGTTGCATAAAACCCTCATTATCAATGGTCAATACATATCTCAATATAAGTAACCATGCAATTATTCATCCACTGATCTATCACTCGATTGTGCAGACTGCACTTTACTATATTGGATTGATTTATTGGCTGGTTTTTTGGGTTGGGTATTCAAATGTTTTTGGGTTGGGTGTTCAAATAATAATGGGTTCTGTGTTCAAGAAAGGGATAAACTAAAATTGAACTAAAAATATTACATATATTCTTAAAGAAATTATTTTTGGGGGGTTTTCAAGTGACCACCTTGGTTATTATGCAGAGCCGCCTCTGCTTCCCAGTGTGCAACAGTACACAGTTGGAATACATATATAGGTCATTCAGAACTTGAAACCTCAACATACAGAGCTTAACGTGTCATTCTTCTTCAAAAATAATTCAAACGTTGAACCAAACTACATCATCTCTAATTGTATGCAAAATATGTACACCATTTTAGCCTCCGAGACACGAAGATGAGGAATTTTCTAAAAAATCCACTCTCTAAATGGGCATTGTTAGTTGTTAAAATGCAGTTCACAAACCAGACGACATCTCAGAGTGTACACATCATACACATTGTAACTATCTCTTTTTGGAGAACACATATTCAGCTGTAGACAGTACGTTGAAAAGGAACAAACTCAAATTACACCATCACTTTTAGCTTAGGTGATCTACCACAATCTTTAAATCATCAGTTATTGACTTTATGTTTAAAACAAAAATTGTGTTGATGCCCAAACGGAACATAAGGAGCAAAAGTTTGAAGTGGAAATGCAAATAAATAAGAGTCAATGGAGATAAAATCTATTCAAATATTGCCAAATTTAATGGTAAAAGACTATACATCTTGTTCTAGTGCCAAGCGACGCTCATGCAATGCTTGCTTCCTTCTCTCTAAGCTAGCCTGTAAAATTGCATTTCCTCGAGCCTAAAATAGATTGGAAAACCAAATTTTATTAGTGAAGACAACAATTTTCCAGGAATCAGAAAAAGATATTCCTACAGTGAATGTAAACTATTACCTCCTTTGCAATCCTTTGTCGCAAGTCATTTTTTGTGATCTCAAGCCTTTGAATAGCCAGTCTACAAACGTACCATCGGATTTAGTGCAGACATCAGATTACACCAAATCCATGAAAAAGAAGAGCTCAAAATATTCGTTTGGAAATTCAAGAAGACACATATTCCAGCAATGAAATTGCACATTGAATCATGATGGATCAGATATCATGAAAGGTAGGGATATCTGAAAAATAGTTTCGGTGATGATGAGCTTACATTATGAAGCCAAACTATGAATGATACCCTACTCTTTCATTAGACGACAACAAAATCAACCTAAATTATTTCCCTATGTCTTTCAGAACCTATTTGCATCTGCTCCTGCACCAGGTTCATCAACTGAGACAAAGGTAAATCTGTGACTCTTTTCACCATATCAGTATTGCAGTTCATCAAAATGAGGTAGAATAATTTGTTCAACTGAGATCTGCGGAAGTGTATTATGTTCCAAAAGGAATTTGACAGCCATCTATACCGTGAATCGAAAATGTAGTAGAATTTTGTTCCTCAGAAATGGGAATTCCAAGAAAGCAAGGGATATAGAGGATCAATTCTAGAGTTTATACACCACACAAACAAGAAAAGCATGTTTCATAGATGCCTTTACAGTATTCTATGCTGATTAATGAGCAACCAAAAATGGTTTTTCTACCACAAAGCAAACAAAGTAAAAAGAAAAAGAAACAATACTGAATAAGATTCTTACTCTTCATCGCCAGAAGAATCTACTGAATCCATTGAGGGAGTCTTTCTGGCCTGCAAATAAAGAAGGGTCAGAACAGACAGTGCCAGGTTTCCAACAATAGCTATTTTAAGAAGCAAAACCATAAAAACAAAAGAAAGCATCCCAAACTAAATTTACTGGACGAATGAAGCGGGCTGTATTGTACCTTCAATCCGACATTTACTTTTCTTTATTTGAAAGTACGTTAATCATTGCAAAGCATCCAATATAGATGCACCAACATACATCTTCCAATCCTGTTATATTATGTAAGCCAAGGGGTTGCCAGTGGGAATTGTGAGCGCAAGACCTCCAGCTTACAGTTGATCACATCGACAACCTTAAACCACTGGGCAGCCCTAATGGGTCTTCTGATCCAATTATAATATCACGAGATTCACTAAAAATGAAGTCAAAGGCATAATGCAATCCAATCACATCAACCTTCCCCTACCCTTCTCCTCCCCCTCCTCTCTCCAACTCTTCTCTATGGATCTACAGTTCATTTTTATGTTAGTCTACTGACATCGTAACAAAGCACATCAAACAGATCTAGACTTGAATTGTATCAGATATCACTCAACCAATCCTTACTTTTTCTGTGTGACCCATAAGCTTCTCTTATACCATCTCCAACACATAATTTGTGTATGTACGTGTCTGTAAGTATTGAAACAATCGAGTTACGCCAACCATCCAGGACTCGGATTGCAAAAGGGTGACACTGTTCACCATTAAATGAGTCACGGGCAGGGTGCCAGGGACAATGCAAACTCACGACAAAAGCAGCTCAAATCGCGCTACATATAGTGGTCTATGAAGATATGCAAAAGAAGGATGGTCAAAAGTTACTTCAAGGATATGGGCCAAAAACTGCGCATGAAGAGCAATATAAAAACCGGGAAAACATGAAAACAACCCCCCCCCCCCAAAAAAAAAAAAAAAAAGGATTATGCATGAAAAAAAATGGACTGAATTTGATTAGAGCTCAATATTCTACAGAAAGGGTAAAGCAGTAACAAATAGTTAACTGAAGCCACAGCCAGTATAAGATTTAAGACGCATTGACAGAAGAGAGACAAAAAACTCACGGTGCTTCTACCCCAAAAGGTCGACTGCTTAGCATTGAGAGTGGAGCTTTTACGTTCGTTCATTGACTTCTCAACACATGATTCTAATCCAACTACAGATTGAGGTAGAGCTTGATTCATGGAATACGGTACTTCCCCCATTGATAGATGATACTCACTGCCGGGTAGGACACTAGAAACGTCCGTTTCATTTTTTCTTTGTTTTTGCTGGCCTTGTTGCTCAATTAATTGAATGTTAGACTCTCTATGTGACAGAGAATCTACTGGCAGATTTGATTTCGAAGCTGAGTTGAAATTTTTCCTGGGTGATCCAACATCTGAATCGTCACCTCCAAAAGCCTGAATGGGAAAAAAAACACACACACACAATATGTAGACGTCAGTGAGAGATCTGGTTTAAATGGGTGAACTCGAAAAATATCGAATTTCAGTATTTTAATAAGTAGCCACATTTTTAATAACAAATTATCACATTGCCTGGATTCAAGCTGCCAACAATATTCAATTGTACGGCTTTAAAGATTAGATACAATACAAGGGAATTTACCATCTCTTACCACATGTACTTCTCCTGTTCTCCAGCAGTACACAAGGAATAAGGATGCTGTATACATCCATTGCACACCAAAGGAGAAAGAGAAAAATTAAAAACTTCGTCGAATATGTCTTGGTGATTCTGTTAAAAAAAACGTCTTACTGATTGGGAAATCTAGGTGGATTATGGAAGTGTTTAAAAATTTGGCATCCTGCCAAATACAAAATTGTAGAATTGCCACCTAGCATGCTACCATGTTTTTCCATGGGCGTTTGGTTGAGTTAGTGCAGAATGTAAAGAGTCAGAAACAGGAAAAAGAACAAAATAAGATAAGTCTTCCAAGTATTGGGAAATCAATCACAAAACAAGAAATGGTGCAGTAGGATTTAGGGGTATTATTGTCATTTTAGTGTCAGTGTCTTTTAGTGTGTGTAGGGTTTTGAGTCCATAAATAGGTGTCTTGTGCCCTCATTAGTTAGTTTTTTTGATGAATTGATAAAAAAACATAGAGAGCTTTTACTCCTTGTATCCCATTTTGGGATTTATTCTCTTATGAATCTATCCCTTGATTTGGTTTGCATCATTTGGTATTAGAGTTTCTAGCTCAATCCTAGCCGTCCATCTCGTCGGAGACTTCATTGGAAACCTAACCTCGCCGATAAATCTTGCCGGAACCCTGAAATGGCGCCGCAAAACCTCACCAGAGCCCCTAATCCACTCAAAATCCACAGATTTACCCAACCCAAGACTCTAAACATCGATTTCAACTCTTAAAATCCACAGATTGACAGTTTTTGGAGCTGTTATCCCTATTTTGGACAACCAAAATCATTTTCGAAGCTCAACCCATACATTTCCAGCCATTTCAGCGCTAAACAGGGCTTGATCTGCTTGTTTCAGACTCGACCCAGCCTGTTCCAGCCCCTTTCAGTGCTTGTTTTGCTGTTTCAACACTGTTCCGGCAGTCAAAACAGTGATTCTTGCTCTGATTTGCCATTTTCAGACCTCAAATCTGTTATTCGAGCCTACCAAACATCATTATGGCCCTTGAAATACACTCGTAGAGGTTCGTCTAGGGTCGTACAGGTTCGATTTGGTCCGAAATGGACGAAACGAGGTCGGAGTAAGGTTCAAAGGCGTGATTCAGGGTTCAAAACTTGCTCTACAGTAAGGTTCAAAGGCGTTGTGCTTTGAATCAAGAATTGGGGTCTTCGATTGCCATTTTCGGAGCTTGATTGGTGATTTTTGAGCTCGACATAGTGTTTCCAGCCTTGAAATCTCGATTCCAGGTTCGATTTGCTTTGGGTTTACCTTGTTTGCTTTGATTTGTTGCGGTTTGTTGTGGTTTATTGCTATTGGGTTTGATTTTGCTAAAGTTTTGGTGTATTTGCTGAGTTGACTGGGTTTGAGATGGAGTTGACTGGGATTGTGATTGAGTTGGCTGATTTTACCATTGGAATGACTCATGCATTTAGGGGTAGAGTTGAAGGAAGAAGGGAACGTGGAGGTAGAGGATTTTTGGTGAATAATGATGAAGGATTGAACGTTATTCCACAATGTGGAAAGGAAAATGATTGCAATTCAAATGAAAATAGGAATGAGATTAAAGAGTTGAGTGAACAAGTTGCTACTTTGTATGATAAGGTGCAACTAATGTTATTGAAAAGAGAAGTTGCCACTTTAGAGAAAAAGTTGCAACATTTGTCTGTTTCATTTAAGAATATTGATGGTTACTATGATTCCAAGTCTTATGAAAATCTCAAACCAGATGTGCCAGAGGTAGAGACGAGCCTCAACCCGGATGCATTTGAGAAGGACGATGAGCAATGTTATTGTGATGAATTCTCACATGATATTCCTATATTTGATGAGCTCTCACGTGAAAAGCTTGGAGCTGATTTTAAAGATGGTGGTTTCGAAGTCCTCCCCGTCTTTGATGAGCTCCCAAATGAGGAACTTGGAAATGATCTTGAAGGTGACTCCATATTGCAGATCGGAGAAGATCTTAAGGTTGATAATGCCTACGAGGTTAGAAGTAATTTTGAAGATGATCTCATCTTTAAGAGTGGTGAACCGGAAAATGTTCCCATCTATGACGAGTTTGCAGAAGAGTATTGTGTTTGACAATGAAGAGGGAACACTTGTTAATATGATCAAGGAAAGCTTCCTGTTAGATGATGGATCTATTTGTATCTAGTGTAATTATGTGTCTTATAATGTAATTAGTTTAAGTATCTAGGACCGTAGTGCAATTATTATTCAGCTTGTATATATATATTTTACGTTGAATGAAATTAACCCTAATGGGTTTTCTCCCTATTACGATTACCCTAAAATTGAACATGGTATCAGAGCAATAGAACCTGGCGACCTACGACGCGCGAACAGTACCTCGCGTGAATAGTACTTGTGAACAGTGCTCGTGAACAGTGCTCACGTGAACAGTGCTCGCGTGAACAGTGCTCGTGAACAGTACTTCAGATTTGTTTTTTTCTCGCCGTTCAGATCTGTTTTTTTTTCCTTCCCTCACGAAGTTTCAGCGCTGTTTTAGTCAGATCTGAAGGTATTCAGTTGATTTTTTTGAGGTTTTAGGGTTTTTGGAACCTTTATTTATTGTTATTGGAGTTCTCAAGTTGCTGGGAACATTGTTTATTGTTTATTTGGCATTATTG
Source organism: Rhododendron mucronatum var. ripense (assembly GCA_019656295.1). Classification (NCBI taxonomy): domain Eukaryota; kingdom Viridiplantae; phylum Streptophyta; class Magnoliopsida; order Ericales; family Ericaceae; genus Rhododendron; species Rhododendron mucronatum. The sequence continues at coordinate 2,955,257 of BPLT01000007.1, forward strand.
TTCTGCTTTCAAGATGTCAGAAGAGAAAAAACAGGCTTCCGCTAGTGGCAATGATGAGTTGAGTCGTGTAGGGACTCTGGATAACTCTCCACTGGATATTTGTCCCATCAAACTGGATGGCACAAATTATTTACTTTGGTCTCGTACTTTTACATTAGCTATTGAAGCTAAAGGAATGTCTGAGTTCATTGAAAACCATGTTACTGAGCCCACTACTGATGTTGAACTCAAGAAGTTTAAGTCTCGTCGATCTTTAGCCATGACCTGGTTGTTTAATTCTATGAAGGCTGATATTCGTAGTCCTTTCTTGCTTCTTAACACTCCATATCAGATTTGGACTATTGCCAAACAGACTTATTCTCAGCAGGGCAATGATGCTCAGTGTTTTGAGTTGCGAAAGCGACTTCGTACTATGGATCAACACAATCGATCTGTTGCTGTTTACTTTGCTGATCTCAGTGGGGCTTGGCAAGAATTTGATTATTATCAGGGGTTTCAGGCAGTCTGTTCCGTTGATGCTGGTGCTTGGTTAAAAAGAATAGAGAAAGAGCGTGTGTATGATTTTCTTGCTGGTCTTGATGTGGAGTATGATCAAATTAGAGTGCAGGTGTTGGGTCGTGTTCCGTTTCCATCTTTGGGAGAGGCCTATGCCATTGTTCAACAGGAGGAGAGCAGAAGGAGTGCTATGTTACAAACTCCTACTTCTGATCGTTCTGCATTGGTTGCTATTCCGCAGGGACAATTTGGGTCTGGCAGTGGAAAGTTTGGGTCTGGTACTACCAATGGGACCATAGACCGTATGTCACTCCAGTGTGATTATTGCCACAACACTGGACATACCAAGGATTTCTGTTGGAAGTTACATGGTCGTCCTTATCGTGGGCGAGGCAGTGGACGTGACTGAAGGTCGAGGTCGTGGTCTCGGGCATTCTCAGGCTCAGGCACATGTTTCAGAGTTTGCTACATTGTCTGATTCTGGGTTCAGTACAGGCGTTCAGTCACCTTCTGATTCTGTTGGCGGTTTCTCTCAGGGGGAGATGCAAGCTCTCAGGCGTCTTATGGCTCGGGCCGATTCTTCCTCTACTATAGCTCCTACTTCCACAGCAGCTCCTACTGCATCCTATTTTGCTCATTCAGGTATTCCAGCTAGTGCATTTACTGCCTCCTCCGGTATTCCTTGGATTATCGATTCTGGTGCTTCAGATCATATGACAGGTTGTTCATCTGTTTTTGATTCCTATTCTACTTGTTCGGGTAAGGATAAGGTTCGAATTGCCGATGGATCGTTCTCTTCTATTTCAGGGAAAGGTTCCGTTCGCTATTCTCCGTCTATCTCTCTCTCTTCAGTCCTCCATATTCCAAACTTTGCCACTAACCTCCTTTCAGTTAGTAGTTTTACCCATTCTGCAAACTGTTCTGTGACATTTTTTCCTACTCATTGTATCTTTCAGGAACTGGAAACGGGGAAGGTGATTGGCAGTGGTAAAGCACATGATGGTATCTATTATCTGGAGCATGCACCTCATCCATCTCAGCCATCTTTATCATGTGGACAAGCTCTACGGGCAGATATGAGTTCCACTCTTTCTTTGTTACATCGGTGGCACCGTAGATTGGGTCATCCCTCTTTTGGGATATTAGAGAAACTCTTTCCTACTTTAGTTAAACATTGTCCTAGAGATCAGTTTTTTTGTGAAGCCTGTGAGTTTGGAAAACATAAACGCTCTTTTTATCCACCTATTAATAAACGAAGTGATTCTCCATTTATGGTTATCCATTCTGATGTTTGGGGTCCTTTTCCTGTTACTTCTTTAAAGGGCTATCGATGGTTTGTTACTTTTATTGATTGTTATTCTCGTGCCACATGGGTGTACTTACTCCGGTCAAAAAATGAAGTATTTTCCTGTTTTAAATCTTTTCATAAGATGGTGTGCACTCAGTTTGATACACATATTAAAATTCTTCGGAGTGATAATGGGACTGAGTATATTGATAAGATTTTTCGGACATATCTAGATGATAATGGTATTATTTTTCAAACGACTTGCGTTGACACTCCACAACAAAATGGAGTCGCTGAGCTTAAAAATCGTCATCTTGCTGAGGTCGCTCGATCCCTTTTGTTCACTATGAATGTTCCCAAATACTTATGGGGAGAAGCTATTTTAACTGCCACATATCTTATCAACCGTATGCCATCCAGTGTCCTTAATTTTAAAACACCCATTGAGTGCTTGCCAAGCAGTTGTCGGGTTACGACTCTTCCACCTAGGGTGTTTGGTTGTGTGTGTTTTGTTCATGCCCCAAAACCTTCTGGGGGCAAGCTAGGACATAAAGCCCATAAGTGTATTTTTGTTGGGTACTCTCCTACCCAGAAAGGCTATAAGTGTTACGATCCTTATTCAAGAAAGATGTTTGTCTCTATGGATGTTACCTTTTGGGAAACAGAGGTTTTTTATTCTTCCTCCAAACCATCTCTTCAGGGGGAACATCAGCAGGAGGAAGAGATGTTTACCTTTTATAATCATAGTGAGAGGGAGAAATTTTTCTATGATTATAGTGAGGGGGAGAAGGAAAACACTGGAGAGGAGGAGAAGGAAAACACTGGAGAGGAACCGGTATCTGTTGAAAGGGAAACACATGATATTGGTGGTGACATTGAGGAACAACTACCTGCACGACGACGACTGCAGGGAGCTGGCTTACAAAGGTATGCTCGACGGAAAAATGGAAAGTCTTCATGTACGTTACCACCGTGTCAATCACAATCACCCACTCCAGTTCCAGATTCCTCAGCTGACTCTTCTGGTAATGATTCTTCTCTTATTGAACCTCCTCCTATGGATCCTGACAGTCTTCCTATTGCTATTCGAAAAGGTGTTAGATCTTGTACTCAACATCCTATCTCACAGTTTGTTTCTTATGACCGTTTGTCTCCTTCGTACCATGCCTTTGTCTCTTTTCTTTCCTCTATATCTATTCCACAGAATTGGCAGGATGCATTCAAGATACCTAAGTGGAAAGGAGCTATGGTAGAAGAGATGACAGCTTTGAAAAAGAATGGCACCTGGGATCTAGTATCACTTCCAGGAGGGAAGAAACCAGTGGGCTGCAAGTGGGTGTTCACTATTAAGCAAAAGGCTGATGGTACAGTTGAGAGATACAAGGCAAGGCTTGTTGCTAGAGGTTTTACGCAAACTTATGGTATTGATTATGAAGAGACGTTTGCTCCGGTAGCGAAGATGAATTCTGTGCGAGCTCTCCTCTCCTGTGTTGCCCACTTGAATTGGCCTCTTCAACAGTTTGATGTGAAAAATGCATTCCTCCATGGTGATTTAGAGGAGGAAGTTTATATGGATATTCCACCAGGTTTCTCTTCTCCTGCAAGTGAAGGAAAGGTGTGTAGATTGAAGAAGGCACTTTATGGGCTGAAGCAGTCACCTAGAGCCTGGTTTGGCAGGTTTTCTACGGCTATGTTGAGTTTTGGTTACAAGCAGAGCCATGCAGATCATACGATGTTCATCCGCCGAAGTAATGGTAAGATTGCTGTCCTTATTGTTTATGTTGATGACATAATAATGACAGGCAATGATGTGAGTGAAATTCATAACCTTAAGTCTCGTCTAGCTCAAGAGTTCGAGATTAAGGACTTGGGATCATTGAGATACTTCCTTGGAATGGAAGTAGCGAGATCTGATAAAGGTATCTTTATTTCCCAACGCAAGTATATACTTGATTTGTTGGAAGAAACAGGTATGTTGGGCTGTAGACCTGCAGATTCTCCTATTGAGGCGAATCATCATCTTAGTGGAGATGTGGGGGAGTGTACTGATAAGAAGAGATATCAGCGACTTGTGGGTCGACTAATATACTTGGCCCACACTCGACCAGATATTACTTATGCAGTAGGTGTTGTTAGTCAGTTTATGCATGATCCTCGTCTATGTAGCACCGACACTCCAAAAGGTCGCCGTGTCCACGTTTTGGACACGGGGACACGGCGGGGACACGCGGGGAAACGTATTGGACACGCCACGTGGCGTGTCCAATAATTTTTATTATTTTTTGATAGGGGACACGGCGGGGACACGGCTGGGGACACGGCGGGGGACACGCCGGGGACACGGCTGGGGGTCAAAATGTAATATTTTTTAAAATTTTGGGGGTTAATATGAAATTATTCAAAATATTTGGGTTAAACTGTAATTTTTCCTTTAAAAAAAAGTTATACAATTTGTGAACTTATTCATATACAATGGTTCATAATTTTTTTATATATATATGTAAATATATTTATTTATTATTTATTTATACACGTGGCGTGTCCCCCGCCGTGTCCGTATCCCCATTTTTTTAGAATTACCGTGTCCGTGTCCGTATCCGTGTCCGTATCCGTATCCGTGTCCGTGCTACATAGATCCTCGTACTTCACATCTAGATGCGGTTTATCGTATTTTGAGGTATCTGAAATCAGCTCCAGGAAAAGGAATTTTGTTCTCTAATCATGGTCATTTGCGATTGGAGGCATTCACTGATGCTGATTGGGCTGGTTCTGTAGATGATAGACGCTCTACTTCTGGCTATTGCACTTTCCTTGGGGGTAATTTGATTACCTGGCGAAGTAAGAAGCAATTGGTTGTCGCCAGGTCTAGCGCAGAAGCTGAATATAGAGCTATGGCTCATGGTGTTTGCGAGCTCTTGTGGCTCCAAACTTTGTTACTTGATTTGGGGTTTGCTGATAGTGTTCCGATGAAACTCTACTGCGACAATAAAGCTGCCATTAACATTGCTCATAATCCCGTTTAGCATGACAGAACAAAGCACATAGAGATTGATCGACACTTCATCAAGGAAAAGTTGAACGAGGGTTTGATATGTATGCCATTTGTGAGATCTGGAGATCAGTTAGCTGATATATTCACAAAAGGGCTGGGTAGCAAGAGTTTTCATCCTATTGTGTTCAAGTTGGGCTTGATTGATATCTTCGCACCAACTTGAGGGGGAGTGTTAGATGATGGATCTATTTGTATCTAGTGTAATTATGTGTCTTATAATGTAATTAGTTTAAGTATCTAGGACCGTAGTGCAATTATTATTCAGCTTGTATATATATATATTTTACGTTGAATGAAATTAACCCTAATGGGTTTTCTCCCTATTACGATTACCCTAAAATTGAACACTTCCTTATGACTAGGCAAGAAAGCAAGCAAGTGATAGAAGAAGTTTCTTATGCTCTGGCTGTGTCACCGAAGATGGATGAAGTTATTTTAGATCATCCACCAATGGTTGGAGATTTTGGAGAGCCAAAACTTGATGATTGCTTCCATTATTTGCCTTCCGAGTTGCACATGGTGCAAGGGGTGATCAAATTGGTTTCTTTTCCTAGTACACTCCATTCGGTATTACCGAAAGAGGGAAACGATGATTTAGGACAGATTGTTGACCCTTTGGGTTTTGTCTTCAAGCAAGCAAGTTTTGAACATTGTGTGGTGACTTTTCAACATGCTAAGGTGGATAGGTTTTGCCACGACTTGGGGACGTTTATGATGAGCTACTACAAGTATATTTTGATTGACAAGAGACATGGTAAATGGGTGATCTCATTTCACAAAAGTATGGATGCGGTGAATGTACACAAACGGAAGCTCATAATGAAGATGGGTTACTGCTTGAGGATGACGTATTGACGTGGATCAAGGAAATGCAGCCACATGCCTACTTCGAAGCTGCATAATAAATACTTCTATAGTTCTATGTTTCTTCATTTAGTCGTCTCGTGTCTTGTCGTCCAACTCTATAGTTGTATGTTTTCTTCATTTAGTTGTCTCATGTCTTGTCATCCAACTTGAGGACAAGTTGTTTTCTTTAGAGAGGGTGTATGATGCAGTAGGATTTAGGGGTATTGTTGTCATTTTAGTGTCTTTACTGTGTGTAGGGTTTTGAGTCTATAAATAGGCGTCTTGTGCCCTCATTAGTCAGTTTTTTTGATGTATTGATAAAAGAATATAGAGAGCTTTTGCTCCTTGTATCCCATTTTGGGATTTATTCTCTTATGAATCTATCCCTTGATTAGGTTTGCATCAAGAAAACAGGAAACTAAAGATGGCACTTAAAGAGATAGAGAGAGAACCTTGTAGTCATAAAGATCACTGCCAGCACCGCTGCTTTCACTTAATTTCCCACTGAGTACACTATCATGATCATCATCTGCGTGTGGAATTACTTCATCTTCTGCATCATGGTAACCATTGTTCTTTAAATCCAAATTGTCGTCATCGGTTGAATCTGCACTCCCACTACGAGAATCAGCTGAAATAGAGCACCTATGCAGATTATCATCCTGAGAAAGGGAAAAAAAAATGCAAAAACTAAGCACAACATTAGAAAGTAAAATGGGGCCTGGTTATATCTATCTATTGTTTAAAGAAAGCAAAACAGTATATTATGATTACTATCTATTCTTTAAAGAAAGCAAAACAGTATACTATCTATTGTTTAAAGAAACAACAAACTGCTGATTTGGCATTTTTCATTGTAACTCAGACAGAAGAGTAGCAAAAAAGAAAGCTGAAGAAATGAAATTTTCATTAACATACTGGACAGAATTTAGAAACTAGAGTTGAGAAGGAAACCGAGTCATAGGAATAAATGACCTACACTGAAAACAGGCAAAAGAAAGAAAGAAAAAAAAAAAGAGTATTGGCTTTCATACTGAAAGTAACATGGTGCCTGTTCAGTAGCATCATACTCCCATATGTCATTGCCCCTTCGCTTGTGAAATAAACGCATTTTGTTCCATTTTAATAGTTGTGTTCTTAAGCTTTTGGGACAAACATGATTTAGCATGCTATCAAAGCAAGACTTGGGGACGTTTCAGATAAAACTGTTTAAATCAGGGATTTCATGTTTGGTGCCCATTTGTTTGTGCAATAAGTGCACTTTGTTCCGTCGTAATGGATATGTTCTTAATCCCCTCTTATCGCTCCACGAGGTAGTGGTTGTCCCATGTGTGGGAGAGGGTAAAGAGTTTCTCCACTGTCACTGCCAGTACCACATCAACCGCCCAACTTCATTGAAACCCAACCACCGCTGCTCCTCCAACCACCACAGATGCTGAATAAATACCCACTACTAAACATCTAACTCCACAAAAGCCTTGACGCATCTCATCTGTTAAAGAAAACACTTAACACCACTGAGCGTCTTCTGATGATGGATTCCATCCAAACCCCACACCTCATTGGAAAAGAAGATTGACCCAAATCCTAAATCAACAAGCAGAAGCAAAACAGAAAATGGAACTCAAAATCCACAAGAACCAACAAATAGTATTGAAGAAGATAGAAGGCCTAATTGAAACCCTAGTGCACCAAAAGAAGCCGATTTCAAAGAGTCTGAACTCTCTAACCCTTATCAAAGCTGTGAAACGGAAAAATCAAAGTGGTGAAGAATTCAAAATTTGGAATCGCATAATCGAAGAAACCGTAATCGTACAGAGTGAGGCATTACTCTCACAAAGTGAATTACTCTGAGTTTTATCTCAAATCAAATGGCACCGATGAGAAAATGAACACGTGCGTCCTGAGACCCATGACATACAAAATAACAACAAACCACAAAGCACGTGCTTAAACTAGTACCTTTAGTGCACAAATTAACAAATGGCATTCAGAACAACTTACATCAAAAATGTTTTCATACTCCTCCAACAGGGTTGTGATTATGGCTTGAGCATTATTAGCAGCATTGGCAGCGGCAAGAAGCAGGGAAGAGCTGTCTTCATTGACATCAAAATCGTTGTCTAACTCGCATTCACCAGCTAAAAGAGGGCGTAAGAGCAATGGCGCCATGCAAGCAGCAACAGCAGATGGAGTCATTCTATTCTCAGATGTGTGTTCAGATATGGTGTGCATCATCTTCAGAATTCTACGAAGGAATGAAGCAAAGTGATAAGCTTGACTTGCGCAGGAAACCGCAGCAAAAAGAATTGTACAATCAACTGGACTTTCGCTTTAAAAGTAAATTAGCTTAGCTATTATTTAACGTCAAACAAGAATTCTCTTGCATCTGCCAGTAGCTGATGCAAGCAGAAATATCATAGGTATGATCTCAAAAGTGTTTTAGTTTCACTATATGTATATCAGTCAAAGACCCTTTCTAGTTTTCTATGAAAGAGTCCGATATGCTTTTGAGTGCTACGTGGTAAGGTACAGCTACCAGTTGTATTTAGAGGTCTCATAAACAATTAGTCTTTTGTTTTATTAAATTATCTTTACTATTGAGATACTCTCTTCAACCGTTGTAGGGATCGATACAGCCCTTTGGGCTTGTTTTTTCATCTACATACCCAGCCATTGCAAACTGTTCTGCAGCATTAGTAGCGCAGTACAGATTCATGATCTTTCTTGTACCAACATATATAGCCAATCATTACCTACATCAATAATATTGTTAAATAACAAGTGTCTGCTGACCTTGCTTTGTATGATGTGCAAAGGTACAACCAAAAAAAAGAACCACGATAAATCATAAAACATATCATTGACGGGAAGGGACTAATTATCTCAAAGCAATGAGTTAAAGCGGCTGAAGTACACGATATACGATAATATTTCAGCAAAATCACCTTTGTCACGGACAAGACCTCTGTCCATATGTCCTTGTAATTTCATCCTCGCCCTCACACAAAAAATTCTAACCGAAAAGCACTAACTCTTCTACGAGCCTATGATTGGGGTGGAAACAAGGAGGATGTCATGGTGCAAGAAGAGCATTGTTTCATGGATTTCAATGGACAAATACATTGAATCCCATAAGATTTTCATAGTAGGTTTGAGTTTCCATAAGGATGCACGTTATGGTCATATATTCTACTCTTCAGACTCCATCACAGATCAACCCTTAAAAAAAGACACCTAGAAATTTTCAGTCTCATCTAAAACCTCTGATGATTACATAATCGGGCTTAAGTCAGCCTACAATATGAGTGTGCTAGGCTTAGGCATCAAAAGGGTCTAGTGTAAGGTCTCTAAGAGGCCTACTGACGTTTCCAAGCGGAAAGAAAAAATTCTTCATTTTCAAAGCTTTTAAAGAGTTGCCTCTCCTGGGAGGTTCATATCAGTTATGTTGATTATTTCCCACGACAGTTCACAAGATATCTTACAACAAGAACATTGTCGTCAATTTCAGTACCAATCTTCTTTCAAGTTTTTTGTTTGCTTCCTTGTAGATTGAGGGATCATGTCCCTTCTATTTGGTATGCCTTTTTAATAATTACAAAACTTAAAAAAAATATCTATGTACGTCCATTCTTGTGTATATAACAGTACAGAACTTATTCAAACTGATTCTCTTGATAACATAATAAAATAATTACAGAACACAAATACTATCTATATTCACCAGCAGTAAAAGAACCAGTTTGTACAAAGTGGAGATTGTTTGGCAAAATGTAATGTGGTTAATAACTAGGAAAAGCAGGGGACAAAATGGTAATAGAAATTATCAGTAAAAAAGCTAGAAGTTGCCATTGATGAGAGAGAGAGAGAGAGAGAGAGATTACCTATGTAATAACCGCCTGTTTGGTTCGGGAAATGTCTCCAATATCACAGAACGCATGGAATTCACACCAACTTCCTTCCGATCCATTTCTTTCCGGACAAAAGCAAAGCAAAGAGATCAATATTTAAGTGATGCAACATTAAGAACAAGAAACACGAGGCTAACAAACATAACCAATAGTTTCAGCAAATAAGTTAAAAGACTGAATTTGTAGGACCTAAACACAACTCCAAACAACAGTTCAACAGAACTACTAGCGCCAGTTCTATACCCAGAGGAACCTACAACTGCATACGCCCCATAATTACAATTATACCACTTCGGCTTATTACCCCTTATAAGTTATTGATTGAAGGTTGTCACAAATCTCTGCATCACTAAAATGGACTCAAATTCAACCCAAAATCAAGATAAACAGGGCCTAAATAAGTTCAATTGATTTTGTTTACCCCTTTTCTTGTCACCTATTACTTATCATACTCCGCATTGCAATGTATAAATTGGATGATTTCATTTTCTTCTTACGGAATAAAACATGAGATCATGTAAGATATGAGGGAAGGTCTCGTCAAGCATGACAAATGCAGGATGGATAAGATTGCCCTGTCAGAACAGCGTCAATCCTCTGTTTCATTCGGATCACAGCAGTTCTCTTTATAGCGACATCTTTTTGCTACAAGTGAAGGTTCTCAAGATGTATTTTCGTTCACAAAACCTGTAGCTGCCAACAAAATATGAAACCTCAAACTAGAGCACAAAGGCAATAACATTATTCAGGAAAATATGCACAAAGCAAAGCAAATATGAGCTATCATTACACTAATTTACCTAGTTTTCGAAAGCAAAGACAACCAGTTGACAAACATTCCCAACCAAAAACTTGATTGGCACATACGAGACAAAGAAAAACCAATGATCATGCATAACAAAAATGAAGATCCACCATGAGAATCTCCACAAAACTTCGAGAGGAAGGCAACAGGTGACAACAGAAGTCTATAAACAACAATTAAATCCATCCAATGATCATCCTCATAGCCAACAGATTTTTCGCATATATATTGACAGAAGAACATACTATATGCCTCCAGTAATGCAGTGCAGCAGGATGCAGGAACTGGAGAGGAGGGTAGCTCCCGTAGAACATGCTGCAGGTGTAATAGCTCAAGTGAATACTAATCGCATAGCCTCAGAGGAAAGAAACAATTTGATGTGGAAAAGTTGCTCCATGTACCAATAAAGTACCTTAACACAATCCCCAACAACATGAGCATCTTCATCAGGATCAAATTCATTCTTGCCTACAAAACAATGAGAGATCAACTCACTTTTCAAAGCATATACAAACTAAACAAATCAAAACAGCACCCATTGACGAAAATGACACCTGATCATGTCTACTTAGTTATCAAGCACGTTCATCAATTATTCCTCTAAATGAAGTGACATACAGAGATCACACAATAAGAAGAGCAGAGCAACTACAATGGAAAAAGGAGCTGTACCCAGGCTCCCCACGTCTACGGAATAGAGAGCAGAGAAAAAGTGGGTGGGACCTCGCTGAAAAATGAAATGCTATAGCAAACAAATTTTGCATTTTGAGAGGAGAAAAGGCAACCTTGTTCATACTCTTGAACTCTGCAGTCTACCTCCTCAACATCTGCACACTGTCTCAAAATTCCTTCTACTTTAACTCCTGTTGGAAAGACAAGAATCGTTAAGATCAAATCGCATCAAGGAAAGTACAAAGGTAAACATTGCATCTATCTAAATTTTCATCTGTAACCTTACTAGCTGGTCTCCCAGTTTCCCTTTCATAGTACCACTAAGGAAATTAGGCTTCACAATCAGACATTGAGACCACTCGCAATGAAAACATGCCGAAATGATGGTACAATGAACTCCTTGCTATTTGGAAATCATGCAAAACTTGATACAGATGATACAGAAAAATTAAAAGGCAAATACAATATAAAAAATTGCCGAGCAAAAAAAAAAATACAATATAAAAAATTAACAAGAAAAAAGGGGGACAAAAAAGCAAAGCAAAATAAACACCAAAAATCAGAGTAGACCTCTGCTAACAGTCCAGGATTCACAAAAAGTTGCAGGTGCAAATGATAGTGTAACGAAGTATCACAGTAACAATTGACATGTAACTTACCATACTTCTCAAGAAATCGAAGAGCTTTCTCAAGGAAGGATGGACCTCCCTCTATGTCTTCTAGTGCTAGCAAAATTGGTCGCCCAACCACCATTGACTTCACAGGACGTTTATCCCTCCCTGGTGTAAATATTTAAGATCCAAGGAAATAAGTATAAAATGAGTTCACCAGTTATATAAATCTTCTTAAGATAATAGAACAAAATATCTGACCCAAAATCAACTTAAGCAAACGACCAAAACAAATTGTGGTGCACTACTAATGGTGTACAAACATTGGTGGAAAGACCCTTCAATTGTATCATCAGCGTCATTGCGGAAAATTCCATTGTGTCCCATCACAAGGGCAGCACTTGGTGATTCTTCAAGAGCATGCTCTAGGGCAGTTTTCCACTCATACAAGTCCTCTGATGTCTCCGCCTAAATTAAGAGAAGTAAGAAAGTAGGCCTAACAATCAAAAATACCGGATATAAGAAAATTGAAAAAGTAAGACAGAGTTTTGCTCTGCGTTCAACGAGGGGATGAGAGAGAGAGAGAGAGAACCACTGTTCAATAAAGCACCTTAAGGGTAAATGCCCGTCCATCTCGTCCATCAGGAAAGAGTACAGTTAAAAGCTTTTTATCTTCTCTAACAACAACGCTACAGTACAAAAAGAAAAGTTAGGATTTGCATTGAGACAGCATTTTTGTAAGAGAAGACAAGAATATGCATACCTCCCTGAATTGTTCAAGTCAATACCCCCCAAAGTTAGATTTACTTCACCGCCTTTCTGGGGAAGTGCACTCTGCTTGAAAAGAACAATAAAAAATCATCTCATAAGACACTTGCATCTAGAGTCTCAACAATGTACCGAGTCACGTATGAGTGTTCCTGGGGAAGCACAGTGACACTGAGTTTCCCACTGTTACAACATTCCACTTGACATCTGTTCTTAAGTGAAGAATGGTCGCAAGGTTAACCAGTAACAGAATGGAATAATGAAACAGAAACAAAGACTTGTACTCACAGGGTCATTTTTAAGAAAAACCAATGAAGTTCGTGTAAGGATAAACCAACGCTTCTTCCAAGACGTCCAACCTAACCCTGTAGAAGCGTAAGGAGACTAATTCATGCTGCATATGAGAACTTTAACAGATCGGCAGACATCAAAACAGTGGCATATGCTCATTAACAACATAGAATAGGGCCACATATTAATGAGCTTAATCTACTAGATTGACCTATTTTCCCTCCTATGTATTTTTTTGAATGGGCTGATTAGCATTACCCGAACCCGCGCCACAACAGGGGGTGGATAGCACTTGCCCCTTTCTGACCACAACCCTGATATGATGAATGCGAACATGGTAACCCAACAAAAAAGCGTACTGAGAAAATTATCTCTCCAAGTTTGTCCTCTGGAATTCAATATTGACCAAAATAACAGTTTGACTAAAAGTTGAGAGAGAACTGCGTTCAATTGTTCAACATCAGGTGCTGACGCCTTGACTTACTCGACACTTGTGGCTGGTATTGTTTGCGAGAATACAAAGTTTACCTGCAAGGTGGGCCCAAAGGGGACCTACCTTGGAGGGTTCCTCACTCAAAAAAGAAAAAAGAAAAAGACAAAGAAGGTTGTGTTAAACTAAAAGTCTCCAACATTGATTCACCAAAAAGTCAATACTCCTAAAGATCCAATAAGTCAATAGTCCTGTAGATCAAGTAACCAAAACCTAGATCATTTACCTACACAGACCAACTATTCTGAACTTGCAAGCATCATCTGCCCCTAACTACAGAGATGATGAAACGGATTGACTATGATTTTGACACATGGCAGAAATCGAACAAGAACGAGTGGATAAATCTACATCTAAAGAGTTCTCAGAACAACCGAAGATACAATCTAAGAGGCAACAACATTCATGAGCCATTGCCATGTTTAATGTTGGGTACTTGTATCGCCATTAAAAATTATGTCCCAAGACAATATAGTCTGTAGAGCACGAGTCCACACAACAATAGCAAGGACAGGAGTAAGGGTGTCCAAACATCATATTAGACATACTTGTCGGGCTTCATGTAACTATTCACACAAGTTTAGCGGTTCAATTTCAACGGACGCTGTAAGAGGTAAGCCAATCTATGTACAACAACGGCTCATGTGGGAAAACATAAACCATGTGTGCAAATAACTTATACAACTAATACAACAACACTGAGCATGCCATGTTATAACAAAGTTAAAGACTCCAGCAATTAAAAAGTAAGAGAAAATAATAAGCCTGCTGACCTTTTGAAGATATGAAAAGTGGCCCGCTCTTGAAAACCTGTCAATCATAGAAGCATGGGACAAGAGTACAAAACATATCAAGGAAGATACTTGCACATAGAGTACTTCCAAGAAATTTTAAGAACCCAATTACAGGTGTAAAAAGCCTTCAATATACAGCTTATATTTCAGGGGATGTGGAAGAGACAACAAGCAGACTGAGCTCTCCTGAAGTTCGATTAAGCATCCAATGTTTATATTTATTCTTTTGTCTTCTCATTTGTCTCTGTATCCACAAACAAAACAAGTTTTTCCTCTTTTATCCATTTAACTCTAGGCCAACGTTAGAGCAGAAATCCCAGCATTTGACCCACTCAAAGCTGTATGAATTGCTGGACAATTTAGCTTATGAATATTTTAGCTGAAAATCAAAGTTTAGTCCAATTCTTGTAAATTTCTAGATTAGTAATTTGCAGTTTGCAAGCCGTGAAAAAAACAAATGGAACTCCAGAGTACTGTGCGGATAGTCAATTCTAGAAAGCAGAAAGCATATCTAACAACCTCCAATAGTACTGGCGGCTTGAATCTGAAAAGCTCTTGGACTCTATAAATTCGAACAAGGACATCAAACTGTACTCAAAATTCATGTTAAATGCGATTTTTAAACTTCTAAAAAAATGGCAACAAAAATATATACACCTTCGTCTTGCTTCAAAATGATGTACAGTCCTAGAGAGTTGCCACAAAATGCAATTCAGTTAAGTCCTACATACCATGTAAGATCCTAATACATTGCATCTACTAGTGGTATGTTTTAATGAACAGTGAAGTTCCCCACACATTTTTCCAAAATAATTAGACAAAAACAACCAACATCGCTATCAATCCTTCGATAAAAAAGATAAATGCTTTTCATCATTGAAGAACCTATTAATTACCTCCCAAAAAATTAAAACGATCAAAAGATGTTACTTAAAACGATAAAAGGATGGTACTCCCTCTGTCAGATAGTCCACCACGAAAAATTGGGACCTTTAATTTGGCGTCAAGAAATTAAGAAATTTAAAAATTTATGCACAGAATTAGTTTATCTTTCTATTCGAAAATTGTACATCTTCTTGCAGTCGTGGTGGTCCTGGTGGACTATCTTTGTGGACGGAAGGAGTACAATAGTTTAGTTATCAAAAAATTAGAGTACAATTCTACTTTCATAGGACTTTTGCAATTGTATTTGTTCACTCAAAGTATCTGCTAATGCATTAACTTTAGGTCGAACCCATTCATGAAAACTAATTTCTAAGTTCTAGCATGCACATTACCACTCAAAATTAGAGTCATGCATCCGTCCACGACTGAACCTAATAGTGCAACATCATTCGTCTGAACAGAACGCAAAAAAAAAAAAAAAACTTTTTTACTCCCATTCATCTATATTATCAGCAATCAAACAGAGATTAGGCCCAAAAAAACAAAGTAATGTACAACGAACCGTGTTTGAAGTCCCGAGCCTCGGGCGCTCAAACGTCGACAGCGAAGCCGACATTTCGACAAAAAACAACAATAAACAGCACCGAGACCACCGCGTTGAAACGGTTACCAATCCAAATGGAATTGCGCCAAGCGTTTCAACCAGAATCAGCCGCCGTTGATCGAACCCGGCTGGGAGAGCGGAGTCGGCGAATCTGGTGGGGAGAGTGTGGAGAAGTAGCTAGGGTATGGGATTGAGTTAATGGGGGGAGGAGTGTGGTGCCGCTCTCTCTCTCTCTCTCTCTCTCTGGAGGAGTAGGTGAGAAGCCAAGAAGAGCATTACTTACAAAATACATTACCGTATAAACTACGACAACCACTGTTTCCCTCTACCTAATCCCATCATCAAAAGCAAAATAGAGAGAGAGAGAGAGAGAGAGAGAGAGAGAGAGACTGGGGGTCAAGGTTTGGTCCTTCGGCGGTAAGCTTTTGGTCCCGATTTTCATGTGGTCGTTGGCACGTAGGAGGGGAATACTCCGTACGATATAGAGTTTTCTTGTAGTAGTGGGTTTTAAGGATATTTGTCCTAAATAATTACTAAAAATGATGTGTCATACTGTTTCTACTAGGATTGAACCCGTGAGTAATCCAAAAACAGAAAGTCCAGGTACACACCGAATTCCGTCCACCGCGTCTACTCCGGATTTAAAAAAGTACAAAAAAAATATTTATAAATTTAAAAATAATTTTTTGTGAAGCACCGTAAAAAAATACCTCCAACAAATATGTATGTTTTTTTTTAATTTGTACAGGCAAAACTGAGATACAAATTCAGAAAAACATACCTACCGATATCCGGTAGAGCTGATTATGTACGGAGCCTCATAAAAATATTATTTTAAAATTTATAAATATTTTCCTGTATTATTTGGGGCCCAGAGTGGGCCCCAATAGACTTGCGGTGGACGGTCACCGCATGTGTGGTGCTGTGGTCGTAGTGTTTCTGAACAAAAAATGATTTCACATTTTTTTCAAAGAAAATACACATGTTCGTAAGTTAATGGCAATGGTCAAGTTGTTTTCAAGTTAATGGCAATAGTCAAGTTGTTTGCACTTAGACTACATTTAAACAGAAACTAGATATTTCCTAGTTTTATTCGAATGTTTATTGAGCAGAGCTTTGCTAATGATACCGTTGTCATCAGCATACAAGCTAAATAGGTCATTGTTCAAGCTCGATTTGAATTTTACAAACTCGAAGAAAAATGATTGTAAACACGATGTAATTGTATGTCGTGTTAAGCGGTCAGTGGCAATTAAAGATAATGTCAGATGATAACTAAAAAAGAAATTGTTCTTTTTTGTCAATCGATAAAAGTGATCATTTTACCTCCTAGTGAAATAAAAGAGTCCTGACCAACTGAGTTTGTCCCAATTGATTGTTTATTGATCCCTATTTTAATTAATAAAATATACGTGACCGATTGAAATGATAAAATTACCCAGGGCAATTAATTGTGGTTAAAGATATGTTTTGTTTTGCGGTTACAATTTTTTTTAAATCATAATCCTGCGTACGACATGCTATAGTCAATTATTCACGATTGGTTTGGACATTGTACGGTGACTGATATTGAACGCATGTAAAGCCTCTATCCCACATTTTGGGGTCACCAAAGTTATATTTTTCTTCTTCTAAGTGTATTTCAATGTAATAATTAAAAGTGAATAATTAAAATTAAATTTTAATTATTCATTTAAAAGTAATTAAAGTTAGCATTGTCAAATCTTACATTGTTTATTTTTTGGCCATAATCAAAATGATTTGGCAAAAATTCAAATTTAACGGTCAGTTTTTTCTTCTCAATCTAATGGTTTCCATTGAATGACATTCAAATAAAATAAGTGAAAGTAAAAAACATTTGTTAAAATTCATAAAGTAATCAATATTGTTAAATGCACAACCACTTGCTAAAGTAGAGAGTGAGTTTCATCTACCAATAAAGTATTTGTTTTTGTCGACAGAGAGTTTTACTTTGCATGATGGTCGTATTTGATTGAGAAAATGTAGGGACCATTAAATTTGGTTATTGAAAAAATGTTACTAGTTTTGGTTATCCAAATAATAAAATTTGATGAATTGCTGAGTGATTGTTAAATTTAATTATTATAATGTAAACACTGTTTTGAATAAATATTGCTAATTTCGCTAATTTAAGCAACCGTTGAGTTTTGATTATTACATTGTGGATCCTCTAAACTTTCAAAGTAGGCGGCCGGCCTCAAAGATATAGCCGAGGAAGGAAATTTCAACGTTAGAAAATGAAGCTAACAAAAAACAAAAAACTTCTCCCCCCGATTATTCAATTTGGGTGCAATACTTCTGTTATATTTTCAATCAGGTCCTTCCGCAAAAAAATTTGGACGCTTTTAGAAAGGGAGCTAAAGTTCGGTTAAGATGAGCTAAAGCAAAAAGATTAGCATTGAATAGTATATCATTACAAAATTATTTTGGGGCCCAAACCAAGAGTATTGTTTACGTTTCATCAAGGGCAGGGCTTATTGATTGGGGATTAATTTTTCAAGCATGTAATTTTGCGTTCGAGCTTACAAAGTACTGTCAACCCTAGGTAATAACCTAACTTGTTAGTAGTAATATTTTTTAAGTTTAATCTATGAAAAAAAAAAGCAATTGTACATATAGAGACAGGTTAACACTTAGCATTTGATGATG
The DNA here is from genome assembly GCA_019656295.1 of Rhododendron mucronatum var. ripense. NCBI lineage: Eukaryota > Viridiplantae > Streptophyta > Magnoliopsida > Ericales > Ericaceae > Rhododendron > Rhododendron mucronatum. The sequence continues at coordinate 2,973,439 of BPLT01000007.1, forward strand.
AAGCTTTGAGAACTTGAGGTTTCTGGAGTAAATGCATTACACCTTTACAATCTTTGTGTATCTTTAAAAAAAATGATGTTTCCATAATTTGAGCGGTATAGTGTTTGACAACCAATGATTTTTTAAATTTTGGATTGCAGTATAAACTTTTGGACTATAATTCCAACATGTAAGTGTGTTTTGATGCTTTGTGAATAATAGATTTTGAAAAAAGAATTTGCAAGTAAAAATATAATCAAAATTCAAAAATCTCCATAGAGATGATTTTTGAACTTTAATGTCCTCTAGCTTATTTCTCAGAATGCATTGTAATAAATTTTGTAATTGTCTCAAAAACACCCATGATTGGAAAATGGACAATGCACAATCTAATAATGAAGTTTCCAAACACCCCCTATAATTTATATAAATCTCTCTCTCTCCCTCTAAACCAAATATATATGGATTATAACTGAAACAAACTAAACTACGCGGACTTGCAGTGAGAATACACAAAAATCCAACTCTACAAATTACGCTATTGGCGACTGTCAACATCTCTCTCTCTCTCTCTCCAGCATTTTTTTTGGCTAAGCACACTCTCTCCGGCATTTTTGGACTCTATTATTTGCGCAAGATCATCCCTCTCAGGTTAGGGTTCCTACATGATCCTCTGGTGCAATATGATTTCAGAAGTTTACATACAAATGATTTAAGAAGTTTTTTTTTTTTTTTTTGGGGGGGGGTGGGGGGTTAAATAATGATTTTAGAGAAGTTCTTCTGTCTTAATTTGAAGTTGATTTTTCGTGTTTAACTTACGAATTTCCGAGGAGAATTGTCAAAATGATCAACTCAACGTGCAACTGATCTATAGTTTGTGAAAATAATTACGTGGTTTGTTTGGATAAGTTTTTTGGTTGTATTTTCAGAATTAGTGTTGCAGGGAACAATTCAGATTTTTTTTTTTTATAAATATGACATCATTTTTATGTTTTATTCACACTTGAATGGATAATGATTATCTAGAATTGAAATATTTATTCTTTTTGTTTTCTCAAGTACGGGTTTTTTTTCCGATTTAGTCCAAGAAAACAAGTTCTCCTACCGGGCAACCAAACAATTATGAGATACTCATTTTATTCGAGTCAACTGACTGTGAGTTAAAACTGCAACCAACTAACTTGTATTTTGTGACACCCCGCTTTCCGGTGGCCGGCGGTACTGCAGGATGGCAGGCTCCGTCCGGACGGGAGGGGGCAAGCCATGATTTATGAGAAAAGATCTCTTCTACTTGTAGAAGGCCTTTTAAAGTCGTGAAGGCTGGCCAAAGGGCATAAAAACTTCATAGTTAAGCATGCTCATCCTTGGATAGTCTAGGGATGGGTGACCTACTGGGAAGTCTATGGGCTTTGGGCGTCCAAAGCGGACAATATTGTACAAAGATGGAGCGGGTAGTTACATGTTTCCTTTGCTTTAGAAAAAGAAAACTGTTCTGATACCAATTTTAGTTAATTGAACTGATTGTGGGTACACCAAACTCTTGTAACAACAGCAGCATTGACATTACCTGTAGTACTGCTTGAAACCGTAGGTCAATTTCTCTATTATTTGAAACATTTTGGGATTGTAAATTTGTGTTGTTATTCTGTTGTTGGTGTTAATTGATAAATTCTCATTAAATTATTATTATTATTTTTGGGATAAGTATCCTCATTACTTTGTTTGGTTGATCTTGGAAAGAATGGAATCATGGAACAATAAGGGGTTTCACTGGTTCTAGCAAATTACATCTCGCTTGTTGGCAACCAATTATGGATATATAATCATTACCACTCTCACTTGTCTTCATACAAGATGTTTGATCTTCTTACTTCATTTGTTGAATTAATTTTCAGGAAAGATGTTGGTAAATGGTTTCGACAACAGTGAAGAAGAAGCTTCAAGTTCTTGTAGGGATAAGGTAGGTTGTCTGCTTGTTTACTTGATTCCGTTGCTACCTTCTGCTCCAACATTTTTAGTTTTGTAGCGTATTCCTGTTCCTTCTTAACCAAGCCATCACAATGAGGCCTCCCTTTATTTCGTCATACTTTTAGGCTGCTTATTTGATTGGATTTGATCAATTTTTTGTGCCTGTCATCCAAAGTTTTCGGTAACTTTGCAATGTGGGCGACAACTTGGTTACATTTCCCATCATAGTTCTGGAAATTTTCCTACATGGGTTTCAATGGGAACCAAAGGCTCTTGCATATTTAAATGCCTGTTTACTTATTCTTTTAGTGACATCTAAGGCTATTTTATTTTAATGGCAAAGTACAAAAGCAATATATGCCCCACAAAATCTTGTTTGAGATTTTAAGATCTACATTCTCATATTTTTTGGCACCTCAGTGTCGGGGTACACATTCCCCTTTTATAGGAACTATGTCAAAGGACAAGCTAGTACCTTTGAGAGTTGAGTATGATCAATCGTTTAAGTGATTGTGGTGTGGTGGTTTTTGCCGCACTCCTTCGGATTCTCCTTCCTTTGCTTCGCTTCGTACCTGCACCAAGGTGCGAGGCGGTTGGCTGCCCTACACCCCTCTGGCGAGCAAGTCAATATACAGGAGAAGGAGAGAGTACTGTAGAATCGTGTGAGAATGTGTAACTCTCTTAGGGTTTATCCCTCCCCTTATATAGGCAAACGTATTTGCTCTCCAAGTTAGGTGTGCGTGGCACATGCCTGTGACGTCACACTTAACCGCCTCAGCTCAGTGATGTTAGGGTGACGTCCGGCCCATGCTAGCCCTAGCTTTGGAATGTTCTAGGTACCCCTAGAATCAACTGGAGGGATCTTCGTGCAGCCCCCACCCAGGTCGAATCGACCCGCGAAGCCACACCAGCCCGATCCCTAGGCTTGGTCCTTGGGCCTGCAAACTGGGCTTCTGAAACCGGTGAGCCGGACCCTTCGGTTTGGTCCACCTCTCTTCAGTCCGTCCCACGACGTACACTAGGCTTAGGCCCATACCGCGCGCACAGGATCAACCCATCACGCTTGTGCCCCAGCCCTGCTGTTTCCTACCATGGGCAGAACTTTGGCAAAGTTAGGTTCGGCCCACCATTATAGCCCATCAATTGCTCGCTTTGGCTAGCACTAAGCCTGAGGAGTTGGCTCGGCATTGGGTTGAACCTTCTTCCTTTAAATTGTGCCGTCCGCATACCAGAAATCGGATCGAACTAATCCCACCGTTCACATCTTGTAGCTTCGTGATGCGTCCCGCTGATGGGATGCGCCGTCTAATGGATCTTACAGAGAAACACATGTCCTCAGCCTTCTGGACAAATCGACGCTGCTGCCTCGCAATCCGCGCGCCTCTTCATTTCCCGCGCAACTTTTGAACCCCCTATATAAATAGAGGGGTGTGGAGTGAGAGAGTTACCTTCTCTCTCTCTTTCTTGTGTCAGAGCCTCTCTCTCATCCGAATTGATTCAATCTTGCATGCCTTTCTTCGATCAAGAGCTCCACTCAATCCAAATCTCAGGTATGCTTTTGAATCCACTTTGGTCTTCAGCTTTATTAAGCTTTTTGCTATCTTTGATCACTTCTGGGCCTTGCAGACCTTAGTAAGGGGCTACCCGAATTGATTCAAGCTTGTTATCCTTTCATCGTAAGGGGCTACCCGTTTTCCGAGGCTATCCCTAACGTGGTTGTTCCTCCTCTCGGTTCGTTGTGCAGAAGGCAACCGATAACGGCCTCTGCTCGGAGACGGAGAATTGAGATGGATCGCGGTAGCCATGAGTTGCACATCTTTGCGTTGAGCGTTGATCATTCGGTCCTTTTTGGACATCCGGGCGTCTAGTTGCCATAGATACTCTCGGACTAGAGGGTCGTTTCTCAGGATTGTGGTGGTGGCCCCCAAACTGTAATCGCGCTTCGCCTGCTGTCTAGATCTGGCTTTGGAGGGGGTGGCGCCGTCGTGACCTTCAACGCCTCCACCGCCCGCAGGCTCCTTCGGCAGCCTCTCATTGTCATGAATCTCCACCATTTTGATAAATTTCTGAAAAGTTGTAAAATACCAAAGTATAGGGAAGAATCCTCGGCAACGGCGCTAATTGTGGTGTGGTGGTTTTCGCTCGATCCTCTTTTAGATCCTCCTTCCTTCTCTCTGCTTCGGACCTGCACCAAGGCGTGAGGTGGTTGGCTGCCTTATGCCCCTCCGACGAGCAAGTCAATATACAGGAGAAGGAGAGAGGAGAAGGAGAAAGTACTGTTGAATTGTGTGAGAATGTGTACCTCTCTTAGGGTTTATCCATTCCCTTATATAGGCAAACGTACTTGCTCTCCAAGTTAGGTGTGCGTGGCACATGCCCGTGACATCACATTTAACCACCTTAGCTTGGTGACATTAGGGTGACGTCTGGCCCACACTAGCCCCAGTTCTGGAATGTTCTAGGTACCCCTGGAATCAATTAGAGGGATCTTCGTGCAGCCCCCACCCGGGTCGAACTGACCCGCAAAGCCACACTGGCTAGACCCCTAGGCTCGGTCCTTGGGCCTGCAAACTGGGCTTATGAAACCGGTGGGCAGACCCTTCGGTCCGGTCCACCTCTCTCCAATCCGTCTCACAACTTGCACTAGGCTTAGGCCCATACCACGCGCACGGGATCAATCCATCACGCTTGTGCCCTAGCCCTGCTGTTTCCTACTTCGGGCAAACCTTTGGAGAAGTTAGGTTTGGTCCACCACAGTGATTGTATTAGACACTTTTGCCTTTTGTCTGGATGTTTTGGTCATTGGTATCTGTTTGGCTTCGTACCAAAGCTGGTGTTAATTTACATGGTAATCTCATCTACCATTTTCCTAATTTTTCTTGTACTCTTTGTTACAACTTACATGTAAACAACTTCAATTTGTGTTATTTGTCGGACTCAACTATTCCCATGTTTTAGGGTAGGGATCACGACCAAATAATTTTGTTTCTTATATCGTTTTGAATTAATTTATGGTGTTATATGGTACTTACTAGAAGCCATAGAGAATTTTTTTTTACTAAGGTTTGTACATTGTTATCTATAGTAATTTGAAGTACTAAATATGCTTGCTGCTTGAAAGTCTTGCTGTACTTTTTGCATAGCATTAGAGTCATCAATGATCAGACACATCACATACCCTTGTCCAAGTGTTGAGCGTCGAGTGTCAAACTAATACTTTCAAGAGTTCATGTAATACAACTTGCCCTTAATATTACCTGTTGGAAATTGTCCCACATCGGTTAATTATCTCCTTCAAAATTAGTATATGAGCCTGGGCTGTCTCTCTACTCATAGCCAATTGGTTTTGAGGTGGATGCTTTAACATGGTATCAGAGCTAGGTTTTCGGAGGCTGTCCCCTTTTGTTTGTGCCATAGTTGCTCTCTATGAAGAACGGATACTATTTTGGCCTCCGTATCGCGTACCGTACGCGTATCGGATACGGATATGCTTGGATACATTTCGGATACGTATCCGATACGTTTTTTTTTAGAGTATCCTATTTTTATTTTATTTTTTGGTATCCGGATACGATCTGGATACGTTTCAGATATGCGTGGGGTAAATATGTTATTTCTTAAAATATATGGGTTAAACTGCAATTAGGGCTAGATATATGTTTCTTCCGGTTCTCCCTATTGATCAAAAACGAAAAAACGAAAGAGAGACAGGAAGAAAGAAGGCAATTCCTCTCTATTGTCTCTAATCTCTCTCTCGGTCTCACCTGTAAGTCTCTCTCTCCTCTCTCATCTCTCTCTCTATCATCTTTCTCTTCTCTCCCACCTCTCATCTCTGTCGTTGTATGTACAGTGTATTTATATATATATATATATATTGCATACTGTGTATATACAGTATATATATTACATATATATATCTCGTCTCTCTCTCTTTTTGTCTGTTATTTTTTTTAAAAAAATATTCAGTCTGACTGACTGAAACCCTTATTACTGTTTTTTTTTTTAAACAGTACATGATGGATTCTACTGTTACTTTAATCATTAATGGAATTTTAGGGATGAAATATTATATATATAATATATAATTTTTTTAATTTAATTTTATATTCAACGTATCCCAACGTATCGTATCCTACTTTTTGGAAGAATCGCGTATCCGTATCGTATCTTGTATCCGTATCCGTGCTTCTTAGAACTTGCTCTTTATTTTGTTGTGATCTGTGTGTTCCGGATCCTTTGTTGACCTCTCCACGTGCGAGTCGAGGGTTGCACGTGAGGGGGAGTGTTAATTGTCCCACATCGGTTAATTATCTCCCCCAAAACTAGTATAAGTGCTTGGGGGGCTCTCCACTCATAACCTATTGGTTTTGTGGTGGATGCTTTAACATGACCAAAATGTAGCATCTATTATGGAAGTAAATACCATCACAAGGTTTTTAGTGGAATTCGGAAGTGTCTCAGTCTTAAACTAGATTAATATTAGTTAGAAAACAGCTGATACTGAACGTTTAGTTAGAAAGCAGCTGATACTGAACGTTTGCTGCTTCTGAGATGTCTGAAAATATCTTTACTCCTATGTTTTGACTTTCCAGATTATGGTTGACCCTGCAAAGCCGGCGACTCTGACTTGGCAGCGAAAACTAAATAGCGAGGGGAAAGTCCTTTCAACATTCTCTCTAAGTTTGCCAGAGATAATTCACATGGTATGCTAAAAAGTTTATGCTACACTGGGCCCGGGGCTTACACACATTTACATGTTCTTTGCAAATTTGCTTTTCAGAAAAAAGAAAAAAAAAAACAAGTATTTGATGCTGACTAAACACATTAAACACTTCTTACAAGGAAATTTATTCTTTTTTGGAGGTTGCAAATTGCTATAATACTTTTTGAGAACGTTTGAACTTTGAAGTTAAATCATACTTAATGCCTCCCAATTTTTTTTAAACCTCTTTTTTAAATGATTCTACATCCATATTATATGAGATCCTAAGGGTAATACGAACATTAAATGTTTCTGTATTTCTTACCTACCATAAACTCTCAACTTGCTAACTCAGTTTCTCTTTAGATGCGGGTACGTTGAAACAGAATCTTAACCCTGCAGCCTGAGTTGGTTTTAACTTTCAAAACTGAATTTTATTACTTCAGATGATTGGTGATATTTGTAAACAAGTATTTACCTATGTTTGCTTGTCTACTTGGTTCTTAGTGTTCTGGTCCTACAGAAAGTTATTATACAACTAACTTAGAACTTAAACTGATCACCAATGTTGATTTATAAACATATGCATGACAAATGTGCTCTATAATGCTTTCTGAATCCACTTATTGACACATCAAAGTGCAAGGTGGATACTTGGTGTTGAGGCTAATTGGATTATAGGGTCCTTTTGCTGCTTTTATTCTCTCAGTTAGTTGCTGTTTGAGCTTTTCTTACTTATGGCATCTCTTTTTGGCTTTTGTAAGCTTCCAATAGGTTACCGATTATGGCGTCATATCCGAGAAGAAGCCGCGAAAGGACACGTAATTCTGTTTTACCCAAAAATCGCATAGTGATTTTGATGGGTGCTTGGTTATGGTATGAGAACTAACTTTTGCCTCTCTTTCGTTTTTCAGGGGATACTCATGAATCCTTTTAAGAAGCGTCCTATCTCATCATGCCATGGGGTTCCACTTGGTGGTATGGGGTAAGTCAAGCTTCTTCAGCTGCCGAAATTTTTTTGTCCTACAAAGCTTAATCATCTCTCTTACTGCTTCTCTGAATTTTATTACTTTACAATAATAATATTTTGACCAGTACTGCCTACTGACACTCTGAAAGAATTATTAATTAGCTTAGAGATTAGTATAGCAAGTTTACAAGTTCTCACATCAAATACTTTTAAATGTTCAAGGCTACCGTGCCTTCCTAATTGGAACCACCTTGGGATGGAACACTTCGTGCATATGTCCACAGATTAGGCATCGCATATTCTGCTGGCTTTATGTGAAAGCAGATTGTACACCAATTATATGTTTGTCAAGGCATATTTTCCTTCAGAATTGAGAAAAATAATGTCCTCTCTTTTGTTGAGAAAAATATCTGATATTCAGTGCAGGAAGCTTTGAAAGAAACTATAAAGGAGAATTTCAGCGCTGGCAATTGTTCCCTAGAATGTGTGAAGACAAACCAGTTTTAGCAAATCAATTTTCGGTAAGTTTGGTGCTTTCCTTTTGAACATGTTTATCGTAATTTCCCAACGAATTTGGATACACTATTCATGTTTTTTGCTTAATCAGTTGTTGGGACTTAATTGGTCTCCCACCTTTCTCTTGATGTCTGTCTCGGGGCTATTAAGTCTCGCCATTTAAGTGTGTGTTAGTGGCAGATAATAGGGTAATTGAATAAACACAACCATAGTTTTCAGGTAGCAGCGATCAAGGACAAGATGGTAGAAAGTTGGTTATGATGGTCTCTGATCATAGTGATATACCACACACAAAAATAAAGCAGAATAAAAATGAGATGGTTCAGTCATGTGCAAAATGAAAAATAGGCATGTCAGTTTTAAAAAGGCTGCATGGGCCATTTTTTAACATGGTGTCGAGCCTTGAACATATATGAGTGGTTTAGGTAGATTCATGTAGGCAACTCAAGTAGTTGGAGATGAGGTATTGTTGTATATTTTTGCTATTTTAGTAGTTCAGGGTAGAAACCTTGAAAACTTCTTTGGGACCTGAAGATTAGACGCTAGTCACAATACTATTCCTCTGATTTGCTATTTTTAAATGTGCTTTTAAAAGATTCTATTTCTATTACCCGTTACATCTTTGTCTCCAAACATTAAGTTTCTTAATAAGTAAGCAATTCCTCATGCAGGTTTTTGTTTCTCGCCCCAATGGCAAAAAGTATTCCGCTGTTCTCTCACCAAGGAATCCAGAATTAATCACGTACGTACCTGTGGGCTACCCACCCTGCGGTGAGCGCCACCCATTTTCTTTTCTGAGAAAAATTTGCAACCAGCGCGTCATTTTGGAGTCTCCGCCCAGGTTTTAATGGTTTGCCACCCAAGGAACCAAACTTGAATGACATCCGTCGCTTTTATTTTGAAAAAGGCTTTATTTCTTTTACCTGCCGTCATAACCAGAGACAACGCTGGTTCGGGAGCCAAGTTACAAGAGGGGAAGGGTTTTACGGCACCCCTCTCGCCCGACACGAGGGTTGGTCTCTACTTAGTGCTTGTGGGATTTTGAAACATTTTATCACTTAACTTTGACCAAATAGGAGAGGGGGAACGATAATAGGGATTAAAACAGTAAACACATCGTGTGCATGCATGTGAGCAGTGTACAATTGTGATAATAAGCATGAGATGACAGAATATACAACAAAATAGAATACTGTTAATGTCAACACTGTCGAGCGCTCAGCTATGGACCAGAGCGCTCAGGTCCTGCTTCCTTGGAGGCCTTGAAACAACTACTCTGGGCTTTGGAAGGACTAGTGCACACCCAAAAACCATGCTAACTTGACATAAATGTTTACAGTAAACAAAACAGAAATTGGTGTTGCACACTACTCTTGAGCGCTTATAAGCACTCCTGAGCGCTCAAGAACTGGTCTTGAGTGCCCAGGTGTGAGGCTCAAAACAGTTTAAACAACGACTGAAGCCAGCATTAATATGGCTTAAAAAAGTGTTTGAACTTAAATAAACGGACTTCTAAAACTTAAGGAGATATTTTAAGAAGGGTACAGTTATGAAAATACTTTAAATGATAAAGTGAACTGACCTTAGGCCTGGCTGCTTTTGATTGACTAGAAAGCCTAGGGAAAGCAAACCTGGAAGCTCTGCAAGGGACTTGCGTGCTCAAGAACTGGTCCTGAGCGCTCAGGACCTTTTGAGCTCAGAAGTTTTGTACTTCCTTTCTGTTTACGATAAAGGCCAGCTAAGCTGAGGGTTAGTACAAGGAACTGACCTGAGCCCAGTGGCTCCCCTAAGGGTGCGAGAAACAGTAGCCAATTCTTTTCATGGAGTTTGGCGTTCGGGAACAGACAAAGCTTGTCCATATCCAAACCAGTTGCAGCAATCTGTTCATTTATGAGGACGGATTCCTCTAGTTTGGTGATTTTAGTCAAGATCGTAGTCATTTGAGAATCTTCCCCTGGGGATTCTTGTGGTGGCAGGAGATGCTTGGTGATGGCTTGGATCAGAATCATGAGCTATCATTCCGTTCCCCCATTTCCTTTACCATCTGCCTGATTTCATCAATTTCGGTTTGATCCCCCATTTCTGTGGTTGATAACGATGTTGCCGTTGGAATTGTCGGATTTGTCTGTGATTTAGTTCGAGTCAGTTTCTGTCCGGGAGGTTGAATCCAAGCAGGTATGGTCGCGGACCAATGACTCAGAACCTTCAGTAAAGCAAAAAGCGAACTCAGATGCATTCGAGCTATGTTCAAAACAGAGAGAACATGCCATGCACATGTCATCCTAAGGTCTAGCCCAACCTGGCCTCACTTAAGGCACTGCACAGATGGTTTCCTGGGTAGGTCATGACTCAGCACGGTAAATCCCAACGCCTTTAATATGACCATCTAAGACAGAGCAATAAGATTGTTGCAACCCAGATACTAGTGTTCTTATGGCTAGCCCAAACCGGGGAGCCGTTTAGGCATGGCGAACGCTGGAGGTATCTTAAACTCCATGGATCCTAGACTGTCCCTATGACCTACCATGACCCTAATCTCACTTAAGGCATTGCACAAATGATTTCCAACAATCCTAGGTAAGTCATTACTCAGGTAGGTTAAATCCCGTGTTATCAGAATCAGAGCCAATCACTTTTAATATGACCATCCAAGACAAAGCAATAAAATTGCTGGAATCCAGATAATAATGCTCTTAAGGTTAGACCAAACCAAGGGAGCCGTTTAGGCACGGCACACTCCGGACGTATCTCAAACTCCATGGATTTATAGTCTCCTAGACTAGGTGTAATGGCTTTAAGAGGTTGCCTCGATCCTCAGCGTCTCTTTTAATAGTGCATCCTTTGTTTGGGATAACAAGACTTTGGAAAATCTGATTAATGACTAGATTCTTAACAATTTCTCGGCAAAGGCCCACTGTGATTTCAGGAACAAGTGTCTAGCTAAGCCAATTGGTCCTAATTTTTGTCAAGTGATTTGTCAAGAACTTCGCTAAGGACTTAGTCATTTGGGTTTTCCCAAGTCTTGTCGCCCTAAGGACTCATTTGTTTTGACAACGTACATTGAAATGCACGATTTTTCATCGGGTGTCGGCAACCTCTTACAAACCGCGGGGAAGAAAGCTCTAGAATTATCCTAACTATCAGACTACCCTAACGCAATGCAATCATGATGATGAAATGCAAAAAGTAGTAACACGTAGGCATGGTACAACACGTAGTCCTACCCATCGGGTTCATGTCCTAGTTTGGAAGGTTCTATTGCTTTCTATGTGTGTGAAGGCCAGGTTTTGGTTTAGACAGGTTCCCGGCCTAGAGCCAAGATATACCTCCCACTGCCAAGTGCACGCTGTAAAGCAATGGTCAAACGGTAGAATGACTCATCATCACGGTCGGGGGTTGCTCAGCGTTCTAGGAAGCCCTGACACCAGCAAGCTGGGCAGGATTGCCAAAACATGCCAGCGTGGGTAGACAAAAACTGAAAATGTGCAGTGCAAAATTTAAGAGAAAAAATGAAGCAAAATCCCACAACCGCCTTTCGAATTTGGCTCTCTTTAATCAACACTTTGAAAGAACTACACAAGCGAGCAACCGGGAATAGTCCCAGGCCGGATGGTCGGATGCGAGGGTCCTATTGAATCACCATTTCTTTCTTCAATAGTGCAAAGCTTGTTGTTTTGACGGACTTTTGATGAATTGTTTGGAAAAGTATTAAGTTCAAAGTATTGAATAACCTTCCCCAGCGGAGTCGCCACAGTGGGCTACCCACCCCGCGGTGAGCGCCGCCCATTTTCTTTTCTGAGAGAAATTTGCAAACGGCATGTTCAATTTGGAGTCGCCACTTTTAATGGTTCGCCACCTGAGAAACCAAACTTGAATGACATCCGTCGCTTTTATTTTGAAAAAGGCTTTATTTCTTTTACCGGCCCTTCATAACCAGAGACAACGTTGGTTCAAGAGCCAAGTTACAAGAGGGGAAGGGTTTACCTCTCTCGCCTGACTTGAGAGTCGGTCTCTACTTAGTGCTTGTGGGATTTCGAACCATTTTATCACTTAACTTTGATCAAATAGGAGAGGGGGAATGATAATAGGGATTAAAACAGTAAACACATCTTGTGCATGCATGTGAGCAGTGTACAGTTGTGATAATAGGCATGAGATGACAGAATATACAACAAAACAGAATACTGTTAATGTCAACACTGTTGAGCACTCAGCTATGGACCTGAGCGCTCAAGAATTGGTCTTGAGTGCTCAGGTCTTGCTTCCTTGCAGGCTCTGAAACAACTACTTTGGGATCTGGAAGTACCCGTGCACACCTGGAAACCATGCTAACTTGAAATAAATGTTTACAGTAAACAAACAGAAGCTGGTGTTGCACACTTGAGTGCTTATCAGCACTCCTGAGCGCTCAAGAACGGTCTTGAGTGCCCAGGTGTGAGGCTCACACAGTTTAAAGAGAGACTGAAGCCAGCATTAATATGGCTTAAAGAAGTGTTTGAACTTAAATAAACGGACTTCTAAAACTTAACAACAGATTGGAGATATTTTTAGAAGTGAACAGTTATGAAAATACTTTAAATGATAAACTGAACTGGCTTTTGGCCTGGCTGGTATTGATTGACCAGAAAGCCTAGGGAAAGCAAACCTGGATGCTCTGTAAGGGACTTGAGTGAGCACTCAGGTCCTTCTGAGCTCAGAAGTTTTGAACTTCCTTTCTGTTTACGATAAAGGCCAGCTAAGCTCAGCGTCAGTACAAGGAACTGACCTGAGCCTAGTGGCTCCCCTCAGGGTGAGAGAAACAGTAGCCAAAGGTGGCTTTCTACCTTTGTTAAGCTTGAACAATGTTCCTTTTTGACTTGGAGGTTGGTTTTTTGAAGTAGAAAAGAGGTTTTCTGGTTCTGTTTTAGTATTGCAGACCTTGGGTTTTTCTTTCTCTCCCCGAAAAATCAAGTCCCTTTCTCTGGAGCACAAGGCTTGTATTTATAGAGAAATTTTGAAGTTGGTTTGAGTGGGAGCAATGATGGATTCAAAGGGAATCCCATCATGGTTACTTGGGAGAGAGGGAATTGTGTCTCTGCACAGCCAAAATCGGCAGAAAGGCTCTGCAGAAAGTGGGCTGACAGATACTTTTGCAGGTGCGCGCTGAGGACTTGAGCGCTCAGGTTGCGCTCTGGTCCGCCTTGGACCAGAGTGCTTATCCAGTGCACCCGAGTGCTTGGATCATGGACCTGAGCGCTTGTTCTTAGTTGTCCAAAGACTGTTTTGCCCTTTTATTATGATTGGGGAGGCTTAAAGGTATTTTAGAGGGTCCAAATTGGGGTGTCTACAGTACCTATGATGTTGCATCCCTAGCATATCAAAGGAACTTTGATTTCTTTTTGTAGCATAAGTTTTTTTTCATGTCCTTTTAATTTTTGATGATTGATTATGAAAGTTCAGCTATCCTTGTGTGAACAGAGAAAGTGCCACATCTGGTATTGGATCCTGGGACTGGAATCTGAAGGGGAATAATTCTACATATCATGGCTTGTTTCCTAGGGCGTGGACGGAATATGAAGGTAATGTATACAAATAACTGTTGTCTTTTTTATTCTCTATTGTAGTTTATTTATGTTGGATATGGATAATGTTATCTGTCATCATCCCTTCTTTAAATGCAGGGGAACCTGATCCATTGCTTAGGATAGTTTGTCGTCAGATATCTCCTTTTATCCCCCACAACTATAAGGAGAGCAGCTTCCCTGTGACAGTTTTTACTTTTACGGTATGAAAGGGTTTTTACCAGTACTTGCTTTTTTCGGCAGCTGATTTTCCACTTCTAGTTTTAGTAAAAAAAAGAATGGTTTCTTAATGATTATCTTCAGCTGCTTAATCTGGGAAAGACTGCTGCAGATGTCACCCTTCTTTTCACATGGGCAGTAAGATCCTCTATGTTCCTGGTTCCCACCAACGCACACCCATATTGTTATGCAAGTGAATTAGATTGTCTGTCTAATCGATATGTCGATTACACATAAGGAATGAAAAGTAATGGGAGTTCATGTTTATGTGCATTCAGAACTCTGTTGGTGGGGTTTCTGGATTATCGGGGCATCACTACAATTCAACGATTAGGTAAGAGCTTAATTTGTGTTAATTTATGAAACAGTACTACAGCTTTGCTGAATGTATGGATGCCCTTCTGGAAGATTTGGTAAACGGTTTTCAACTCTACTGTATTGTAACTTACAAGGTCAATCATTGTGCCAGGATGAAGGATGGTGTTCACAGTGTGCTCCTACATCACAAGCAAGTTTCATATCTCTTGCAACTTATTACAAACTTGTTGACATGGTTTGACTTGTTAAATGTTTTTTAACACCCCAAAAATGTTGACACAGGACCGCAAATGGAGTATCCCCTGTAACTTTTGCAATTGCAGCAGAAGAGACAGATGGTGTTCATGTTTCAGAGTGCCCTTGCTTTGTGATAGATGGAAACTCCGGGGGTATAACAGCAAAAGATATGTGGCATGAGATTAAAGAGGTTACATGACTTTTTCTTCTGCCCCTGTAGTTTTAGGAATGTTATGTTTATGTTCTAATCTCTGCTAGCCGGCCTACATGATTTACTGGATTAGCTGGCCCCTGGTGTTGCTACCTCGTGAAATCCTTAGGCATGATATGCAGTTCATATACATTCTAGTTTCACATCAACCAACGGGTTCTCTCTTCCGTATCTATGGCTGTTGATCTTTTATACAACACCATCAAAGCCTCCAATTCGAAACCAATTGGCAACGAGTGGAGAGGCCACCCATGCTCATATACTAGTTTTAGAGCTGAAAACGAAGCATTGGACAAGCTCTAACACTCCACTGCATGTGCAAGCACTGACCCAGATGCGGAGAGGTCAAAAAATCCATAATTTGGGGATCACTCTGAAACCAAATGCACTTATATTTCCAATAAAGGGGAAATATCAACCGAGAGAGTCTTTCCTAAAGGCCCCCAAAAGAGTAGCTCTGATACCATGTTAAAGAATCCAACTCAAAACCTGTTGGGAATGAGTGAAAAGCAGTCTCACATACTAGTTTCGAATATTATAATTTGGATTGGACACACTCTAACATTCACCTTCCTGCAAAAATGAGAAAAGCACTTTCTTTTCTCTTTGGTTTTTTTCCGTTTTTATTTTATGATGATTTTTGCAGTCTCTGACATTTACCATTTTACCTCTATGCTATTAGCATGGATCATTTGATCGCCTTGATTCTGCTGAAACATCGATGCCATCAGAACTAGGATCAACTATTGGAGCAGCCATCGCTGCTTCTCTGTCCGTTCCATCAGATGCATCACGTAATGTTAGCTTTTCATTGGCATGGGACTGTCCTGAGGTTAACTTCGTGAGTGGAAGAAGTTATCACAGGTGGGTGGCTAGCCATTAGTCTGACTAAGGTTTACAGATTCCTTTTTTGATCAGTTAATTTCACAGATTAAAGGATCATGTTTTGCTAAAAGACAATTTTTCTAACCAGGCGTTACACCAAATTTTATGGTACACATGGTGATGCTGCGGCAAATATTGCACATGATGCTATTCTCGGTACAACTTCTCTTGTCCTTTCCGTGGTGATGCTTGAATTCGGACTAGAAAAGTTAGATTAAGCTTTATGTGTAGTCGACTTACTAAACTGGAGTCGTGTAATGGCTCATAAAAGATGTTTGGTGCCTTTGCTTTTATATGAAAACATTTATTCCCTCTGTCCTAATTTGTAATCGAACCTGTTAAACACATTCTTTTTCTTTTTTTGGTGTGTTTGTCAATATTGTGGAATCCAACCTTTTAAGGTAACACTTTTTTTTGGGTGTGTTTGTGGGGGCCACTGTTTGAGTGGCATTCTGAGAGCAGCCACTTTGTGCATATTGCCAAGGTTAGGTTTGTCTTCAATCCTCTCCCGCCCATACCCCCAATGATTGGGGACTACATGGGTTCTGTTGCAGTTGTGTCGTCGTTGTAATCCATGGACTGAAAAGTTCCAAATTTCCGAACTTACCCTTAAACAGTTTTAAGGTAAATTAAAGCTAGAATTCAAATTCAAAAAGGGTAATTTTACATATCTTGGGTCATTGACTTCTCGAAATAGAGAGGCATTTTGGGACATCCAATAGGAGAAAAGTAGACTAAAACTTTGGGACAGAGGGAGTTCTATTTACTTTGATTCAGTGTTTGCTTTTTTAAGCGTTGAGTTTGTTTGAAGTCCTTGACTTTTGTTTCTTTTCTTTAAACATAGAGCATAGCATTTGGGAATCCCAGGTAGAAGCATGGCAAAAACCTGTTCTTGAAGACAAGAGGCTTCCTGAATGGTGAGCTTTGAGGTGTTTTCTGATAGTTGCAGTTATGGCCAGAAATCTGAAATTTCTGACAATTATTTGCAGGTATCCAGTTACTCTTTTCAACGAGCTCTACTATCTTAATTCAGGAGGAACAGTTTGGACAGGTACTTCTTTAAAACTAGAAATATACTTCCTCCATCCTATGTTGCTGGTTCTTTATTTCGTTTTGGGACTCCCCAAAATGTAAGTTCATTTGGAAAAGTCAAACCATGAAGTTTGTAAGTTTCCAAAGTTATCCCTTATAAGTAGCTCTAAATGTATTTGGATGTGTGAAGCAAACATGCTGGAAACAATGCCTTTGAATTGGGATTCGGGTGTATTAATTACATATCTGTTAAAATGTTGGAACTCCCAAAAGGGATGGGACAGAGGGTATACTTCGCAATGTGGCTGAAGTCGAATCTGAATTCATTCTTTTGCTGTATTGCAGATGGATCACCGCCAATCCATAGTTTATCATCCATTGGAGCAAGAAAGTTTTCCATTGACATGCGCAGTTCAGATGCTAATAATACTCTCAGTATATCCCCGCCGAATGACTCTTCTGTTGACATTCTTGGGAGGATGACTTCAATACTTGAGGAGATACACAGTCCACTAACATTAAATTCTGCTTTTGGTACAAATCTGCTTCAAAAAGGAGAGGAGAATATCGGTCAATTCCTCTATTATGAGGGCATTGAATATAACATGTGGAACACTTACGACGTTCATTTCTACTCATCTTTTGCCTTAATCATGTTATTTCCAAAAATTGAACTCAGCATCCAGAGAGATTTTGCAGCATCCGTTATGTTGCACGATCCCAGTAAAATGAGCCTTTTGCATGATGGAACACAGGTTTCAAAAAAGGTTCTTGGAGCTGTTCCTCATGATATTGGAATCAATGACCCATGGTTTGAAGTTAACGGATATAACCTTTATAATACTGATAGGTGGAAAGATTTGAATCCAAAATTTGTGCTGCAAGTTTACAGGGATGTGGTCGCCACGGGGGATAAAAACTTTGCAAAAGCCGTTTGGCCCTCGGTTTATGTTGCAATGGCTTTTATGGACCAGTTTGATAAGGATGGTGATGGGATGATAGAAAATGAAGGGCTCCCAGATCAGACGTATGATACGTGGTCTGCTTCTGGAGTGAGTGCGTATAGTGGTGGACTATGGGTTGCCGCTTTGCAGGCTGCCTCAGCATTAGCACGTGAAGTTGGTGACAGGGGAGCTGAGGGTTATTTTTGGTTTCGGTTTCAGAAGGCGAAGAAAGTGTATGAAAAGTTGTGGAATGGTTCTTACTTTGACTACGATAACAGTGGTGGAAGTGCAAGTTCATCTATTCAAGCGGATCAGTTAGCTGGACAATGGTCCGTTGCGGTGCAAATTGACTTCTTTATTACTTGTTGATAACTAATTATTCAAAAATAAACAAAATTTCTTTGATAGGAAACTAAATATGCTTTTTGTACATGCCTGTTCTACTGGGTTAAACAAATTGTGCTTGTGATCCCTTTCATAAAATAAAAATAAAAATGTGCTCGTGATTTGGAAAGAATATTATCAGTCAGTAATAAGTACTTATCGAGTTGGGCAATGTAGGTATGCTCGAGCATGTGGTCTTTTACCAATTGTTGACGAAGACAAAGCAAAAAGTGCCCTTGAGAAAGTTTATAATTTCAATGTGTTAAAAGTGAAGGGTGGGAGGCGAGGTGCTGTGAATGGGATGCTGCCGAGTGGAGAAATTGATTTGTCAGCAATGCAGTCAAGAGAGATATGGCCTGGAGTTACGTATGCGCTTGCTGCAACCATGATTCATGAAGACATGGTCGAAACGGCATTTCAAACTGCATGCGGAGTTTATGAGGCCGCGTGGTCTGAAGAAGGACTTGGGTGAGTTCAGCCTTCTTAGTTTTTCCTTATTTACGTGGTCGTGATTTATCTTGGTCCGAAGAAATTCCTTTTTGTTGCACTTCTTATTGAGCATCTCCAATCTTAACCCATTTCTTCATTTAAACCCCTTTTTTGGGTAAAAGGAGTAAAAACCCGTCTCTAATGGCATACCCATTTCTCTACCCCATTATGGGAAAATCCAAGCCTTGACCCATTTCTTTTACCCTTTTTTTCTAGTCCCAATCTTATCCCTCTTATTTACCTTGTTGCCATTGAAAGCCATTTTTTGGGGTAAAGATTGGGTTTTGCCATTGGAGATGCTCCTATCCAAATATAGTTTTTGCACACATTTTTACTCAAACATGGGTAAAATTTTGGGCAAAGGCTGGAGACCTTTTCTTTTCACTTCATTCATGAATCTCAGATAACAACAAACTTGCCATAGATTTAAGTTGTCTAAATTTGTTGGCAAGCAAGAATACAATGGAAGGTTACCTGTGAAGTAGCAAATAGACAATTAACTTCCAGCAAAGGATAGCACTTGACCTGGTTGGCCTGACAGCAGTCTATATGCTTGCTAAGTCCTGCAACAGATTTTTCATATACTGAATGTTGCAGAAAAATGGAAGTTTCCATTGCCTTATCATATACTGACAGAAAACTTTGGACGGGAGTTGCTCCAATATTTGAATGGGTAACCATACAATTTTGCATTAGAAATCGCTTCAAAACTCTGGAAATTCATTTGTATAAAGATAATGAATGCACTAGAGAAAAATCTCTGTTTTTAAGTCTCGACTCTCTAGCTAGGGTACAGAATCAACTCTAGGTCCGGATCTTCAGAATATAGGGGCTACTCGGCTGGGTATAAACTTACAGGTGCCTAATCATTCAAGCTGTGTTCTCCCTTTAGTGTTGTTTTGGAAGAACTATGGATACTTCTTGGTTGTGAAATTTAACGTAATTTTCCATTATTCAACAGTTCCTTCTCAGCTTTTCTGCCTCTTCAGCTCTTCATACATGTTCTGACTTGAGAATTTAACTCTACTCTTATGTTTGAGAAAGTACTTATAATTAATGTTAATGTCAAATATATTTTTGTACCAAAAAAAGAATGTGAAATGTATTTGATATTTTTCTATTTGTAGCCTTTTTAGCCTTTCTCACTAGGTTTATTATCTGCTCGCCTCCCCATTTTCTTTGGGTAAACTCTGTAGTTCGACAATTTTCTTCCTCCTTATCTGCCAACAATTTAAAGTAATTCACCAACATGGGTTTTCATTTGCACCCTAATTTTCGAAATTGATGCATTTTGTTTCTTTGTAGTCTTTCTTTTCAAACTCCCGAAGCATGGAACACGGATGACCAATACAGAGCTCTAGGTTACATGCGCCCTTTGGCGATATGGGCAATGCAATGGGCATTATCAATTCCAAAACCTTTGAAACAGGAGATAAAGCCGAAAGCAATGGATGATTCATTAATCAAGAAGCATCAAGCAGGATTCACGAAAGTCGCGTGCCTTCTTAAGCTGCCTGTGGAAGAAGGGTCCAGAAGTGTTTTACAGGCAGTTTATGACTATGCATCCAAGAAGTTGGGATTGTGACATGAGTTCGTGGAGCCCCTTTGGTATTGCTTTCATATTCAAAGTAGAGATGGTCATTGTCTGGTGAACTGCGTTCCAAAACTTTTTTGCTAAAATTTCTGAAAACAACCCTCTTTTTTTGAACACCAGAAGATGTTTTCAAATTTCAGAAAAGATGGAAACACTATGTAAATGATGACTGTTCCCGGATTTTTATCTCTTGGAGCTTTAAAACGATGACAAATGTATACGGGAAAATAAAATCAATACCAGATAGTGGATACAAGAACATAGGTAACATTGGGCTGTTGTATAGAGTGGTATTCTACTATTCAAACTAAGAGAACCTGGGTGATTGTATTTCAGGGAAGTTGTATAACTTACATTCAGCATAGCTATTAAATGTGTTATATAATGTCACGTGTATGATTCTTGCCCTTTTACATTACACACAGGAAAACGAGAAAAGCCCATCTTGAAGAAAAAATCGGCATAAGAAAGTCAGGGTTCTGATGTTAGGTTGGACAGTATTGTTGAATGCAAGAAGGCTTTAGATACTTTTTTTATGCTGCCAATTGAGCACAAGGCTTGTGGATTACACATGTGCAGATGAAGGGCGTCTGTTTGTATGGTTTTCAGGCTAAAAATTCTGGAATTGGGAAATTGTCTTTCAGGAATTACTGATGGTTCCTCAAAATTTTTTTTTACCAGCAGTAGTTGTTTTCATTTAGGAATGTGTTACCGGAAAGGCGAAAGTGCAACAAATTCTTGGTTGCAAGCTATTTATTGGGAGTGGATAATCTAGCTTTTAACATTTTGGAACTCGACTATGAGTAAACGCAATAAATGCGATAAATTATGGAGTTGAGTGATCTGTTGGAAACTAGAAATTCAATTGTCTTCGTCAAAGCTGCTGTAACAGAAACGCAAATGTATCCTTGCGATTGAACTTTGGAAAACACTTTTGTAACACGGTATATGGTTGAATATCAATGATTCCACTACCCCACACAAATGCGCACTCCCAATTTTCGTCAATTCTGTATGTATGTGCAAATTTTCATTTGAATATGGTGAATTTTTCGATACAACGTGATGCTTGTTTTGATTGACATTTTTTCTTGGAAAAAAAAAAAAAAAAAACAGATCATAAGCCTAACTACACCACAATATTTTCAGATTTTTTATCTTTACATCACTAAACATCATAACAAAGGCCAAAATGTCATAAGCTTAGCTACATCACTAAACATCATAAAAAAGCTTAACTACACCAAAATGTCAAAAGCTTTTTCACCGTAGTCTTTGACAATATCAAGTCATAATGACAAATTCTAGTAATTAAGCTTTTTTCTTGTCGTATACTCTTTCACAATTGCAAAATCTTTTGCATTATTTACCAAAAAGTCTCGTTACTTTGTTTATAATACGTAAACTTGGCCTTAAAAGCCTACGAAGAGCAATTGGTCTTCAATAATGGAGTATATTCTATTTTGGCTTGGAAATTGGATTAGAAGTTTTTCTCCAACCCAAAAATAGGAATGACTAATGATTTTCACATTCTTCGGTTAACTAATTTATTATTTCTCTTTATCCGTGTATAATTATACATTACGATTTTCATGCATAAAAAATATAATGTACGAAGGATATTTTCATAATTTTAGATGGATAACTTTGAACCGTCTGTTTTGACCTTGTGGCGTCTTTTTCTACTACAAATTCATAAACAACACCAAAAAAAATTATAATTTATTCATGTATTATACATTACCATTTTCATGTGCACTCCAAAGAGTGCTCTCGAAGACGATTTCGCGCGGGCAGAGCTCGATCGTTGCCCCGATGGTTAAATCCGTTAAAGAACAGGATTGGATCGTCGGGTCCGACAAGCAAAACGAGCTTTTCATGTATGAAAAATAGAATGTATGAAGGATATTTTTGTAATTTTAGATGGATAAAAATGAACCATCTTTTTGGATCTTGTGCCGTCTTTTTCTACTACAAATTCATAAACAACACCAAAAAAAATTCATCATCAACACGGCACAAAATCATAAACATTGTAATATTCTGAAATTTTAAATAAATAAAAATTCCATAATATTATTTCAATATTCATTTTCTTATTATCCGACTTTAATTAATTATTATGCATTTAAATTCATTTCTTGTATGTTAATAGTTCGCGTAAATATTCCTTTTAAATTTACGAGATATTTTCTTTCGTAAACCAAGATCGCGGTTGGACTCGAAATTCTTTCATTTGTCTATAGTAATCTCAAAAAATTCTTCCGAACCAATACAGAAACTAGTAAAAGAAAATAAAATACAACAAACCAAAAAAATCGCATGGAACCACGACGCAAGAGTCGGACCCGTCAAACACATTCGCGAAAAGGGGTTGGAGAGGCCAGAGCAAGACCTCCTGGATGACCCGTCGCACCAACTTGAACTCGTCTCGCCATAAATTGAAGGTAGAAGCCGTTGCAGACGTCATCTTCGTCTTCGATGCAATAATTCCAAGAAAACTAGATCTAGAACCCCATACCTAGCTTCTGAGTCCAAAATGGAGGGGAAAGTGAGAAATCTCAACTCCCTAAGAAGAAAGTCTCAATCACCTCACAATTATGAGCTCAGTGAGGAAAGAGAAGAGAGGAGAGAGAGGCCGAAAATGGGGAATTGAAAGGAGAGGAGGAAAGAAGAGGGTGGAGGAGAGGGCCGAAGGAGGGGGGAGGCGGAGAATGGCGGGGTGGGGAGGGTGGGGAGGAACCCACCCCAGACTCTCCCTCTCTGCCCTTGCTTTCTTTCTACGTTGGTCTCTTTTGCGTAGGAAATGGAAGTAACACAGAAAAATGGGAAAAAAATTGAAATGGTCCCTGTAGTTTAGTGTTTGTGTTAACTTGGTCACTGCAATTTGAATTGGCTCGATTTTACATTCTGAAGTTTCCATTTTTTTCCAATTTGGTCGAATTACTAACTGCCGTTAACTTCCGTTAACCCTAAACACAAATGGGTCCATTTTCTAATGAATTACCAAACCCTTTCTTCTCTAACCTCGCAGACCTAAAGCATTTTCCTAAAAAGCAAAACGGAGTCACTTTTTTTTTTGAAAATCGGGTTCTCTGGCTGGTGTTCTTTTTTCTAAAATACTTAAATTATTCTTCTGATATTCAAGAGGTGGCCAGACACACCTAAACTCTATGCCCGATGGAGACTCTAGTTTTTTTTTTTTAAATCCCTTTTGTGGCCTGAACTACGGTCGGACCTGATTCTCCTTTACTCAGAGATATATAGGCGGCTTGATGAAAATTCGGTCTCTTTTTAAAACAAAACCCACTTCATTTTCTAAAATTTAAACATTTTTCAAAAATATCCGAATCTCTTTTATATAACACAAACCTCCTCATTTTTCCTTTCTTTTCAAGAACCATGTTGCAATCCATAGGAATCGGATCACTTATTCAGGCCCTAATCCCTCTCAATCCTTCCCCCCAAAGGCGAACGAGACACGATTCGATCGAAGGTAAAATTCCGGGCGCGACAAATGGAGAATGAAAGCTGTGAAAAAAATGGAGAATGGAACAACGTGACTCTGTGTTTTGGTTCAGAGGTATATTAGGGTAAGAGAAGAATGACAGATTACGGTTTTAACCCTAGAAAAGGGGCACATTCGTGTCTGGGGTTAACGGAGTCTAACGACAGTTAGTAATTGGACCAAGTTGGAACAAAATAAAAACTGCAGAGTGTAAATCGAGCCAATTCAAATTGTAGGGACTAAGTTGACACAAATACTAAAATATAAAGATTATTTCGGTTTTTTTCCCAAAAAAATTTAAGGAAGAACAAAACTAGTATCTGGTTAAAAAAAAAAAAAAAAAAAACTATTACGTCAACTGATTCATCGGAGTACAACTGATTCGGCCTTATGGGACGTTTTTCAGTGTTGGGTGAACACTGGCCACGTGGTGTCGAACACGTTCTCGGCCATTTAAACATGTTTTAGATGGTTCAGATCTGTTTGGATAATTTTTTAGTACTTATAAAATTACCAAAACATCCCTTCAAGCCCAAATAAATCTGCACCGTCTAAAACACGTTTGAACGGCTAAGATACATGGTCGACACCACGTGACCCGTGCCCATGCGGCACTGAAAAATTTCTCCGGCCTTATTGGGTTTGAAATCGAATACTCGGGATAAAGTTTAGAAAACTTACTCCGAAAATGTCTAAAAAACTCTAAAAAAAACATTAGCGATTGGGATTCATTTTGATAATTGGATTCCACACATCAAAATAAATTTTAACCACTAGTTTCTCTTCTAGACACTTTCACTTTCAGGGTAAATTTTGAGAGGCCATATTAGCACTTCAATTTAGTCAATGACACTTCATTTTTAATTTTCTTTTTTCACATAATTAACACATAAAATAAATATGAATAACAAAAATTAGAGTGCAAAAATCAAAAATTTCTCTCACTTTCTACTTTTTTTCTCACCATTTTCGTTTTCTCATCTCTACCGCCCATCACTGTCGGAGTCTGAAAATGGAAAAAGCTGAAAAGACATGCAACATTTTTATCTGTAAATGCTACCGAGACGACGACAGCGACGCACGCAAATACATCACCCCCTTCTCTCTCCCTCTCCCTCTCCCTCTCCCTCTCTCTCTAATTATATATACACACGTTATGTATATATCTAGTTTTAAAGATTCTCTCTCTCCCGCCGTGCACAACTTCGCTTCTCCTCCCACCTCTATTTCTTCCCAATTCAAGATCCTCCCTTTCGTTGACTCTGCCTCATTCATTACTTCTCAATACTAGATAAATTCAGCTAAGTCATACAAATATGCCTACGCAGCGCACCATGTCGGCGTGTCACCGCCGGGTAACGGCGAGAACCGCTGCGCCACCGGCGGCGATTCAGGCTCAGCTCCGGGCGGCCGCCGTAAGAGCCTGGCCGCTTCCTCGGGCCGGTGCGGATCGAGGGGGGAGGCTCGTCCTGCGATCGCCACCGCAGCTGCGGTGGGTCGAGGCGATTCGGAGGGGCGGTGGAGGGGAGAAGATCAGGCGGTGCTCATTGTGCGACGTAGGAGGTGAGAGGGAGGTGGGAGATTTGGTGGGGAAGGTTGTCGGTGGTGATCGGACGGCGGAAGTGTTGGTTGCAGCGGGGGTGACGGTGGTGCTGGGAGTAGGGAATCGGGTGCTCTATAAACTGGCGTTGGTGCCGCTCAGGCACTACCCGTTCTTCCTAGCTCAGCTCGCTACTTTCGGGTACCCCATCCTCCTCTTCCTCTTGTCTTGCTACTGTCCCGGCAAAATCCAACAAATCATGATTTTTAATTTTTAATTTTCTTGGAAATTTTAAAAAATAATTGCGTAAATTTTATAATTTTTTTTATCTTTTTTATTTCTCTCGTTGAAATGAACTAATACATAAAAAGATGTAAAACTAACAAACGTGAAACAAAATTGTTAACAAAAAATTTGTAGTCTACAACTTTAAAATTAGGGGAAGCGATGCCTAAATAAGCGAGCGAAACTCTAGTGGTGGACACTTAAATTGGGCCGGAGGGACTATTATATAGTGTCACAATGATGTAATTAGAGTATGTGTTTATGATTTCACGTTTATTCATGTAATTGTGCTGTCAGTTTTAAATCCAAATCCTTCCCGTAATAGAGTTGATTTTTTAATGCTACTTTGTTCGGTTTTGAGAATTTTTTTGATGTAATTTATTGAAAATCGTGCAGTAATTTTTTTTCTCTCTTGTAAAAGAACAAATTTGATGGGTATATTCATCTCTATTTTTTTGTGCGCGTGATCATATTTTCATCTTTTTTTGGGTGGGGGGCATATTCAATTTCCTTTTCGTCATTGGGGTCGTAGTATTAAATTGAATTGTCTTTTCGTGGGGCTTTTTCTATTTTAACATTATTGGAAAAAAGAATATTATTATTGTTGAAAGACGAAAAGAGAATATTGGAGAGAGAGAGAGAGAGAGAGAGAGAGAGAGAACTATCATGGAAAAAGAGAAAATGGGTCCAGCGGAAAAGAAGAGAGAGAGAGAGAACTATCATGGAAAAAGAGAAAATGGGTCCAGCGGAAAAGAAGACGACTGATGGGAGATGGGTCCCAACTCCCAAGGACGCTGCGAATGTGAATGGTCTCTCGCTGCTGAGTCAGCCCAGTGCACATATACTGTTGTCAACTAGTGTACCTGTACGAAAACAATTCCGTCGCCTAGAGCAACCTCAATTATTTCTAGTTATGGTGACCACTCTTTATCTCTCAATGAATCAATAAAAGTGACACACTCGGAAAAATTGTTGGTAGTTATGCGATTAGAATTAGGGTGAACAATTTTTTTATAGGTGAGGTGTCTAGGTCAGCTTACACGTACATGGACGGGCCCAATTCGTCTGCCCATTTGCGGGAGCCTAATTAAAGGCAGGACCAAAGCACCGTGAGAACATAGGAAATCACCTTTGAAGCAATGCTTCACAGCAATTGAAGGTCATTTATTGTTGGCAAAATAGCATTTTTAAGAGAGAGATAATTTGTTGGTGAAATTCGAACATAGTAAATGATAAGTGGTCATGCCAAGAACGCCCAAATGCTATAACATCCCTGAAATATTAAAAAGAAAGCCTTGTTCCTCTTTCTCAACTTCCAAATGAGTAAAAACCTCTCGAAGTTCTTTATAAAATACCCGAACGTATAGTAAGATTAGTTATACTCAAATTAAGAGAGACTCAAATCTTGCTCAAATTTAGAAGACAATTTTTGTCTTCCAAATTTATAACCATGCCATTAGTAAATTTTTTTGCTTGAACTTATGTTTAAATTTTAGTCTACCCATTAGTGCTTCAGATAAAATGAACTGTACTCCAAGTTCAAGGAAAAATCAAGGAGTGGAGGTGGTCCATGTTCTCTATCATCATCTAAATACATTGGTTAGCAAAATACTGTCGAAAGTTTTAATATCCTCCTGTGGGTCCTTTTAAATTAATGTCAATTGCTAATATTGATTGGGGCACGTGGTCCTGCCACATGCTGTTGGAACCTAGTGCTGCTATCTTGTTGGCTTGTGGTTGAAACCTATAGAAAGAAAGGTGCTGCTTTGCATATCCCACATGAGGTCATGAGGGGCATTCATGATTCACCAAATTACATTTACATTCCTATGTTTTGTAAAAATAATATTGATCTACTTTTTTATATATATCCAAATAAATCCTAGCGTTCCCGATGGTGAATCCCACTACCCATTAGTCCTATGCCATTTTCTTCTTGTTTTCGTTTGAAGAACAAAAAAAAGCATGCAGTTATTTTGAACAGCATGACGTGGCTGAATTGAGAACTTGTAGCATGAAACAAAAACTGAAGCACACAAGTGCATGGAATGAACTAACTCCAATATTTTGTTCCGCTTCTTTTTCCAGATATGTAGTTGTATACTTCTCAATCTTGTATATCCGCTATCATGCTGGCATTGTTACTGATGAAATGCTTTCCTTGCCAAAAGCTCCATATCTTGCTGTTGGTCTCTTGGAGGCTCTTGGTGCTGCTTCTGGAATGGCAGCTGCAGGTAACGTAATATTGTTGTTGATATCTTTCGGTTATGGTTATCTTTTGGAACTACTGAGATCTCTCTCTTGACGAGTCAAATTTTTCATGTATGATTTTGAATGACATTTACTTTTTCCCTAACATCTAAATTGACCATTTTGGCATTTTCCATTGAAACTGAACTGGTCTATCGTAGTAATTATCCAAGTCCTGTCAGAGATTTTCCTTTTTCAGCATATTTGTTAGAGATTTTACCTGTCTTTCTGAATTTTTTTTTTTGAACCACTGTTGTGCTTTTGTTAATATTGTATTCATCGTATTCATTGTTGTACGATGTTTGTTTACGAAGAAGTTTTTGTCAGTCACGCTATTTGGGGGTGCAAGTAGTATAGCTTAGCCATATGGATGGAAATTCTAGCTATGTTATGGTTTCTATGTACAAGATTTAATGATTGTCAGATTATGTGGTGATTTATACTTGTTTTCCTCTTCATGAAACAGCTATCCTTTCTGGGGCAGCAATACCCATTCTTTCTCAGGTAACAACATCCAAATGACTTGAGTAATCCTATATGCACAATTCTGAAACTGTGAAACAGCCAAAGACTACGGCATAGGGTTAAGACCTCACTCACATGTATGATTGACCACTTTAAAGTAACAAGGTGGGAAGGTGGTAGAGAAATGCATCTACTTAATGCAATCCCTTAAAACTCTCCCGGTATAGTGAGGTACCAATTTACTATACCTGATGTTTCATATATTTGATGTCGCTAGAACTGCTCAGGGTCAGGTGCTATGGGTAAAGGCCGGGCTTGGGCCTGGGAAGGGTGAGGTTTTGTTGGGGAGGTGGGCTTGGGGTGCTCAGATTGTTGGCACTTGGCAGAATCAGAGGCAGCTGGGTGACCTGTTTTAATTATCTTTGGAGGAAGGTTGGATAACAGTGCTTATCAAAGGAGATTACCTGGTGGTTGTGCATGCAATTTCTGATTATAATTCTCTAAGCTCATTGGTCAAATACGTCCTTGGATAATACTAAGCCAATGCTGTGTGACAAGCCTCTAAGGTCAATGGTTCATGTCCCTTAGATCAGAAGATGGTAATGTAGGCTTCCAATCCATATTTTTCATGTGTCCTTCAAGGATTAGAATTGCCCTTCTGCCGCCTTCTTTGGATGGTTTTCTTTCCTTCCACATTCTGGCCCCCTTTGGGCTAACTTTTCACTGACTTTTTGACACCTTTTCCTCTTAATTTTTACTAGATTTGGGTACGATTTTTATGTCACATCGTTCGGCTTGACAAGGAAAATCGGGAAAGTAGAAAAATATATACCGAAATTGAAAGGGTGCCAAACTGTAAGGATCAAGCGGGAAAAAAAAAAAGGGCAAAGGGATGACCCTTTATAGTGTTGAATCAATTAGGAGGGCAACTGCTCAACTCGTGCACATGGTGTGTCCCACTTAGTTTGACACACACCAAAGAATGGTCCACATGTCTCTGCTTCCCATCTAAGGGTTTAACCTGTCATTTTTATTGGGTGGTGAAGGCAGACATTCCGATTAAACTTTGTACCCACATGTGTATATGGAACTTGATACTTGTCACTGCTCTTAGTCTTTAAGACCTGTTAGACAGAAGTTAGTTGGTTACAGTGGCATGGAACTTATCTTTGATTCTTGTTGATTTAACACTAGCACTCCTTGCAAAGGTGTTGGAAGTCTTGCAACTTATGGATAATAAGTCTCACCCAAATTCAAGGTTTTTCATTATATGATGGATACATCAATTAGAGGCTTATCAAATTTGACGTTTCCTGGAAATGAAAAAGATACTCATGAAGCTTTATTTCCGGTATTAGAGTAGGCTAGCATCTCTCCTCGTGTTTTGTGTTGGTTACCCAAAATGCCAAACTAACTTTTGGTTACCGTGTCATGTCATGCAACACTTTCAAATGTGAAAAGTTGTTGGGGCATTGGAAAGGTGATTTTTTAATCCTACCGTTGCATATTTAAGTTTCCATATTTTTATCACTTAAAAATTGTCTAATTTTATTTTCAAATGAAAAAAAGTTGGGTATTGTTTGAGTTAAAAGTTTTCACCCCACTGGGAAAAAAATCCTCTCATTCCTTTCAAAAACAGATTTTTCAAGGCAAAAAAGTATTTTTAGTTTGATCCCAGATATATGAATACCATATTTTGCTGAAACGCATGGGCTTGGATCCATCTGATGGCATTTTCTGCTAAATTGCTTCATTGAAAATTGATACTTACTTTGGCGGCCATTTCCTCCTTTGCAGAGCTTTCTAGTTTGGCAACTTATCCTGTCCTATATATTTCTTGGGAGGAGATACAGATTTAATCAGTTACTTGGGTGCCTTCTGGTGGCTGTTGGTGTAATTGTAACAGTAGCTAGGTAAGCCGGATGCATTTTTCAATATCAATGTCAATTTTTGATTCTCTCGACCATAATTTGACTGCCCTAGGCATCCCAACTGTTCCAATGTCAACTGTCTTGGCTTCTTATGTATGCTTGTACATTTTTCTTATTTGCATTTTTCTGTCAATTTCAGTTAGATCAATTTTCTAGATCGTGCTCAATTGAACATCAGTTGAAACTAGCTGTCCCTCTAGCAGTCTTGAGCTAATAGTCGTAGAACCTAAACATTGAGGCAGATAGTTTTTGAGCTTGAAGTTCCAATAGTGCTTGTATTTAATTCTCTGTTTTGTTTGTTCTAGTGAGGTTGATATTAAAAAGTAAACTCATAAGCAATGCTGCCTTTTTTTATTTTCTTTTTGCTGTCTCTGTGTTTTCCCTCCTTTATGATTATGGTTATTTATGCAGTGGATCTAGTTCTGGTTCCTTGATGGAAGCCGGTATGTTCTGGAGTCTGTTGATGATAGTTTCTTTTTTGTTTCAAGCTGCTGACACAGTATTAAAGGTTTGAAGGTTTCTAATGGGTCTTTATGCTTTCCCGTTTTTTCCATCTCCTCAATACTTTTATCTTACCGAAGCAACTTCTCATTTGTAGGAAATAATTTTCTTGAATGCTGCTAAGCAATTGAAGGTATTTCTTCTAGTCTGACTCTTTCCCTTTCAACATTTCTAGCACCCCGTTAATTTGTTACTTCAAAAGGCTAAGCTTTGGAATTTTGGGCGCCAAAAGGAAACTGCACAGTTTAATCTGATTGCATTTGACAGTTCGATGTGCTAGATTGTATCACTTGAGTTGTTGCAAAAATGGTATCATCGCTATCTTTAAAAAAAAAAAAAAAAAACGAGATATCCTCCCAGTTGTGGTTTCAAACTTTGATTGGGCAAATTCATGCTTTGTTTGGATTGAGATTTGAAAAGTGTTTTTGAAAAATAGTAGGGGTAATGAGTGGAGAGAGATAGAGAGAAAAAGGTGGAAAGTAGGGGGAATCTAGGAGGAATTTTTTGAAAAATTCTTTTTGAATCGCGAAAGGAACAAAGCATCAAGGACTGCACTGATGGAATTGAATAACTCGTGTGACAAAATCTTATTGTGAACGTCGACTTCATGAGCTTGATAATTTTGATTCCTTTTTATACTTGAAGCTGATGATAATTGTTTCACTATTCTATCCTATTAATCACAGGGACGTTCGCTAGATCTGTTTGTTGTAAATTCCTTTGGTTCTGCTTTCCAGGTGAGAGGTCCTTCAGAATTTTCAAAATGTTTATTTCACTCACATCCTCAAATGAATCTTCCTTTTTCAAGGTTCATTTTTAATCAGAGCTTATTTGAAAATGGAATGAAGCCTAATAACCTCTGCTTTGTGCAGGCACTTTTCATATGCCTCCTCCTACCTTTTTTGTCCAAGTTATGGGGTATCCCATTTTATCAACTGCCGAACTATCTGAAAGATGGTGCAGCCTGTTTTCTGAACTATGGCACCGTCTCAAGTGGTGAGTGATATTATTGGCATTTCAACTTATTTTGCCAAAGAAATACTAATTAAATATTACCTGGTACACCCTGAGAAACAAGGAAGTGATCTTTGTGATCACTAAGCTTCTTTTTTTTTTTGTTCCCCCTCGTTCTCTTGTTATTCAAAAGTCAATACGTACTTTGGAATTGCCTCATTTCTGAAGTCTGTACCAGCTTGAGCACTTTCCCCTTCTTGAGTAATGAAGTAAATAGGTACATAACCAAATTGAGTGGTTGATAATTTAGATGTGCTTACTGAAGTACAGGATAGTATTGTATTATGGTGTATCAATCATAAGGGCCTGACAACCCCAAGGGTTGGTGGTCAAGGCCTGAGATTTGCTCCCTCTTAGGTCCATAACACCTAGGTCATGCTATCATTTTCTGTTGGGCCAATTGATCCATACTGGGCTCTTGCCTGGCCATTAATCCTTCGAGAACAATAGGATTGGTCTCCAAGGATTAATGGAGGTGCACGTAAACTGGCCCGGACACCACAAGTTGTCCAGAAAAATTTAAAAGTGGCCGACACTCGGAAATGGTTTTGTTGATGTACTTCTGTATTATTTTGAAAATCCCAGGCTGAGCAGAATTTTGATGAGTTATTTTCTTGCCATAAATGCTAGATCATGTTTGCGATGCATATATAGCACAGATGCAGTCATCAAGTACTTGTGACACGGTATACTTAAGGTAGATCAAAGAACAAAGAAGAGAGAAAGGGGTGAAGGCCACGAGACAAAGCAAACCCAATACCGAAACAGCAATAGGGAGATAGGGAGTTCCCAGCAGTCATGATTTCTGTGATGTTAACACGATAGCAGCACCTGCTCATGATAGAATTTTCGTTTTTTCTTTTGTGGTTTCTTTGTGTTTAGTGACAAAATTAAATATCCACATCCATATTTTGACTTTCTACTGTATGAACCTCGCTAATCACTCTAGCGGCTCTGCATTGCAGAAGTAACTGATTTAATTTATTTGGTATCTTATTGGTGCAGGATGTGATGGCGCACCTTTGCTACCTTTGTTGTTTGTTATTGTGAACATGGGTTTCAACATATCGTTGCTGCATTTGCTGAAGATATCTTCTGCTGTAGTATCTTGTCTTGCATCCACTGTTTCAGGTATGTCATTCTTGCATCCTACCAAACTAACCTTCATCTAATGTCTAACGGTGAATAAGTCTACATCTCAGTTAGTTACAAAAAAAACCCACTCTTAATTAAATGTTGGTATAAAAGCAAAGATCCCTACATTATCAAAGTGGATATTAAGCTGGTTTCGTGAGTGGGTATGGTGAAGGAAGTGGCCACAGTTTGGGAATCAAATTTTGGAATTATTTGGCAAAATTACTGAACTGGTAACTGGTATCTGAGGTACAACAGATTGATAGAAGGCCGCAGACAGTAGGGAAGGAGTGGTTAGTCGTCTTGTCAGTATGAGACCAAGTTGCGTGAACCCTAAGGTGGGTTAATAAGCAATATAATCCTGTGCTACTTATATCGGACCCGTGATATTGTGTGAGGGTATATCATGTATGATACATCTTACCTTTTTAGTTGGATATTTATTTAGAAAGTGTACTTAGTATTCAAGAGTTCTCTGCTGATGCATAAAGTTCTCGTTTTATGCATGGATGGTCTGTGGAACCTTGTAGACACATCTTCACCCTAAGAAAAATAAAATGTCAAACATCAATATTCTGCAGCGCTCCTGCGCCCTTGACATGAGAATTTGATGAATCCGGCACAAACGTATGCACTTTCCAATCATCTATACGCGAGTCCACAGTATGTAATCCTACCAGTGATGTATCACTTTCTTCTGCATATTGCATGGCAATTTCAATTTCTGTACTTCCACCACCCTATCGGTTGGACAGTAGAGGAGTAACTTTTACATGATTCGTAGTTTTATTCAAACCTAATACCTTGGTTTTCTTTTGATTTCTCCATGACAGTGCCAATTTCAGTGTTCCTGTTTACATTGCCACTGCCTTACCTCGGGGTAGCATCCTCCCTACCTCCAGGCTTCGTTTTAGGCGCTGTGGTTCTCCTTTTGGGGATGCTTATTTATGCTTCAACACCGTTGTTTGGTCCCTCTGTTGCCCTGCAGCCATCATCAGTCGACTAAACCACCGATCACTATCGTGATCTCCATCACATGGTCCACGCATTACAACACTTCTCCATTGAAATGTTGTTGTAGGTTTTTTTTTTTTTTGTTGATAGGCAATGTTGTTGTTGTAGTTGTTGCAGTAGCTTTCTTTGCTAAAATAATTTTAAAATGGCCCAAATAGGCGTTTGTTTTTTTAAATAAAAAATGGCTCGGATGCATTAATGATCTTTTGCGAGCAATTCAATAAAAGGCTATACAGCCATACAATACGAGGGGCACAAGGAAATGTATTCATGTGTTGTTTCTCTTAGCTTTTTTGGAAGTTTTATGGGCTTTTTTGAATTCGCCTTATTCAATTTTTTTTTTTCCGCATTTTTTAGTTTTGTACCAAATTTTTGTAGATTACTCTTAGTTTATCTTATTGAGACGAATCGACAAAAGTAAAAAATTACTCCTTCCATCCCAAATTGTTATCTATTTCACTATATTGGACCTATCAAAAAGTTGTCTATCTTTTAATTTATAATATTTTTTATATTTAATAT
The DNA here is from genome assembly GCA_019656295.1 of Rhododendron mucronatum var. ripense. Lineage (NCBI taxonomy): Eukaryota > Viridiplantae > Streptophyta > Magnoliopsida > Ericales > Ericaceae > Rhododendron > Rhododendron mucronatum. The sequence goes on from BPLT01000007.1 coordinate 3,007,612, forward strand.
GAATCTTGTTATATCTATTAATTTTGTTAAACAAAGATTCTGAAATCATAAAAGCTATTATAAATTGTGAAATATAAACAATTTTCGGAGGAGAAAGATTTCTCATGAAAGACCTCTACCATATGATAATTTGAGACTCCCAAGGAAACAAGCTCGTGGAACAATCTTTTCTACTATAGATCGCTGATAAAGGCTTGCTTTTAAAAAGCAACTCATTCTCAATGAAACAATTATTCTGGAATGGGTGTGGTAGCCCCATGCACAACTCAGAAGAGTTAGTGATTGACTGACTGAAACGTGATTGTAATAGGATTGCTCATTCTTGGCGAAACATTTCCCATTAAGGGTTGGAAGGGAGAGTTGGTGGGAGCTTATTCCCAATTGGCTTTCTCTACTTGCTTATGAGAATTATTGGGCCACTGCCCCTATTTGATTTCGTAATAATAATTCTCTTTCCCGAGTTAAAAAAACAAAATAAAGTTATATAAGAGGATGGCTATAGGGCACCCAAATTAAATAAAAAAAAATACAAGGGGACAAGTTATATGATGTTTTTGAGATCCTGTAAGTTTCAGGGGGTTAAAATAATTTCAATAGTTGCATTTACATAAAAGCCAGAAGGTTATATTAGAACGTGTTTACAAATTTTATAGGGACAAATTGAATTTTTAATCGTTTTCTTGTTTACCCTATACCTCTTGCATTTTATTCAAAATTTCCTCCAATATTAAATACCAACACAAGAAGATAAGTAAAACAAGTTGTAATTTTTACTTCTTTTCATTTCCATTTTTCCCGCTCCAAACACACCCTAACGGCCAGTTTGGATCTTAAAGAAAAAACAGGAAAATGAAGAGATAATTAAGAAACTTTGAGAAATTTGTGGAGAAAAATTTATTGTACTTGATTCTTCGTTTTGTTATTTTCTTCTACTCCATCTTTTCTCCCTAACCCAAAAAAAGGATTGAGAGTTTCTTATGATTTTCTCTAACTATTTACAAACTTCAAATTTTTTTTTTCTCTCCGTTCCAAACAGACTTAGGGGTCTTTTGGATAAATAAGTCAATTAGCTTATTTTGCGTCCTTATTCAAAAAAAAATTTTTGCGTCAATTTTTTGTGAAATATTGGTTCAACTCGACAAGAAGAATCGGAAAGTAAAAAATTATGGTCCAAACCAAATTTTTTTAATAGAGACGCAAAAAATTGGCTTATTGACTAATTTTTATTTTTATTTAAAATTTTTTTGATTTCGTTTGTAATTTTTATTTTTTTAAATTCCTCCCATCAAGAGAAGGTAATAATTCATAAAAAAATGGATGAAAAACAACAAATGAGTTTTTTTTTAAAAAATAATCCAAACAACCCCTGTTCATTGTTCAATCCTGCGCCTTTCGGCCTTTTCCCCATTTCCACTAAACCCAGAAAACCTTCAAATCAAAACTGGGGAAAAAAAAAAACCCCTCCAACCAGCAATGGTAGCTAATCATCTACCAGCAGTTGCAACTCCAACAGCTCTATCTGCTATTAGACTCTCTCTGATTCCAACTCTCCACTTCTTATCACTATCATCACCTTCAACCCTTCGGAGATTCTCCTCCTTTGCTCCGTCACAGCCACTTCTACCCTCATTCCTACCAATACCACATTCAACGACCCATCTTTCCTCTTTCGGGTTGAATCGGGTCCCTGCTATGGTGGGTCATCTTCATCCCAAATGCACAGGTTGGTAATTTTCCCACAACCCATAATTTTTCTTGATAAAGCTTGTTATGCTTACTCATTTTCTACTATGTTTTGTTGTCAATTTATTTTTTTTATTTTTATAACCGGCCAGTTTGCGCGCACCTCGACTGGTTCCGGGGCTGTATTGACCGGGCTTACCCTTAGTGGCCCAAGGTTTGGAATGTTTGGCCTCCATGGCAATGGAAAACCCAAGGTTTGGAATGTTTGGCCCAAGGTTTGGAATGTTTCCCCATGTAATGTTGAGATGTTCCAAACCTTAATCTACGAAACAAGGGTTTTGCTTTGCATATCAATCGATAGACATAGAAATAAAGGATGCATATAGATATCTATGATGTAAATATAATAGCAGTTTGTATGGAATCATTAGACAAGCATATCAAACACAAATAAATTTACTAATGTCTATTTAACCTTCAATGAGGAAGTTGGGATCAAAGACTTGCCTTGCCAATAAAGAACACAACAGAAAACAAAGAAAGGAAAAGATAAATTGAATGCCAACCCACTACTGAGATAAGGTGGGAGAGGGGAAAAGGGATATTGGTGCGAAAAAAGTGATTGGCGGGAGGAGGGAAGTGTTATTGGCAGGAGATAACTTTCACAAGACAATAAATTTTTACCTTTTCGCAGGATGCACTTTGGGGGGAAGTGAGTCCTGGTGGGAAAAGTATTTTTGTGATTCCCACTATTTTCCTGGTAATTGAACATGTCAAAATTTATGAGAAAGTTGGTTTTTCTATCCTTTTCCCATCCTTTCTTGTCATCTGAACGAGGCCTATATGTTTCAAATTCCAGAAAGAAATAAGCTTGCAAGCTAGAGCTTTTCCCCATCCTTTCTTGTCATTTGAACGGGGCCTACATGTTTCAAATTCCAGAAAGAAATAAGCTTGCAAGCTAGAGCAAGTTTTAAGGTGCTTATTCTAAATTCACTCAGGGCCTGTTTATTTGATGAACAACGGGTTAAATATACCACATTCCCACAGTACCGTATTCCTGAAACTATATACCGGATACATGTTTGACCCAGGCCAAAATAAAATTTAACCAAAGCACCTGATTTGTGCTCACATTGTTGATATTTGTCCAATTTGATGCTTATATTCGATTAAAAGACGGCACAGTGTGCACAGTCCATTCCTTACGTCTTCACCTTAAGTGGTATATAAATTGATCCTTTTGCTTGTAGGAGGAAAAAAAGGTAAAGACATAGATATGTTAAATGAAGTTTTTCCTCTCAAATTCTGCAGAACTGGTGTCTTTCCTTAACTATGTTTATGCACGATTGACCCAACTTTTGAAGCTAATATGTAAGCATGATTAACTTTTAAGGGTGTATTGTGGTTTTGCTTAAACATTAATTATTGAAGGTTAAGAAATGCTAGTTAGTAAAGCGCCATTTTGTCTGATTAACTTTTTTGTTTTGGGTCTTTAGGCCGGCCCTCTCTGATGCCATTTGGCTTTGATTTGGGGGCATGGTTCTACAACAAAACGTCCCTGTAGCTCCTCGGTTCTTGGAGGTTTAGGGGGGCCACTGTTTCAGTGGTATTCTGAGAGCAGCCACTTTGTGCATATATTGCCAAAGGTTAGATCTGTCTCCAATCATCCCCCGCCCATACCCCCAATGATTGGGGACTAGATGGGTTCCGTTATGTTGTTGTTGTTGTAGTAACTTTCTCTGTTTGTTTGTTTCTTGTCTTGTTAAATATTTTCTAGTATGTTTTCTTTTTCAGCTTCGTTCAGTGGTGGGAGCAGCTCTGGAGGTAATAAGGAAATACTGGTGCAGCATTTGCTTGTAAAAGAAGATGACCTTAAACTTTTGGTGGACCTTATGAAACGAATTGCGCAAGGTTGGTATCTGAATGAGGGATGATTATCTACTTTAAATTGTTCTATTGCAACTTTTGAGTGTGATTACGTCTTTCGTGCTGGAAACTGAATTTGATTAGTGATATTTTGACCTGTACTTTTTTTTACAATAAACCTACTATGATGTGCCTTTTTGCAGTGGAAGTTTTGTTGATTTCTCTTCTCTAATTGATTGTCTGATATTATTTTAACATTTAGGAGAGGATCTCGCTGAGTTGGCTATGGAACACTCAATTTGTCCATCCAAAGAAGAGGGGGGAATGCTTGGTTGGGTGAGAAAGGGTCAGATGGTATGCTGTTCAGATAGATCACTTTTATTTTGAGATCTCAATTTGAACTTTCATCTCCCGTTTCTGCCTTTTTCAACCTTATTTTTTCGAGATTTTTTTGTTGTTTCAAAACAATTGCGTGCTCAAAGTAGAATGAGATATTTCACATGAAAACGGATTTGTAAGATTAAAATGAGCTTTTTGGGAGCTTTTAGAGTAGGTTACTTTACTCAACCTGCCACCTTGACTATGGTGCTTTTGTGGCGAAATGTCTCAGGTACCAGAGTTTGAGGAGGCCGCTTTTAACGCACCTGTAAATAAACTTGTAAGATGCAAAACTAAATTTGGATGGCATTTATTACAGGTCCTTTCGGAGAGGTAGTCTCAGTAACCTCTCTGAAGCTGAAATCCTCTGTGTAATTATAGTAATGCAGGTGCTGAGTTTCACTATTATCTTTTTTTGTATGTCCAAAGGGAAGAAGCAATACTTCAAGACATTCCACCGGATGAACTGCATGAAAAAATGCAAGATCCATGTTTCTTTGAAGAGGCGCAACTGATTGATGTTCGAGAACCCGAAGAAGTGTATGCTGATGTTTATGTTTTTATTTTTTCGATTCTTAGAACTGGCATTTAAGATTATGTTTCTGCCTTTTGGGTTATTTAAATTCCCAGTTCCAATACCTAAGTGTCCATATCGTCATTAGTCATTGGAGTTGTGTGCTAGTTTCATTACGATAAGCATACCACACAGAAACGGCCCTCGGTAATAACAGTACTTGCTTGTGTGTGGCCTTGGACCTGCTTAGCCACAGGTGGGGGAGTGCTGTCATGTAGATAGAGAAGTTACTCCTCTATCTAACAACTCAGGCTTTTGGATGAGACATAGGTCAAAGAATTAACTATGCTTACTCATAAAAGTTCATTATTCGTCTCTCTTTTGGAAAGGTGGAGAGTGTGTGGCTCATTTTTTTTTCCCCTCTCAATTATTTTTCCTGATTGAAAACGATTTGGTCTTCCTTCATGATTTGCTAGAGTTTTGATTTCATTCTGTTAATGTTCAGATCACTTTCTTGCATGACAGGGCCCTCGCATCTTTGCCAGGTTTTCAGGTTCTTCCACTCCGTCAATTTGGAAGCTGGGGACCAGAAATTACTACCAAGTTTGATCCACAGAAAGATACCTATGTCCTGGTATGAAAACGTGTTCTTACATAGCGCATAAGATTGTTGTTATTCCTCACTTAAAAGATTGATCACAACCTCTCTATGTTCAGAAGATTAAAGGAGTTCTTTTCAAAGATAAGTATCTAGTATCTGTTTGATTGCTCAAATGGGAGAAGTAGTCTTTCATGTAGCCCGTAGGCTTTTATTAGGAATCTAATATCAGAGGCAAGATGACCTTTCAATGTTCGCTTTCACATCTAATTATCCACGTAACTATGCAAGTTAGTAAAGTTACAGAGTGGAATACTACTCTTTCTTTCATCTCACATGCATTTTGAGTCACTTATAAACATGACGTTATATTTCATTGTTTATCTTGACATTTTCATTCTCTCATATGTAGTCAGTGTCATGCATGTGACTATGTGAGTTAACCAGTTTGATACTCTTCCTTTCATCTGGCTTTCATTTTGAGGCAGTTCTAAACATGACATTTCGTCCTCTTTCTTGGAAGGGGCTTCTTACTTGTTTAGTGTCCCACTGATCGTTCTTTCATTCTGTCGGCTCTTGTCAAATCTCATTTTCGATTGAATCTGATTTAAGCTGTGAAGTTCCTGACAGCAAATAGATTAGGTTTCCCAAACTAGTTGTCCTCTGTTATCCTCTGCTCTATCCCACTGTTGCCTTAAACATGTTGGTGGTTTCCTTGTCGGAATCTTTCGTCAGGATCTTAGTTACACAATTCGCCAAAAATAGGGTGGCCAACCAGCAATCGAAACGTGGATCAACAAACTAGAGAAGAAATCATGCAAAATTCGTGAACTGTTTTTCGTGATGCGTGAACTACCCATTATATTATCCGTGCCTTGGCAAATAATGCTATGTCGCTTTGACTACTCTCCACGTGTCACGTTTTATAGCTTTACTTGTACCATGAATACTGTCAACCTATGGTCTAGGCGCTGAGCCACAGTCTGCAAAAATGCAGAGCCTGGCACTGAACCATCTCACAAACACTTTCAATTTCTTGTCATCTCAGATCAAAATATTCTCGTTGTGTTTTTTTTCCCTCCTCTCTTTTTTTTTTTACCTCTGTCATCTTTGTTTTTTCATTTTAATAAATTTCTATCAACTAATCCTATTTATGTATAGATAAAAAAGCCAAACACGCCATATATATAGTTATCTTTAATAACTAACTTAATTACTAAATATCACTTATTCAAACGCTCTCAGTTCTAGATCTTTTGAAAATTCACGCTCTCTCACTCTTGCTCAGCGAACTTGACTGGTCAGGATGGTTTCAGAAAAACCTTAAACATATGTCTTCGAATTCCAAACTAAATATTGAGAGAGTCCTGCGTCTCGGAGTATACAACTACTGTGGAACATAATACGTATACTGACATGACTTGTTTCAGAAAATCCGGATTCAGCAGTTAATAATACATCTATGAAATTCCAATCGCATTGTTCAATTTCTTGACAAAAACAATTCTAAACAATGTTTTAAACCTCAGTTTGGATCAGCCGGTCCAACCAGTGAACCCATCAACCGGCCTCTGTACCGGTTCGATCAGCTCCCAATAACCGTTTGAACTATAAAACTGGAAAGAATCGGGAGAACCAGTTGAACGGTGTCAAAACCGCCAAACCGGAAGAGCCTGTGAGGTTTCTTATGATGCAGCTGATCCTTGTCCCTTTATAAAGCAAGTGATATAGAACTTCCTGGCTTTTCCGATGTGGTATTACTGTATTTCGGTGAAGACTTCCACAACATGTTGCTTTTTCTTGCTTTCTCATTTAGATTGGCTTTTAAACCTTTGGAAATTCTATGTTTCTCTAGTAATTTTTCTTTCAAAACCAAGAATTATAGATATAATTAATGAGGTCATGGTTCAATCCCAGTTGAACAGCAGTTGAACAAGTGATCCGTCCACCCAATCACTTTTCCGGTTCATTCCGATTTTCAGATTTCAAAACATTGATTCTGAATATCACATGCAATCACAACAAGTAGTACATTTTCTATTTATGTCAAGTGGAAATGGAAAGCTACTAGGCTTTGTTTGGATGTAAAGGATGGTAATCTCTCTGTCCTTTGGGTGCTTTCAAGACATGAAAATATGTAATACTCCCTATGAATCTAGGTTAGCTTCTCAAGGAGACATGTCCCCACGGACAATACAGTAATATCATGTTCCTAGACCATATTTAAAAGCTTTACCTTTTTCGAAGAGAGAGTTCTTGAGCAATCGAAAGTTCAAAACACTTGAGTATGTCAACAAAAAAAATCTGTCCTATTCTTGGTAAATGGTAATGGGGCCTTGGTTTGATTCCTGCCAACTCTGCCTTATGCCTTGCAAGACTCTTTTAAGTACTGGACAATTTAAGAGTTTAGGATTTCAAATGTCTTCATTTGTACACCTTGACTCTGAAATTTATACTAAACAGTTGTTGCCTCTTTCGTTACATTCTTTGTGGGAGTACTAACAAGAATCTGTGTACATCCAGTGTCATCATGGCATGCGGTCATTGCAAATCGCTAAGTGGTTGCAGACGCAGGTAAAATAATTCATGTGCATTCTTTTTTTTTATAACTGGAATTGCATGAGTTGAACTTGTGGATGTGCCCGTTGGTTTTACACTTGTGCCGCATGAACTATTCTAGTACACCACTAATTTTCTTCTTTTGAACTTGTTGGTAGACACGAAGAACATTGTACGTGTCAAACTCTTTATGCAAAGTAGGGTTCCAGTTGACTAGCACCTGTTTTCGTATGATATTAGTAGAGAATTTTATAGTTGTCTATAGTCTTTGAAATATTACAAGACAAACTTCAGTACAAGAAATTGTTTGGAATGGTACGTACCCTCCCAATAAAGAATTTGAACTAAGTTCTTGTCCAGATCTGTGAAATGGACGCTGTTTGAACACCGTTTTCTTTGAAAGATCTTGTCTCCATATTTCTTTGGCTGACATAACTTTGAAATCTCAGGGTTTTAAGAGACTTTTCAACGTGTCCGGAGGAATTCATGCATATGCTGTCAAAGCTGATCCTTCGGTTCCAACTTACTGAGGTGGATTCTTTCTTTCAAACAATGAAGCGTCTTCTCGTTTTCTGGCTTTTTTCCAAACTGAAATTTTATGCTCCATTGTCTTAAGTTTCAATTCCTCAGTCTACAGTTTTCCAGTTCCTTTCTGACTTTTAGCAGTTTCTAGAGCAGCAAAGGAGAGATTTGCTGTGCGCCTAAATGTTGCATGGAGAAGGAAATTGTTCTGTTGTTATAGAATTTTGGAGACTAACGACAATGCCCTGCCTATAGTTTTTCCTGTGAGCATATTGTTGATTTGAATTGTTCAATTTGTTCGGAAAAACAATTGTTCATTATGTTGATCTAAGCATATCTGTACGGTTAGACTCTTACCGTTGATTGTCTATTTTTCTTCCGCCAAATGTATTTTGTTTAGATGGATGTTAATGTCTGTACAAAAAAAAAAAAAGAAGATGGATGTTAATGTGTGACCAAGTTTTAAGCTTTTAAATAAATAGCGAACAGTACTTCAAAAATTTATATGTAAATTGCTCACACAAATAAGACCGTTATAATATGTATATGATGGCAAAGAGGTTAGAATTGTAATACACATCCTACGAATATCTAAATGCTTTTATATATTCAAATACATTTTTCATCTATCGATACACTATTTAGACACCCAAGGCTTTGAGTGGGGGGGCCGGGGCACCGCGTTTTGCTTGTAACATCCCATGTACACTACATATATGCATCTCGAATTGGGGATGGTGCTGTGCATCTTTGAGCTGTTAGATCGTGCATCCGATTGTTTGGACTCATCTCGGCAATGAACGGCTCTTGATCATTGATTGTCGAGATGAGATTCGAATGGTCGGATGCATGATCCGATGCTATGCACCTTACTGTACAACATCAACCCAAAGTCAGTTCATGCATCTCATATCAACAAAGTGTGGTGCATTAGCACCCCATTGGGGCCCAAATCCAATTCAAAAGAAAACACTATGCTGATTGGAGTCTTTATTCAGTCTTCTTAAAATTTTGTGTGGGACCCATTTTAAGTCCCACGTAAATGATCCGAATCGTTCAAAAAATATTTTTTTTAAAATTTCTTGTAAAATATCAACTTATTTAGATATCGGTAAAGACTTAATTGGGTATTTGTCCCTAAATATGACAGTATCAAAATCGAATGAATTGATCAAGTCGAATTGATCAAGTCCTTACCGTAGGAGTAATTGACAGTCCATTGATTGATATACCCAGATGAATGCCTTTACTGAAAAACCAACAATTGTGGCATTGCTACACTTTTTGGCAAGATGACAGCTTTTTTGTCCTCATCTTAACTGCAACATATCCTTTCTTTCACCAAAATCCAAAAAGCCGTTTGTTTCCCGGGAAATCCTCCCAACCCCCACCCTCTTGTTTTCCAAAAACACACCCCCCCAAAAAAAAAAAACAAAAACAAAAAAAGAAGAAGTTCAACCCAATTTCAAATACTTCCTCCCTACATTTTCTCTCTCTCATGGATTTCTCTCTCTAACCCATCTCCTCTGCAGCCCCCCCCTGCAACCCCCCATTGCTACTTTTTCCAATCCCCCTCCTCCATCTCTCTCATGGGTTTCTTTCTATAACCAATCTTTTCACCCCACCCTCTGTCTCTCTCTCTTTCTAGCTCTTTCCACCCAATGGGCAACTTCTGCTCCCGCAGCAACGCGGACACGAGCACGAGCACGGATAAAGTTGGATCAGAATCCCAAGGCGCCCAAAACGAGGCCGCGGAGGGTGGTCCGTCCACGACCCCACCGAGAACCGCCACGCCGCCTTCCGCCTCCCCGAACCCTTCCTCCAAGAAGCCTACCAAGCAGGCCCCTATCGGGCCGGTCTTGGGCCGGCCCATGGAAGACATCCGGTCGTTGTACACGATAGGAAAGGAGCTGGGGAGGGGGCAGTTTGGGGTGACACATTTGTGTACGGATAAGGCCACGGGCGAGCAGTTTGCTTGCAAAACGATTGCCAAGAGGAAGCTGGTGAATAAGGAGGATATTGAGGATGTGAGGAGGGAAGTCCAGATTATGCATCATTTGACAGGTGCAATATTATTGATCTCTTATTGTTTTACATACATTTGAAAGCAGTGCTACAGATACATATGCCGGGACATGAATGTGTTTGAAGCCGTTTGAATTCACATGATTATGGTACATCTGTGTTCGAATATGTGACCGGGCATCTATGTCTTTCCTTTGAAGAATCTAATTTGGAATTCGTGCCAAATTGTGGCTGAGGACACTTGTATTCTGCGACTCTGGATATACGTGTCCAAAATATTTTCCGACGAAGTATCTCATTTGGAATCGTGCCAAATTGTGAGAGAAGTGTGAGAAAAGATAAGAAATGAAAATTCTCTCAGTTATTTGGATGACTATAAGAGTTGTGAGAAATAATGAGAAGCAATGGCTAATTAGGAAGAAAAAAAGATGAATTTTTTATTGGTCTATTTTTTTTTCTCTCTAAATCACACCATATGAGAGAACAACAATCTTGTCTTTTCTTTTCTTTTCTCTTCCTTTCTTACAATCTGCCCTGCAAATTTTCAAACTGCCCCATTGAAAAAGCACTTCTAGGCAACTAAATTGTTAGTCTATCTTTTTTATTTTGGAAAGTGCCACATTCTTAGTTCTTTTTCAAAACTCTAACGTCTAATTATTTGTGGGTACGTCTCATTTTAACTTTCCCTAGCATACGAGGATCAAACATATTAAAAAGTGATACAAAAGAATATGAAAATGTTTGGTGAATGATTTCTGAAAGAGTTTCCTGGCTCCGCGCCTGTTGACAGGGCAACCGAACATTGTGGAGCTAAAGGGGGAGTACGAGGACAAGCAATCTGTTCATTTGGTGATGGAGTTGTGTGCCGGAGGGGAACTGTTTGATCGGATAATAGCAAAGGGGCATTACACGGAAAGGGCTGCCGCGTCTCTGCTGAGGACTATTGTGCAGATTGTGCACACTTGCCATTCGATGGGGGTCATCCATCGCGATCTCAAGCCTGAGAACTTCCTTCTGTTGAACAAGCAGGAGGATTCGCCACTCAAAGCCACTGATTTCGGTCTTTCTGTCTTCTTCAAGGAAGGTTATGATCTTATTTTCCTTGATTTTCTGTTAAATTTTTTTCCCTAGGAAAGAATGCGCGCATTTGAAATTTTTGGTAAGCATTTATGTTTTTTTCTGTTCTACCATTGAGTTGAATACAGTTTTTACCCTTCTAACACTAACAATGCTCAATCCTTATGACAGGAGAGGTTTTCAAAGATATCGTGGGTAGTGCGTATTATATTGCACCCGAAGTCTTGAAGAGAAAATACGGACCAGAGGTCGATATATGGAGCATTGGGGTCATGTTGTACATTCTTCTATGTGGAGTTCCTCCCTTCTGGGCAGGTCATTTTTCTTCCCCAGTGTTTTATATACCCGTGTGATTATTTTCTTAATTTTTTTTATTTTTTACCGAAAAATCTTAGAGAATGTATGCTGGAGATAGATACTTTGAGCTGAGATGACTAACTGATTGATGGGGAAAAAAATGACAGAATCGGAGCAAGGCATTTTCAACGCGATATTGCGTGCCAATGTCGATTTTACAACTGATCCTTGGCCTTCAATTTCACCTGCGGCGAAGGATTTAGTCAGGAAGATGTTGAACTCAGACCCCAAGCAAAGGCTCACAGCAAAACAAGTTCTTTGTAAGTGTGACTACATCTGGCGAGTTCTTGCTTCTATCATGTACATATGCTTTTATTTATTTTTATCAGAATCATGTACATATGTTCCAAAACCCATATATCATATATGTCTTTTCTAAGCAAAGTTAATCGCTTATTCAGCTCATCCGTGGATTAAGGAGGATGGAGAAGCACCTGACACACCACTTGACAATGCAGTTTTGGAGAGACTCAAACAATTCAGAGCAATGAATAAGTTCAAGAAAGTTGCTCTTCGGGTATTGAAACCGTCTTCTGTTGAAAACAAGTTGAAATGATTTGCAGTTTGCATTGAACATTGCTATAGTTCTAATAATCCGGGAAATTCTTCTTCATAAGACAATATCGATGGACCACATTGCATCAGTTGCAATAAGAAGATCATGACTAAGGAATGGATCTTTCTCATTTCTGGCTGAGATAAAAATCCCCCCTCGTATGGTATTCCATTAAGGGCATCACTACATAGAGACAACATTCTGTTGAGGCGTCATTATAGCTTACATAGTCATTTTTATGAACGGCGATATTTTGATCGTTTTATTGGAAAAAAATTGTAGATGCAGTTCTTGGTTCATTTTGAAAACTCCATCATAGGTACCGTTCTAGTCTAGACGACATGAATTGGAATGGGAGTTCCTTTCTTGGGCCGTGTCCTACGCACAACCCAAGGTAGGAATGGGAGTGACTATTCCCACCCATTGCATGCCGATTACTGAGGCCATTAAAGTCTTCATTGTCTTCCTGTCCAAAATCATTCTGGTGAACCAAACGCGGCCTTATTTTTTTTGTTTTCTTGAAATGGGTGTAGGTTATTGCTGGCTGCCTATCAGAAGAAGAGATCATGGGATTGAAAAAGATGTTCAAAGGCATTGATACCGACAACAGTGGGACAATAACACTAGAGGAGCTGAAGCAAGGACTTGCCAAGCAAGGCACGAAATTGTCTGAATATGAAGTTAAACAGTTGATGGAAGCTGTAAGTTTCTCTTCTTTTTTCAAAGTCAATCTCTTGTTACTCACAGTAGGGCTAAGTTGTTTGATCTAATAATGTCATTATCAGGCTGATGCAGATGGAAACGGGACGATAGACTATGAAGAGTTCATCACAGCAACAATGCACTTGAACAGAATGGATAAAGAAGAGCATCTTTATACCGCGTTCCAATACTTCGACAAGGATCATAGCGGGTAGCTATAATAACATGGACAATCATGCCAACAACAATCTTAATCATGTTTTTTTCCTGGAAAACGAACAGGCTTAATTTGGTTTCTTAGAAAACCACTCTCAGCATTCTAATGTTTTGTGCTTATCGGTGAACTTTTTGTATTGCCAGGTACATCACCATTGAAGAACTAGAGCAAGCTCTCCGTGAGTTTGGAATGAGCGACGGAAGGGACATAAAGGAAATCATTTCTGAAGTTGACGCCGATAACGTAAGCAACACACGTTTCTTCTTAATTTTTTTGGGGTCTTGATATTTTTGTATGCTTCTGTGCGACGCATAGATTTCACGAGGCGTGATAATGAACTGAATGTTTGCAGGATGGTCGGATAAACTACGACGAATTCGTGGCCATGATGAGAAAAGGTAACCCAGAAGCAGCACAAAACCCCAAGAAACGACGCGATGTATTTCTTTGATTCTGCGTTGCCGGGAGAGTCGACGTGTAAAGAGTACTGTCTTGGTCACCTCAGTGTTATTCAATGGTTGAGGGAAAGTGAATTGGTTGAGAGCATGTATTTTTTAAGAAGTTTTCATGAGTTCATGAACTTCTTGTGTACATTACATACTGCAATGAAAAGATTGGCAGAGAGGATATGGCTTTACAAGGAAATATGTTTAAGTGCTAGAGGAATTAACATTTGAATCAGCTTGTGGCATGCAAAAGTCTAGGCATCAATGGGGTCTTTTTCTTCTTTTAAATGTATCTATTCTTGTTACAAAATTTTAGAAATAGACTTGTTAATTGGAAATTATTGGATCTTGTTAGTATATTCTCCCTCTAAAAACCTGTGTATGGCCAATGAAAGGCCTGATTTTTCCTACAAAATACTTGCCTCTCTGAGGCTTATTATTCTTATTTTTGCAAGGGGAAATGGTGTTTACAGCATGAAATAAAGTAAGTCTATTTGAGTTCCATGCATGGTTTTATGCTAAACTCATATGGCTAAACATGTTTACTAACTAGTTTTAGGGCTGTTAAACGAACCAAACCACTCACGTTCGCTCGTTTAATGCAACAAACCAAGCTTGAATATTTTTTGAAGATCGTTAAGCTTTCACACCAAGATGGAACAAGTTACTATTTGGCTTGTTCGACTTGCAATGTTCAAAAAATTCAAGCTACTCGAGATCAATTCATGATTGGCTCGATTAAAGCTTGTTTGAGATCGCTTCATCTCATAAATAAACTAAGCTTGAACAGATTCTCAAAGCTTGTTATAGTTTTAAAGCAAACTTATTAAACAATTAACTGTTGAGCTCGTTCGGTTCGTTCATCAGTCCTAGCTAGCTTAATGTCCAATTGCACGTGTCGGATACATTGTCATATTCAAGTATTGAAAGAGAAACATAATCAAATCCACTTTGTGGTCATGTTGATTAGAGTGATGGTGATATCATATAGACTGGAGAGGCTAAAAGAATTAAAGAGTTCAAAAACAAGACTAAAACTCTAAAAGAACAAGAATGGGCAAGAGAACTGCCCGTTTGTCAAAAATTCCCCGGTAACGCCTCCGGTAGGATTCTGGGCTGTGTCTCAGTCCCAATGTGGCTAATCAGAGCAAGCCCCTCGGACGTTTTCCTGGTTTTGCTCCTCAGCCTATGGTGTATTAGCAGCCGTTTGCGGCTCTTGTTCTTCTTTCTTAAAGAGTAGGTTCTTAGGCGTTATTCACCTGATGCAATGAATGCTTTTGTCCTACTTCTACGTCTCCGAGCTATATGCCCCGGGCCCAGGCTAATCCTGAATAAATGAAAATTTGACTAATAACTGACAGATTTCGGTCTGTGGCTGAAAAGCTTTCAGACCTTGTGCGAGCAAGTCATACTAACAACTTGTTGGTCTGTAACTATCAAAAAAACTTATTACTGGAATCATCTTAATAAACTAACTTCGCCTTTCGAAAAAAATCAAAGCAATGCAATTATAGAGTCAAGATGAAAGAACAAAATAAGTTAAATAGAATATAAAACCCCCAAACAGAAATTCTTGAACACAGATTATCTAAAAGGATCCATTTCTGATATAGGTTTCCCTCCATGGACCATTTAACCGCGAAACGAAAACCTGGGCGAAGGTATAAAATGTCAACAGTATAACCTCAGAATTTTTTTCTCTTCTCTGAGTACTAAATGCTATCGACTGAACACGGTTCAAAACATAATCTTTAGTTGCTTGCGATATGTATTTCTTATGTCCGAGATAACATGCTTACGGTCACCAGTGGACACCATAAACCAGTATGCATGCTGGCGAAAGAATTCGTCACCAGCTCAGCAAAAGAACATAGAACGCGCGACATCCTTGTGCAATCTTGGAAGCGCGGGAGCAGCTGGACTTCCTTTTCGTTCTGAAGGCGATCCGGAGGAATCCTCAAAGTTGACGAATTGCCCCATTTGTTTGGCAGCATGGTGTGCATATTTGACAGGTGCAACTAGAAAAAAGGGAGGCCAAAGTAGGTTTTGAAGTTCCATTTTACAAAAGGCAAGAACGAAAAACGCAAGTACTAACGAGGGGAACATACCAATTGAGATTGCAGTAGTGCTCCTTTGGTATCTGGATAGGGCAAAGATGAATAAACAGGGCTGATTAGAAGTTATAAAACTGCAGAAACAACTTAGGAAGGAAAAAAGGGATTGGTTGAAAGCTTACATGTATGACAACGAGTGGACGAAATCCTGCAGCTGATCAGGAGAGAAACCAATCTCATCAAGCAAGACATGATAGTGTGCAGGCCGCGAAGTTCCCTTTCATTTGAAACCAACAAAAAAAGAAAAAGCAAAAAATTGATTAGAAAAGGGCAGGAAAGAAAGTATAGGTTGCTGAGGAAATATAGGAAAGATTGATCTCAAGTTGTTGTTTGGGGAAAAAAATTCAAAAATAAAATACGCAAGTAACGTTACAACATTGATTAAGATGGCCCATATGGATGACTTGAGTTGATTCCACATTTTGGAAGTCAAAGGTAAATAGAAGATTCTAAAGCACGGTAATTTCCCTCGGTATTCTAAGAAACCAAATTACGATCATGACACAGGAAACATGGTTAATTGGACCAAATTGCGGGCATGATATACAATGGAAATGAATAAAAGGTAGTAGCTTACTATCATCCCTGCATGAGCACACATGTAAAAATCATAGCTCCTCGGATGCACAATTTTTGTGTCAACAATTGTACCTGCAAATAATAGTAGTCGACATGATTGCGTATGCTGTAGAGAGTGACATTGGTGTAAAGCAGCTTAGATTAGGTAAACAAATTTAACTAAACAAATGCTACAAAGAAACAGACCAGGAGGTACGTTTTTTGAGCCACGTTCTTGAAATAGCTTTGTGTGGTGTTTCTTTTGAGCTACAATCACCGTGAACTTGGGAATGTCACCTTCACCGAGATGCTTGTAGGCCTACGGTAACCTCAAAGTGAGAAACTTAAAACTGAAAACATTAAGGTTGCTTTCGGATAATGGATCTGAGAAGTGATTTCTAGACATGGTGGAAAAGTTAAACGGAAAGGTAACAAGACAGTGAACTGTGAATTTGGTTCTTGTTTTTGTTTGGTTTCTTTATCGTTTTCACTTCCATAAAAACCCCTTCACAAATCCATGATCCAAGCAAAGAAAGGTCCTCTCACTGTTAGCAGAGCCTAAAGTCGCCTATAGTCCTAATACATGCCGGATAACAAATGAGGCACCAAGCAAACAAATTCCTAAGACATCTGTTGTAAATTCACTGCAATCCGTGAGAGCCGCACCAGGGCCAGGTGTGGGGATACTAGATAGTCTCTTGTGTCGACATTTGGAAAAGAAAATTGTAACAGACCAAAATAGAAATCATTCAAGTTAAAACAGTAAGAAAAAATAGAAAAGAAAAGAAAAGAACGAACCTTTATGATATCATCCAGCTCGCCGGTCAACACTTGATTAAATTGTGATTCGCTCACTCCATCCCTAGAAGAAATTAAGGTATTGCTCAGCAAGGCAAAGAATCGTGAGGTAATGAGTTGCAAAACTTGATGAAATCACACAGTCAATAAACATGTTCCTAAGAAAAGAATACTCCGAAATATACTTAATGCATCTAAGTCTTGAGGAGTTCAACACAGGATTCAAAACTAAATGCTATAAAATGGAATGCTTTAACACTTGGTACTTTACTCTTAAGATCGGGTTGTACAAAAAAAATACGAAAATGAAAAAAGAAAAGGAAAACAAATAAATGCAGCAAAGTTGACTAACATTTTAACTTAAAATCCAAGCATGGGCAAGGCCAATGCAGAATTGGGGAGAAAAAATCAGATAGATGGAAAAGGGCTTCCAGATTATTGAGTTAAAATGGTAAGTAGAAGAGGACAACATGGAATGAAATTATCATATTTCTTGAAGTTACTTTGATATCTCACAAGACTATAAACAAAAGTTGCATGATGAAGCCAAGCATTCACATTTTTCAATGTGAATCAGAGAAAAGAAGAAAGGAACTGGATATAATCGCATAACTTTCTTACGACAAAATCGTTTGCCCTTCATAAAACTGACAGAAACTATATGAATATCAATGGATTTACAATAACTTCACAGGGATACCTGAATAAGATTATCTGAGCTGGTTTGTGTTCTGCGCTAGTTAGATAGAAATCCATCAATAGTTCCCTGCGTGGAAGTGAGCAAACATACTTCTTAAGGAGAATGATGGATCTTGGATTCCTTGTCTGTGCTATAAGTTCAATTTATACTACCGAGAAACTCCATTACGTTTCAAGTACCTCATAATGCCATCATCACCTCCATTTGCTAATGGTTTAAACAAAGATTCAATCATTTCCACTTTCGGTGATTGTGTTCTTACAGCTGCTCGATACCTTGATATCAGTGGCCAAGATAGAGATCCAACAACCTAAAACAATCATATCACGTTGGATGGGAAGCAAAATAATTACTACTCCATCCCTTATTTGGAAAGCCAATGAAAACAGTGTTTGAATTTCCAAAAGTGTTTTAAAAGAGGCGGTTTATGGCAATGTTGGAAAGGAAAATCTAACTTTTTAGTGGACATACATTTAATGAATTCAAAATTTGGAAGTCCCAAAATGAACAAACAAGGGAGGGAGGGAGGGAGTACACATACTACACAACACACAATTTTACAAAGTGATTCACGTCAATCTTGCGAGGAAGTTATCACATCAAATTACCGAAGCTATCGATGGAGTATTAGATCCGGAAGGCCCATGAGAGACGTCCATCCCCAAAATCATGGTTGGAGTATCTTTTATTAGGGGCACCCAAGAATTTATCGGGGGCTCACCAAGGAAAGGCTCTATCTCTATGGCCAACAATGAGTTTATCCCTCCAAGCTACGAAAAAAACAGACAAGATTAATAACTGAAAGTGCAAGGTGAATGAAAGGAACATTATCGCTAAATTTTCATGAGCTTTTTCATACCTTTGCATTAATCTTGAGAATGACATTTGCAAGATATTGACCATTGATGTTGATCTTGGAAGGGGAAAGACATTGAGTGGCTATTCCTTTGTCACACAGACATATTTTCTTCCAAGGTCCTTGAAAAAAATAAACAGAACATAGTATCTTGTACATCAAATTGCCTTCAAAGAATCAAAGAAAATCGAAGAAACAGAAGTCAGCCTCACCGTAGATGTCAGAAGTTTTTCGCTCTGGCAAGACGCAAAGAAGAAATTGAGGACGACGGCTAGGAAATTTGGAAATAATCTTTTCAAACATCTTTTCTACTCGTACGACAGGGCTAGAGCTTCCGTATCGTGGATCTTCCTCAATTAGTGTATGTGGACCTTTGATATGCTGAGCATAAAGAAAACAAATGTTTCTGTCAAACAAAACATAGTGAAACAAGAGTGCCGTCAGAGAAACGAATTATCGGGTAACGTACAAGACCCTTGTTCCTTGCACAATTGATGAGCTCTCTGGAAATATGACTTGTATCACAACAAGTAGAGAAGTTGATGACTGCCCACCATTCTATTTGGATGGGTTTCAAGAGTTGCTTCAAAGAATAAAAGGTGAATCATTAACAGACAAAATATATATTAGGTTCTTGGATTGATGGGGCATCAAGTTCTGCCAACACCTATAGTGGAGAGGTTTTCTCTTCCTTTGTTGGAAGGAAACCAAGGGCATACCTTGTTGTAATAGTTCCATCGCCCATTTTGGGGTATGCAATCTTCACCTTTACCAAACTTCAACTGCAAATTGAAGATTGATTCAAGTAAAAGAAAATCTTAGCTTAAAATTTGATTAGGAAATCCAACCTGCAATAAAATCAGAATACAATTTGATTTGGTATACGAAACGTCCTTCAACATGAATTCAAACTTTACCCTGGGCGCCTCAAGAACACGGCCATCAACTTGAGTAAGCTGTTTTTCAATTGAAATGCCACAAGCAGCAAGGAGAGGATCACTGTCGAATCGGCAATTTCTCACAGCCTGCCGAATTAAGTGCATAGTAAGATTGCAACATGAAAGAACAAGAAAACACATAAAAGATTGCAAGAGATCGTACATTTGTCAAAGCTTGTATGCATTCCTGTGGCTCTTGCCTTGACTTGTCAAGTAAAGATGCTCTCTGTGTTGGAGATAGTTCCTTTGTATAGCGTTGAAAAGAGACAAGGTTGCAAAGCTGGAGACATGGAAACAGCATAAAAAGGATTATTTAGAGAGGAAAAGAAAGGGTTTTGAAACTACGTTAAAGTATCAAGGAACATAATTTTGCATACTTCCAGTGGAAGACAGTTGGTACTTTTCCTGCTCACGTTCAGGCATGGCATGTCTGCGGAGTACGTGAGTTGTATTTTATGACGTTTGGCAAAATATTCATACACAGAAATCTCCACAGTCTTCTCTCCATCATCTCCTCCATCACCATTCTTTCCTTTCCAAGAAAAACTTGAAGAAACAATAAAATGTATCACAAGTATCCTAACTGGAACGTAACAGAACGGGAACATGTAAAGTAAATAAGCACTTACTATTGCTGATTGCAAGGCATTTCACTCAAGCCTACGATCCTAAATTCCATGTTGGTGTGCCTTGTTCGAACCCTCATAGTTTTTAGCATTTCGTTAGCCTGTTTTGCGCCCAAAAAAATTGCAGTTCAATAAACAGAAATACGAAAAAATAAAGGGCAAATTTTCGTAGTAGTCCTTGTAGTTTTATGGTTGTCTCACTTTCGTCCCTCTAGTTTCAAAGTGCTCGAATTTCGTCCCTGTAGTTTGTTTTACGTTCCAAATTGGTAAAATCGTTAACGCCGTTAACGAAACTAACGGAAAAAAAAAATAAGTGTTCTAATTTTCAATCCGTTTGAACCGGTGCGAAGATCTTATTTTTTTGATTATTTTATCCTAAATGGTCGTAATGAATTTTTGACTCTAAGGCGTTTCAATGAGCACCCTAAGAGAGCCCTGAAACTAAATAAGGAGTCTTCGGGTGCTCGTTGAAAGGCCTTAGAGCCAAAAATTCATTACGACTATTTAGGATAAAATGATCAAAAAAATAAGATCTTCGCACCGGTTCAAACGGATTGAAAATTGAAACACTTATTTTTTTTTTCCGTTAGTTTCGTTAACGGTGTTAACGATTTTACCAATTTGGAACGTAAAACAAACTACAGGGACGAAATTCGAGCACTTTGAAACTAGAGGGACGAAAGTGAGACAACCATAAAACTACAGGGACTACTACGAAAATTTGCCCAAAAATAAATGCTAGGACACATAACTAGCTAGTTTTACTTCCTTTGCCCAGTCGATGTCGCAAGGTTTCTTAGCATCCTGCTTTGCCAGCAGAAAGTCAATCACTGGTCCAGGTGTAACAATCATGGTTGCAGATACGTCTTGTGAGCATAACAAAAGGGTAAGAACAATGAGCCAGTTTCAACAAAAGGGTAAAAACAATGAACCAGTTACCACAAAAGAACACAACGGCAGAGTTATACCCATATTTAGAGACAAACCGCCATGAGTTGCACGAAAGCTGGCGTATAACCCCTGACAGCGAGTTACACCTCCTCCAATGTCGGTGAAGTTCCTTGGGTCATCGTGAAAGAATGACTGCCTCACTAAAACGCAACCCCTGATTTCAGAAGCCATAAATTCAATCAGCAGAGGATAGACCCTTTTGTGCGTGGAGTTAAGAAACAAAAAAGAAGCGGAATTAAAAATGCCTGTCAGATGCTTGCTGCCGCAATATAGTGTTAAGCACTCTCAACGCATCTTGAGCATGTTCTGCCTTGGATCCTTGGAGGGCAAGAGAAATGGACCTCAGGGGTATTTTTGCAGCATAACTGATTTCCACCTTGAAAGTTTTAGGCTGAAAAGAATGCCTGGACCTCTTACTATACTCACTATTGTTCCCTCTGTGAGAAGAGCTGCCACTACCGGTACCAAACGAGGGAGAATGAATGTATGTCATGGAACAATACGTAGTATATATACGAAAGCAATGCAACTAAATAATAGGATGATACAAACAAAAGACACACCGTTTTGCAAATGACTCCTCCAGCACCACTGCAAACTCTAATCTATTTTCATGTAAAGGGCCCATTGTGTACAAACTTTGTTCTCCATCATATGCGTATCTTCTCCCAGCAAGTTCCGAAAAGTATGTTTGGTAAAGTTTATCGACAACTTTTCTCTTCAGTCCCTTTATCAAAACAGCTTCATTGTCCGCCCAAGTTATGGAAACCTACATATCGTATAGCACATTAAGTGTCACGTTGGACCATTGTGGACTAAAAACATCACATATGAGAGAAGACAAGCTTACAGTGTACTGGTAAAATGATTTATTGGGGCATTTGATAGAAGCTTTGAAGTGGTTCACCACCAAAGAAATGGGTCGCCCGGCAGTACCAAACCCCTGCCTACTGATTATGGAATGCTTGGGAGTGTCCAGTTTCTCTCGCTTCACAGTTGGTGATTTGATTGCTGGTGGTGGAGGCAGTGATAGTGGGGACCCACCTGCCTCTTTTTCCATCTTTTACTTTGATTCAGTGATATACAAAATCTAAGGCAAACCAAATATGCGGACATTATGTTAGCTAAAATGAATTACCAATCAAGGGAAGAGTTCTATAAGCTGATTAACAGTTAGTGCAATGTTACAAAATACCATGAAATGCACTCGCAAATGTAATTCGAACAAATTTTAGGAAGCAAATAAGATGATTAGCACACCTACATATCGCGTTTCCAAGTAAGGTACACAGCATGAAACACGATTTAGAAGAGGTATCAAAGCCAGCATGCTCATTTCAAAATTTCAAATGATGCCATTTAAACTATAGTAATGCGGAAACATAAACCGCCAAATCTCAAACGCTAATACAACATCATGTGTTAGTTTATGAACATGACATTGACTCTCGTTAAATCAAACATAGTTTTGGTTTGATTCTTTAGGGGATTGTTCGACTTGACGCTCATTAATCATTATACAAGAGGAGATCGTTCGACTTGACGCTCATTAATCATTACACAGAGGAGATCATTCGACTTGACGCTCATTAATCATTATACAAGAGTAGATCGTTCGACTTGACGCTCATTAATCATTATACAAGAGGACAAAGATATCTCACTTCGCCCTCTCCCTCTAGCAAAGGCAAGTTGATGATAATGAGAAAGAGAGTGAGACTTGCGATGCTTGAAGGAGGTTTGTGACAAGAACTCGGTAATTTGCTTTAAGCTTGGGCGGGCAATAATGTAGTTTTTCATCTTTGTTACTAACAAAAACCAACCAAACAAACAATGTGATTTCCCAAGTTAATCATTTTTTGAAATGGTTTCACAAGTCCTCACCCTCTCCTTCGGGCTTTCTTCTTCAATCCTTCTGTTTCTCCTTCTAACTTATGCAATCCTTTTCTATCAACCGAGTGGATTTTCACCTATTAATTACCAGCCTTTTCTGAACAAACTTGATTCTGTTATGGAGGCTGTTTTTTTTTTTTCCTTCACCCTCCCACTTGTTTTCTCCTCACTCATGGAGGCCTTTCTATTTATCTTAACTTGTACACTTCAAAATCAGTTGTACCAATTTCATTCTCAATCTTTAGAAGTCTAGAACCATTTCACAGTTCTCATCCACTCTAGAACTTTTTCATATGTTCAAGACAACTGAATTTCTATAAGTCTATACCAACATTGTAGGATACCAAAAAGTGGAACCTACTGGAAGAAGAAACAGAGAGAGAGAGAGAGAGAGAGAGAGAGAGAGAGAGAGAGAGAGGAAATAAACCATGAAGACATGGGCCTTGGCGCCGCCATGTGGTTTCCCAGGGGCCAAGACTCCCTAACGCCCAAATAACTGTACAATCATATAAATACACCTAGACGTGGGTCCCACATGAATGAGTGCTTGTGGAGGGTATGACTGCTACGTGGAGGTGCTCCTTGGCCACCCAATAACTTTCCCATTGGACCCGGCTTCTCTGCACTTCGGGTTTTGGTCCACGCGGAACAGTCACATTTTGGCCACCTATCTTAACAATTGATGGTGCAGATTTATTAAAGATGTATGATACTTCTCTTGCCAATAAGAATTTGTCAAAACACTTTTGGGCGGCTGCGATTTCATGAACTGCCTCCATTGTCCAAGGAGGGACGGTAAAGAAGCCGGATTCTTTCCCATATCCAAATGCATTCATGGTGCGTGTTAGAAATCTTTAGTACAGGTCAGGATTCCAACACGAGAGTCCGAACTGCTGCAATTTTGGAGTGTGTTTCTTTTTGGTAATAATGCAAGGTGTCCTATATCAGCAAGCGCACACCTCGGATTAATTTCTACGGTCTCTCCACAGTTGTTTTAAACGCCTAAACGTGAGGTGAGATAACCCCAAAAGTTGTTGACAATGAAAAATGAATATGAGGCCTTAGATGGAACAAATACCTAAGTCACACCAAGAGGATTAGAACCCCACCTTATTCATTTGGGGACTCAAATCCCTAGGCACAATCTCTAATCTCTCTCATGTTATTATTCTTAAAAACCTCCCTCAAAACCCCCAAAAGAACGGTTGCAATTACCTTATCAAAAACCGTTTAATATGAGGGCTCTAGAAAGAAAAGGGATAGAAAAAAATTTCCGTTTGGTTCCTGGCATAAGGAAAGGGAAAATTAGGGGGCTAAACGAACCAAACAGCTTGAGCTTGGCTCAACTTTGGGCTTGTTTAAACTCGTTTATAAAAAACCATAAGTCAAGCTCACTCATTGTTTTTCGTTTGTTTGTGAATTCAAACCAAACTTGAGCATATGAGTGTTTAACTCGATAAACTCGTGAACAAAAAAGTCACTCTGTAAATAGTAAAAATATAGGGGTAGATTAATAAATATCTCAAATATGAGATACAAAAACTTAGGACTACATCAAATCCTATAAAAATCTTCCATGGAGCAATTCAAATAGTTTATTGAGAAAATTTAAAGTTGCTATCACATTTTTCTAGCTAGGGTTTTATTGTTTTGAATTAGCCAATTTCATCTTAAAACTTAATGAGCTTAAGTTTAAGGTTGAAAGTTCGAAACTTCACAAGCTTAGCTCATGTTTGGAAGCTCGAGATTGACTTGCATATTTCACGAGTCAAGCCAAGCTTATCACGAGTACAAAACTTCAAGCTCGAGCCAAGCTTGAACAATTAATCTCAAAAAGTTCTCAAACTCGAGCCAAACTTGAACACATGTAACATGGAGTCAAGTCAAGCCTAAACAATACCGTGCTTGGCTTGTTTGGCTAGATCAGCACCCTGGGAAAATAAAATAGCAGGAAGGAATGAGGAAGGAAATAGTCAAGGAAAATGGGAGATAAAAAGTTAGAAGGAGAAGTTAATTTTTCTTTTTTCCTTTTAAAAGCCTAACAAGAGATTCATTTTTTTCTCTTGTTTCCTTTGATATTTTTATTTTGTTACAAAAGAAGGCCTAAACCCTAAATACCAAAGCCACTACTAATGACAGATCTTAATCTGCCAATGCCATAAATATCGTTCCGCAAATGCTCTAGGACCTCCAAAGGGGCTTGCTTGTGGATTATATCTTTGCTCCAACTTAAGCCTATCTGCGCTAACTCATGAGCACATTCCACTTTCTTCACATTTTCCGATCGGGGCAGGGTTTTGTTAAATTTTAGGGAGATTTTTGCAAAAGTCCACTACGACACTTTCCCAACCCCTTAAGTCCACTTCTAAATTCTAAAACCCCTTAAGTCCACTAATCTATTAGTAAGGATATAATAACCCCGCTTAGTCTAATATACCCTTGCTTTCAAAAAAACAATCTGCCCCGTTTTTTCCTCCATTTCAAAAAGATTCATTGTTATCCCATTATAAAACCCATCCCCGCTCCCCCCCCCCCCCTTTTAAAAACGAACCAGACTCTTTGGGAGAAACCCTAGGCGATTTGCTCCTCCACCTCACTAGATCGTCGTCGCCCTACTTCGTCGTCGTCGGCCCTTCTTCGTGGTCAGCCTATTTCGTCGCCGTCGGCCCTTCTTCGTCATCGTCGGCACTTCTTAGTCGTTGGCGTCTGTTGCGTTCGTTCACCAACGGTACCAACGATCGCACTCGTCGCCGTCGTCATCGCCACCCACCTTCTGTCACCGTCGCATCCTGTCCTGCCTCCCCGATCTCACCTCTGCTTGGTTCCCACCGTCCTTTTCCACAGTCGGCTTCGTTCCTACCGTCGCCGTTGTTTTCAACACAAACAGGTAAGTCGAGTTTAGTTTAGGGTTGAATATATAAGGTTATTTGTTACTATTTTTGCAAATCTGGTTTGATTAGGGTCTTGGATGAACTTATGGAATCATATAATGTTATATATGAGCTTTTGAAATCATTTTCATTGCAGTGGAAAAACATATGATGCTATATGTTTACATCGGATTCTTTAACATATAACCCTAATTACGCACAGATTGTAATATAAGTAGGTCAAGTCCTATGGCCGTGGGGGCTCCGCCCCCACACCCCCGGGCTGAACCACTGCTGAAGTTTATACACCCATAACAGTGGAATCATCATATATGGTTATATGCTTGATTAATTTGTGTGTTTAACTGACATATATGGTTATATATCAAAATTTGTTCTCTACATGTTATAGTAGTCATTCAATGAGGCCGCTGCGCGGACCAATTCAATATAGGTAATGGACAACGGAGTAGAGTTTTGGTTGTTGAAGTGACACATATGGTTATATGTGAGTCTCTGCAGTTTGTAAATTCAAAAATAAAGAACATATAAAGTTTAGTATTTGGATTGTTTAACATATGTGATTATCTATCTATAGAATGACTGGAGTCGTTTGAAGTACAGTTAGGTGCTTTATTAATGACTTCCTATTTCAAAAATGGTAGTCTAATTGCAATGAAATTGGTTTTTTGTTGGTTTTGAAATATTTTTTGTACTTTTTTAAAGCTACTGTTGAGTAACATATATGGTTATATATTCAGGTTTGTGCTCATACATAATACATATGGTTATAACATATAACATTGTAATGTTACATGTTATCGCGTAATATTATATGACGTTATATATTCTCATTTTGGTAGTTAATATATATCATTTTGTTCTGGTCGTCGTTTTATTCTGTGAATATATATGGTTATATATCCAATTCTGTACCCTATATTATGTTATCATATAAACATGTGGATTGCTTTAATATGATTATATGGTTATATATTCAGGTCTATTAGACCGCTGCGCGGACCAATTCAATAACATAAATTTAGTAGTTTTATTAGTTTTCGTGTATAAATGTATTAGTTTTATTTGTACATATAACCATATTTTAAGAAAATATGGTCTGTTCTCTGTATATGAGACACATATGATTATATATCCAATTATGTACCTTGTATTATGCCACCATTCCTAATATATATAGTTATATGTGATTTTTTCTGTTATAGTGTATCATGAGACATATAACATTTAGGTTTTTGTTTGACAGCTGATTTCATGAAACATATATGGTTATATACGAATTCTAGAATCCTTTTTTTAACATATAAAGCTATATGTTTCTATTTGTTTAACTTTTTTCTTAAATGTGCAGAAATGACGAATTCAAACGAAATAGGAGTATGGTTTCATGAAGTTCCTAATCCAATTTATTGTAAATTGGAGTATCACCACAATGGCACCGTGATAATGGAGTTTAGGATGAACTCCAACCTCAGAAGAGCCCTCCACATTAAATCTTTCTACCAAAGGTACCTGATTTTGTTGAAGAGGGACATTAGGATCGTTGAGCCAGACAAGACAGCCAAGAACATTAGATTTAGAATTTTAATTTGGTTAAAGTCTTTTGGTGTAATTTCTTTATCGTGTTTTCATATTGCTATTCAGAAAACTCTGAATCCATTTTGTAGATCAATCGATCAAATTTATAACTATGTAGTTGAACAATAGCAGATTCTGAATCTATATTTTATTTATTTTGAATACAGATGTTTTGATTGGCGGATGTAATCGTTTCAATGATTGTTACTAATTGTTAAAACTTGAACATGTATATGCATGAACATATAACCATATATGTTTCTATAACCATATATAACCATAGACAACCTTATATGAATTGGCCCGTGCAGCGGCCTAACTAATCTAAGCATATAATGTTAAAACTTGAACATGCACATGCATGAACATATAACCATATATGTTACCACAACCATATATAACCATAGACAACCTTATATGAATTGGTCCGCGCAGCGGCCTAACAGATCTGAACATATAATGTTATCTGTACAACGGCAAAGTGAGTGTGATCTGAAATGTAGAGAGAGAGAGAGAGCTGTCAAATTTTAAAAGAATGAAAAAAAAGAAGAAAAAATGCCGACGGGGACATTTTTGTCTTGTATTAATTCCTTTTTGGCTTGATAAGGGCCCAGTTTGGCAACACAAAAAATGGAAAAGAATAAAAATACATTTTTTAGTCTAAACCAAACAAGGCCCTTGTATGAGTGGACCTAGTGGGTTACAAACTTGAGAGGTGGATTTGGTAGGTTACAAATATGCTACAGTGGACCTTAGACCAATTTTTTATAAATTTTATTGGTATCGGTCGGGGTCGAATCACCTCGTCCCGGTATCCCACCCTGAAATTGTTTTATGCATAAAAAATTATTGTTATTCTTGTATTTTTACCCTTATAACTTAAATACCACAAAAAAAAAAAAAAACTATTTTTTCCATTTTTGCTTTTAGATAGTAGATTTTGGTTAAGTTGTAATAATTATTTTGTGAACTTTTATTATTTCTGCCCGCTTATTTTGGAGTCTAGAACATATTTTCTCAATAAAAGAGAAGAAGCAGGCCAGGGCTGGTAAACCCGGTACCCGATAGGGGCAGGGGTACCCATTCGTTATCTGGTCGGGTTTGGGGAGGGGCTAAACTTTTGGATCAGGGTATGACAAATCCTGCCCCGCCCCGTTGCCATTCCTACTTTACACAAGTTCCAAAAAAAGCCGAGCTTCTAGAGGGTTCGATACGCAGGGAACTGGGAAGGTTGGGTTTCGACAGGGAAATGTATGAATTGGGGACTAGAGACAAAAGAGTTTTCATGGATGTGTGTGCGTGAGAGAGAGAGTAGAAATCTCATGGGTATTCAAATAAGAAAGATGAATTTTGAGTGAATTTATAAAAAAGTGAGTAAAATTTATTTTCTTATAAAGAACACTTGATTTATAAATTCAACGAAATTGAATTTGACCATATTTCTTAATAGTTGACCCACTGGTTGACTTGCAACTAGTCAACCAGTGGGGTCGGCACTCAAAAATTCCTGCCGCAATAGTGTAAGTACCGTTTGATTCTTGGCCCCTCAGACGAGCTCCGCCATCCTTCCCCTCGTTGTGCTTCTTCAGCACAAGGATAGACAAGGTGGAGTCCACGATAGCAACTTCTCTCCCAATGCACTCTCCGCAAAACCCTATCCCCGACATCTTTTTTGAAGCTTATTTCCCTCGTCACATTTGTTGGCAACAATCTATTCTGATATATAATTTGTTGGCAACAATCTATTCTGATATATAATGGGAGAGCAACACTTGATGTGAACACTTTTGTGTAGTCCTGTCACAAAAGTAGTCCCGCACAAAAGTGATTTCTCAAATTGACCCTCCTACAAGAGATATTCTTACGCTTTTCTTTAATGGTTTTCATGTACCAAAAAAATAAAATAAAGGTTTCATTAATTAACTGTCAGGGTAAAAAAATAAAATTATGCCTAACCAACTCCTCCCCGTCTTGAGAAAGAGAGTGGAGTGGCAGTGACTTTGACGGGGAGGGAGAGAGAGAGTCTTGAGAGAGATTGGAATGGCAGTGGCTTTGACGGGGAGGGAGAGAGAGAGTCTTGAGAGAGAGATTGGAGTGGCAGTGGCTTTGACGGGGAGAGAGAGAGAGAGAGAGAGAGAGAGAGAGATTATCATGGGGAAGAGCCCGTAGAGGTGAGTTGAGAGACAGAGAGAGAAGCATGGGGAAGAGCCGTAGAGGTGAGTTTGGGGTGTGGGGCCTTGATCAAGGTGGGTGTGGATAAACATGTGGAATTGTCAGTGTTCTAAAAGTCGACCGCTTAGGCCGATTAGCTAGGTGGTGGTCCAACTCCTAGATTAGGCAGCCGATTAGTTCCCGCCCAGGCGCTAGGCGATCACTAGGCGGCGCCTAGATGCTAGGCAGCCCTTTTCCGCCCGACTAGCGTCTAGCGATTTTTAGAACATTGAAAATTGTAAATATGGGGCCGAAAGTTACTGCAATTGGTTTGTAAGTTTATTTCCCACACAATTATCAAAGGTCGAGTCTTGAAGTCAGACATTGGTCAGTTTATTCTCCGAATTTTTCTCCACCAATACATTTCTTCTACTGATCAGAGAAAGATGTACTCCATTTGTTTACTCTTTCATACTGATTGCACTCATAATTTTGTCAAAGTTGTTGAAATCCATGTAAACCAATTTCAGCGCGAATTAAATTTGAGTTACATACATGATGATTGTAAGTTACAGAATGGTCTCTAATCTTTCGTTCTTCTTATGTCATTAAGTTGTTCTCTCTCCTAATAATTTGCATTTGAAGATGACTTTTTTTGCAATCAAAAAATTTGAGCAAGTACAAATAGGTTGGATATCAATGTCACTGTCGTAAAACAAATTCTCTTCCAATTTTTCTCTAACTAAAACATCAATTTGTTAAATCAAAATACTATGGATTTTTAATTCCCTTCTTTGCTTATTTTTATCAGATCCATTTTGATATGAGAAATCACAATTTGTGATGGAAGAGAGATAAACCATGAATGGTGGATGTACATAAAGAATTTGTGTATATTGTTTGTGAAAGCAGCCTCAAGGCACACACAATGCATGTCCAAGTCGAAAGTTGACAACATATGCACAATAGCTTCTAATTTATTTTGCCAACATTCGACTTGGTGCCTCGACCTCTTGAGGTTGCTTTCACAAACAATATGCACAAAATCCTTTCCGTGCATCCACCAATCATGTTTTTCAAACAATATGCACAAATTCTTTCTGTAAATCCTCCATTCATGCACAAATTTTCGACCTCAATTGCTATTGTTTTCATTTTTGTTATTTAGTGAAAGTAGTATACAATGGCCTAATAAAAAATTAGAGGTCGGGCACACGTGATGCGTGTGCAAGTTAAATCCCACTTATTGTTTGTATGATCGAATGTTGACATCAACAATAAGCATGATTCGATTTATACATGCATCGCGTGTGTCCCGGACTTTAGTTTCTTTTTAAAAAGGTGAGTCCATTCGCCATGAATGAAAGACCAACAACAACGTCAATGTGGGCATCCCCATCAGCAACATCAATTAGGGGACCCCATCAGCATTAACATTAATTGTGGAAACCCCATTGGCACCAAAATCCGTGCACTTTGAAATAAATTCTTCGAACTTTGACTTGTTGGCAGCCAATATGGAAAGTCATAATCCTAACCCTAAACATGGCAATACAGAGAGAGAGAGAGAGAGAGAGAGAGAGAGAGAGAGAGAGAGAGAGAGAGAGAGAGAGAGAGAGAGAGTGTGTTTTTCATTGCTTGAGAAGTCTTTCCCAAACTGATTACAAGATGAGATCGTGCCCACCTTTATACAAAATCAAATAACAAAAACCTGCCAGCTCAGTGTTGCTTTGATTAACAAACACTAACACTAACACACCAACTAATTACAGTTTTAATGTCCTTTGCTAACATGCCCCTGCAAACTCATGGGTGTGTCAACAACCATGAGTTTGTTTTTGAGCAAAAGAAAACAAGTAGTACATAAAGGCTTAGTAAATATATCAGCTAGTTGCTCTTCTGTTCCAACATGATGAACAATAAGCTGCTTGGATAAGACCTTCTCTCTGATGAAGTGATAGTCAAGTTCAACATGTTTTGTGCATGCAAAATTGGATTTGCAGCCAAAACTATGGCAGACATATTGTCACACCAAATGACAGGAGGAGAGGAAGAAGACATGCCAAGTTCCAAGAGAAGAGACTGAATCCATGTGATATCGACTGCAGTTTGAGCCAAAGCACGATGTTTTGCCTCTGCTGATGACTTAGCGACTATATGCTGTTTCTTGGCGCACCAAGAAATAAAGTTTGAACCAAGAAAAAGGCAGAAACCAGTGGTGGATCTCCTGTCTATGTGATCTCCTGCCCAGTCAGCATTTGAGAATGCAGTTAGGACTAAAGAACTAGGTGTATAGAGCAACCCTTGATGTAACACCCCTTTAATGTATCTGGGAATTCTTTTGACAGCCACAAAATCATTATGTTTTGGACTGTGCATGTGCTGATAGGCACGATTGACAGCAAATGAAATCTCAGGCTTGGTTAAAGTGAGATATTGAACTGATCCCATAATGGTTCTAAACCAATGAGCATCAGGAAAATTAGGGTCTGGATCATATACTGCAGGTTTAAAGGAAGAAGGAGAGGAACTTGGTTTGCAGTCAAGCATGCCGGCTTTGACTAAAAGATCAATAGCATATTTAGTTTGTGATAACAGAACACTAGTGCCATGCGTAAGAACCTCAATGCCCAGAAAATAACTCAATGAACCTAAATCTTTAATCACAAACTTGGAATTCAGAAGAGAGATTAACTCAGTGATATATGAGGGCATACTATCAGTTATCAAAATATCATCCACATAAACAAGAACCAAGGTATACCCTGCAGGAGTGGTCTTAATGAGTAAAGAAGAATCAGCCTTACTTTGGACAAAACCCTGCTGAATCAAATAGCCAGAGAAAACAGAGTACTAAGCTCTTGGAGCTTGTCTCAAACCATAAAGAGCTTTAGACAATTTGCACACATAATTAGGATAAACAGGATCCTTGTATCCCAATGGTTGTTTCATGTATACATCTTCTTCAATTACTCCATGTAAAAATGCATTGGAGACGTCTAATTGTTTGATTGTCCAAGAATGATGCACAGCCATGCTAAGAATAACCCTAACAGTAGGTTGCTTGATGACAGGACTGAAGGTTTCAGAAAAATCCATTCCCTCAGTTTGTTGGTTACCATTGGCAACCAGTTTAGCTTTGTACCTTGTAACTGAGCCATCTGAGTATCGTTTGATTTTGAAAATCCATTAACAACCTATGACATTAGCCCCTTTAGGCGGAGGAACAAGAGACCAAGTTCCTTGTTTAACCAATGCTTTATATTCCTCACTCATGGCTTGTTGCCAAACAAAATACTTAAGAGCCTCAGAAAAAGTCACAGGTTCCTTCTCTGGCAAAGAAGAGTCAGTACCCACCACATTCAAACTAAAAACAGCTTTAGTTTTAAAAATCTCATTTTTAGATCTGGTAGTAATAGAAGAAGTAGTATTAGTAGATGAGGGAAGAACTGGAGCAACAGATTCTGTAGGAGGAGAAGTAGTGGGAAGTGTAGAGGAAGTAGGGAGAGAAGCATTAGGAGCAGAACAAGTTTGAAAAGAAAGAGTGGAGAAACTAAGAAGTACAAAAATAGAACCGAGATAATAGAAGAATCACTAGAAGAAGAAGGAGGAGAAGTAGATGGGGGAGAAGAAGGATAGGAAACAGGTATTCTAATATCTTCAAATGTGGTTAAAGGAACACTGAAGGAGCTAGGAGAAGAACATATAGACTCAGAAGAGGAAGTAACTAAAGCAGAATAAGGAAACCCAGTCTCCACAAATTTGACATGCCTAGACACATAAACTTTGTGAGTACATGGATCATAGCATCTATATCCTTTAGTATGAGGACAATAGCCCAGAAAAACACAAGGCGATGACTTAGGGGACAATTTATTAGAAGCATAAGGTTTTAACCAAGGATAACAAGAACATCCAAAAGGCTTTAAGAACAAGTAATCAGGAGAGGTTTGAAACAACACTTCATAAGGAATTTTATACTGTAAACTAGTGTGAGGAAGTCTATTAACTAGATACACAGCAGTGGTTAAGGCCTCAAGCCAAAAAGTAGTAGGCAGATTTGCTTGAAGAAGAAGAGTGATTGTTGTTTCTATGAGGTGCCTATGTTTTCTTTCAGCACTCCCATTCTGCTCTGAGGTATGAGGACAAGAAGTTTGTTGTATCATACCATTAGTCAAGAATAAATGAAGAAGAAAGTGATTTATAAATTCTCCCCCATTGTCACTTCTCAAAATTTGAATGTTGGTATGAAATTGAGTGGACACAAAAGCTTTGAATTGAGCAATAACATGTTTGACTTCAGATTTGTAGTGAAGAGGAAAAATCCAAGCATATCTAGAAAAATTATCCACAATCAACAAGGAATATCTAAAACCCTTGTGAGAAGGAATAGTGAGAAGGAATAGGAGACGGTCCCCATACATCCATATGCACTAATTGAAAAGGAAAAGTAGAGACAGTTTCAGATTTGAAAAACTAAAGTTTATGGCTTTTGGCTATATTACAGCATTTACAATTGAGTAACTGAGGTTTAGAGACAGGTATGCCATGCTGTTTTATTAAAGAAACAAACAAAGGAAGACTAGGGTGACCTAGTTTCTGATGCCATAGCATATCAGGAGAAGAAGAACTGACAAAAGCTGTAGATATAGGAATACCAGAAGTGGGCTTAGAGGAGGTCACAATGGGATAAAGTCCCTTGTGGCATGGACCCTTGTACAAGAGTTTATGAGTGATCTTGTCGACTAGAAGAATCAAAAGTAAGAGTACAGTGATTATCTTTTGCAAATTGAAAAACTGAAATCAAATTATGAGTGATATTGGGTGTATGAAGAACATGGGATAGCTGAAAATTAGTTATAGGGGTGGGTAACAAACCTTTGCCAGTGTGAGAAACCTGCAGGTGAGATCCATTTCCAACCATGATGTCATCATTTACTGTTGCTGGTTGTGCATTGGTCAGGTTTTGCAGATTATTAGTGATGTGGTTTGTAGCCCCACTATCAAAATACCATGGCTAGGTAGCAGAACTTGTAACGGAAGAAAAGTCACATGAATAGTCACATGAATAGCCCCATGAAAACCCGTCCTCTTGAAAGGGGCGGACTTAGCAACCTCGTACTCCTTAAAGTTGAACCACGCAAACCTTAAAGCTGCCATATCGAGCTTTATTACTCACTTGTGCAGTCTTAATAGCACCCCAGTAGTTCTTCAACTCAAGTCAAGCCATTGCACGACTCGAAACCAGATTAGCTTATTCTTTTATCGCATCAGAGTAAAGCTTCAAACTTATATCGGGAATTTTGGAAGATCCCTCATACTTCTTTGGTGGTGATAGCACGTGCAATCTTCTCAAAATTGGCATTATTCATTCCTTGATAAAGCCCTTTTATTTTTCACTTTGGCGTCATGCTTTTGCTTTTTAGTAGTTGCACCTTCCCCTTCAACCCTTTTTCCTGAACATCCCATATATCTTCACCACCAAAAAAGACCTTCATTTAAATACTTCAACGGCCATAGTTATCTTTGATTAGCCAAGGGGATGAGACTTCTTGTGTGGACATTTTTTTTCAACATGAACCGAGCTCTTATACCAGTTTGTTGGAAGAGGAGGAGTTGAGACAAGAGTGGGGAAGTAAGCACTTGCTGACTTTGTCGCATTGGAATAACTAGAACCCATCCAAATTTATAGTACTTAATGGGAAGTTCTAGATATTTTTTACAAGATAATATCTATGTAATTTCTAGATTCTACACATGTGACTTTTACTTACAACAAATATCTAGATATTTTTGAAGGATATTCTAGAACTCTTCTAAAAAATAGATTTTTATACTCCTCCAATTATATCTTCTATTTTGGGATTCTTTATTGGGCTTGTTTTGAACTCTATTTTTCTTGAGCCGAAATACCAAATCAAGTTTATATTCAACGAATTTTATGTTTTCTATAATATCGTCTGTTCACCATAAAAAAAATACAAATTTTATGATGAACCAGGACCACTATTAAATATTAGTGCTTGGTTCTTTTATATTTGGTACATAATTAATTAAAAAAAAAAAGAGGCAACCCTCACACTTGATTTCAATTTTCAAGTACATAACTTACACTATGATTAGGGTCATGGGTTTGTTCAACCGAACGTGTTTTTTTTTTTTTTCTTTTTTTAAACTTATATTTCAACGATTATAACAACATAATATTAAGGTTTAGGCTCCCATTGAATGCGTTATTGACAAATGATGTATGCCAATATCGATACTAATATATTTAATATCGCACTTTTGGTTTAATACTTTCGATGGTATATCTATGTACCCTTAGAAAAGCTTTAAAAATTTACAAAAGCCACCCCGCCGTATCCCAATGTCTTTCTCCATGTCTCATTCGTGTCCCACCATAAAAATTATTGAAATCTGATGGACACGTACACTCATACGTATTTTGACATGTTCTCAGCATGTACGACATGGATACGTCGAGTCCTAGGCGTTCGGTGTTTCATAGATCACCAACATGTAACAGAAATGTGGCGCAAAACCTAATCATGTATCATCTCAATCTCCTGATCTCAGTGTTCATAGGTTTGATCACTTTTTGACGCATGAAAAAAATAGATAGAGGAGCTTAATTACTTCTCAAATGCAACTAGAAGGTTATAAGTATATCTTTCCAAGTGTGCTGATTATCTTTCTCAGTGTGTTGTTTTTTTTTACCATAGTTACATTAAATACATCCACGGTTTTTAATCGAAGTATCGGGTAACGTAATGATACAACCATATATTGGCGGATATCAGACCATATCGAAGGTCTGAAATCCCATTACGTAACACCATATACAATACGTAACGGCCTTTTATTTAAAACCTTCGATACATCTGAGGTCTAGTACTACTACATAATGGAGCGTTTGGTTACTGATATCAAATTAAAAGAAACGAATCCTATCCAATGATCACCAACATTGGTTCACTTTACATTCTTACATTGATTTTACATTCTTGGTCCGCTAAAGTTCGTCCGCTACGAAACTACGTACATTTTTAATAATTTTTTAATTTTTTTTGCATCGTTCAAAAGATCTCATCAAAACTATTAAACAATATCCATATTGCACGGTAAGTATATTATTTTTAAATTTGAAAATTGCACGTAATTTCATAAGGGACTAACTTTTCGGGACGGAGGGAGTAACATTTTCTTATTTCTCCTATATATCCAACGTTATTCAAATTGTTGCACTTTAGGCCTACAATACTACTGTAGATACAGACACAGATCGATACATGTTTTGAGCATTACTTGGTGGGATTCGAAAGAGTCCAAACTGAATGATGAAGCAAAATTAAGTTCTACATATCGATTAAACGTCGCGAGGATGCAGGCGAATTGGGAGTCCTTTCTCCGGCAATGGCATCATGCTGCCTAAAATCTTCTCATTAGGTTCAACCAATTCCCATTTAAACTTTTTAACCATGTTGTGGACGAAAGTGAGGATCGCGAGTCGAGCATATTCTTTCCCAGGGCACATTCTAGCTCCTCCCCCAAATGGCACATACGTATATAGGGGCATTCCTTCAGTACCTTTCATGAATCTTGAAGGGTCAAATTTATTCGGTTCCTGAAAGTACTCAGGGTTTCTTTGTGTCGTGTTGACAGTCCAAAATACCTGAAAATTAACAGAAACACCATCATAACACAAAATTAATTAACTTGGTCGACATAGAAAAGGTGCACAACATTATTTTTATAGGAGTGATCAAACATGAGTAATACTCCAGATGCAGAAAATGCATGTTACAAGCTACGCTCTGTTTCATGTTGCTTGTCTATATTTTTAGTTTTTTACTCTTGTAATTTGTAAGTTGACTCTTAAGAACGTTCCCTTTACATCTTTTTCCTTTTGAAGCAAAACAAAAAAAAAGTTAAAGTACAAAATCATGAATTGAATAAAGTGCTTTTTTACCAATGAGTTATAGACAACTTCTTGTTATCCAAAACGTCAAGTTATTTACACTAACGTTCCTATAAGTTGCAAACGGAATATGGGTGGATGAAAGGAAAAAAATGAAGAAAAAGAAGTTATGAGTTAGTGTGAACAACATAACAAAATAAATGCAATAACTTGCAGTTCAAAATTTTTAGTGAAAACGCCCTCTCATTTGATCCTAAAGAGATGCTACAACATCTACATGCGTGCGCACGCTTGGGCTCGCGCATGTGGCGGCACTTAGCACTTAACACGAATGCACTTGCAAGTGCGCGTTGGGGTGTGACAGGAATTCTAAACAAATCAAATCATCGTACATATGAACCTTTTCAACTTTGGTCTATATCCCTTAACCCAAGATTCCAGAAGCACTTTTTTCCTTTTTCCAATTTTGATCATGTTTACACATTGATAATATATATACATACATACCTTCCACCCCTTTGGAACAGTGTAACCAGCATATGAAAAGTCGGTTATGGCCTCTCTGAAAGTTCCAAGAACCGGAGGAACCACCCTCATAGCTTCACAGACTACGGCCCAAGCATACTTCATTTTTTGCACGTCATTCCAGCTTAGCAGTTCTTCTTCAGGTTTTTTGGACTCTGAGATCTCCAACTGCTCTGAATTTCACAACAACATAATTCGTACTGCGCGCATTAGTTTGTGTAAGATCGATCGATAATGGCATGCATGCGAGATGTCGATCTTCCTTTCATTGGTTAGAAAGAGGCTAGCTGAGGTTTTGATGTTGGCAGTGTTACTAGTGGTGTCCAAACTCGAGAAATAAGTTTCTAATCATTGACGTTGATTGGGATTGGTATGGCAGCTCTAGCTAGCGGCCTTGGCTTTGATTCTCGAACCTTGATTTCTGCTTATATTTAACTAGATTGTCAGTTCTTCTAATCTTATAAGAAAATATGTTGGTTGTCTTTATTTGATTTTTTTTTTCATTTGTTAATTTTGCACCAAACTTTTGTAGATTATTAATTCATTTCGATGAGAGGAATTGAAAAAGTATTTTTTTTTCTTTTACCCAAATATTTTGAGAAATAAACACTTTTTGCTAAAAAGTGATTATTTCTAAAAATGCTCGGGTAAAAGTAAATTTTTTTACTTTTCTGTTTTCTCTCGTAGAAATGAATCAATAATCCATAAAAATTTGTCGCAAAACTATCAACTGCGAAAAAAATTTAAATAAGAACAAAATTAACTTATTTTCTTAGAAGTTTAGGAGAACTCACCCAAGCTACTTCTATAAACCTCCATGAGATAATTCTTGAATCTCCGACTAAAAAAAAAATTTTGAATGATAGAACAAGCACAATCAGAAATCAAAAATAAATAATTCAAAAATCGAAACAAAAAATTGACCGCAGCAGAAATAATACATAATTGCTTCTAAGATAAGAGTATTTATTATGTTATGTGAGGTGTTAATAGTAAAGTGGGTCCACCACTGGGCTTTCGCGTTGGAGTACTTTTTCTCTTTAAAGCCTATTCCATTCGTGCAGCTCGACTAATCTCTTGGAAATCAATTTCATGGTCTCTTTTAAACCTACCCTATTCGTGCAGTTCAAGTAATCTCTCGGAAATCAATTCCACGGTCTCTTTCAAAGCCTACCCTATTCATGCAGCTCGAGTAATTTCTCGAAAATCAATTCCACCATCTAATAGTAGACACCCATTCATAGCTAGTTCAATATGGTCGAACCCCTGTATCTAAAAGGTTTCGAACACCTACGTACAAGGAAGAAAACCAATAATATGTACCTGACCTTAATCATCGGGCCAAGTATTTCTGATTTTCGATGCTAATCTCTCTCTCTCTCTCTCTCTCTCTCTCTCTCTCTCTCTCTCTCTCTCTATAGGGACGGAGCTATATTTTTATCCTAAGAGTAGAAATGTATACTAGTAAAAAATTAAAAAGATTTGAATCTTGGAAAAATTAAAATTACATAATAAAAAACTATAGTAAATGATGTTTGTCATAAGCATGTGGCGTAGCAAAAAAAATGCATATACTTTCAACACTAAAAAAGAAGAAGAGTGGATATCAAGAAGGGGAGTGTGAAAATCACTCTCCAATTTTAATTTAATCTATCTACCAAAGTGAGGCATGTTGAATTGTGCTTGAAACTCTTTCATGTCGTTAAAAGTATCGATAATAAAATTGCCGTAAAAACTTCTAACTATGTCATTCTCAATGTATGTGATCAAGAAACTGACAGAAAATCATCTTCCATCCTAGTGTGAAGTTTTTTCCCCCTTAATTTACACCATGTCATTTACATATATAACACTTCACTTTGACCCATTAAACTTTTCTTTTTTGTTTTACACATAATAGTTGCATTTTCTAAAAAAAAAATTTGTGGCGGCCATCGCCACTAGACCCCCTTGCTCCATCCTTGATTCTGTACCGATTTGTTTTGCCGATAAAAGAAGGAAATTGATTTCTATATACACTCCCTTAATTGATGCAATACTCTTTTTTTGGCCTTTTAACGGGTGATTTTACCGACGGAACAATCTCTCAAATTTGTAAAAAGTGTATGCATGCAGTAAATGTTAAATGTTAAGGCAATCGGAAGATCAGTCCTAATTAATTATTACCTGATAAGATCTTATGATAAACGTCAGGTCTTTCTCCAACAAATTTCATGAAAAAAGTCATGGTAGTAGCAACGGTGCTGTATCCAGCCACTAGCAACCCCATCAACTTCTCACTAATCTCCTCATCCGGCATGTACCCTCCAACAATCATCGTCGTACACAGGTCCTTATCCGTTGGTGCTCCGGAGCCCAGTACTCGAGCTTTCTTCTCCTCCACCACATCCGCGAGCTCCTTGCGAATCACCGCGGCAGCTTTGACCGCGTAGTAAAACGCCGTCCCGGGGACGTTGAGGGGAAGAGAATGAATCCCGTCGGTCACTATGTTGAATTGGCCGACGAGTTTCGCGACGCGTTCTGGGTTTTCGATGCCCAGAAAGAAGCGACACGCGAGGGTCAAGGTTAAGGACCTCGAGAATGGGTGAATCTTCGCTTCAGTTTTACCTTCCAAGTGAGTCTTCAACTGCTTTTGCATAATGGAGTCCATACCTGCCAGTAAGAAAAACTACTCAGGCTCCATTTCAGAAACCTTCTTAAAAAATAAGTACTTATTTTGTCACTTCTCAAAGAAAAATAAGAAGGTTTGTTTCACAAAATCCAAATAAGCAGCTTATTTCACATTTTCAAACTCAAAAATAACGTAAATGAGAAATAATTTTTCAATTTTTTTTGCACCGTATTAAAGATTTCAATGAGATCTATCAAACAAGATCCATATTGATAGAAAAATTATTTGCGTAAGCACATGATTTTTGAGCTTGAAATTGTCTTCTCAAAAAATAAGTAATTCTTCAATCTTTTCAGGAACAAGCCTTCTTATTACACAAAAAATAAGTTCTTATTTCGTTTCTGGAACGGGGCCTCAGTACTCTACAAATTTTTCATGCATAATTATTTGACCAGGGCCAGAATTTTAGCTTAGTACAAGTACATATATGGCTAGTTAGGAGATGAATCTGCTTGTCTGTAATTCAGTTTGGATTGTAGAGTTGCGATCCAAATGATCGCAACTGTCGGATGATATTTTTAATGGTCTAAATTTGTTTTCATATTCTACCAGTAAGAATATATACTTTTACCAGTAAAAGTTTCAGAAAACCTGAACTATTGATTATCAAAATGAACGGTTTAGATTGAACCGCAATGTTTCTCTTCAGTTGAAACCGGATCCTTAGGAGATCTGGTGCACCTTGCTGTAGTTATACCTTATTTTAGCCTATAATATTGCTACGACATCCAAAACCTATTCTATAAGGCTATTAATGGGTGTTTGCGAAAATTTATTTTAACAGATATATATCTCTAGATTCTAACTTCGAAAATCAATTTAGAATGTTTGACAAAATTTTTACATAACTGATTTTTAGAATTTAGATTCTAAGAACTTAAAAAATGAAAGAAATTTTCAAAATTTCAAAGTTGAGATTGTGTAGTTTTTGGAGTTCTGCAACACAAATTCTCAAAAAAGGAATGAAATTCTCATAATCTCACAGCTGCAACAAACATGTTTATCAATATCTACTAAAATCTGAAATCTAAAATCTAGAGCAGAAGCTGAAGCTAAATTCTAAAATCTGTATCCACAACCAGCAATTGTAAACATGCCCTTAGAGCATCCACAGTGGAATAAGCAAAATAAAAAGTTGTTAAAGTTAGCAATATTTGTTCAAAAAAGTGCTCACATTGGAATAACCAACCTTAACAACATTTTAGAAACTCATCAAATTTTAGCTTTTGAATAATTAAAACTAGAAACCTTTAGCCAATAATCAAATTTAGTGATCCCCATATTTTCTCAATCAAGTACACCCATCATTATACAAAAATCTTTTCTCTCTCTCTCTCTCTCAACAATGTTTTCAAAAAATAATTATAAAAAACTATTCTTACTATTCTTTTCAAAATCTTTTTTCTAAAAAAAAAAATCCATCTTTATATGAACTCTTTTTTTTTTAATAAAAACTGTTCAAATTTTTTGAGACTATTTTTTTAAAAAATTGTATTTACACAAAGCTGTTTTTTTACACATTGTTTTTCATTAACTATTTTTTTATCCAACTGTTTTTAACTTAAACTGTTTTTTTCTTCCAAAAACTGTTTAATTAACTTTTTTTTTCAAGAACAAATATTTTTTTTATAAAAGCTGTTTTTAACATAAACTAGTTTTTAAAAATATTTACGTGAAATGAAGGGAAAAATTTAGAGAAAACTCATGGAAGGAAGCAATGGTCCTATTGTTTTTTATTATGAGCAAAAAATAACCAATGTGAGATTTGACATTGTTAACTTTAGTAACCTCTAAATGGATAATCAAAATCTGATGTAGCATATTTTGATTATTCACTTTTACTTATTCCACTGTGGATGCTCTTAGCTAGTAGTTACATTAACCGTCCAAGTTGTGCATGGCATGAAACAACCTTATCAAGAGAGCGACCGGC
This sequence comes from Rhododendron mucronatum var. ripense, assembly GCA_019656295.1. NCBI lineage: Eukaryota > Viridiplantae > Streptophyta > Magnoliopsida > Ericales > Ericaceae > Rhododendron > Rhododendron mucronatum. The sequence continues at coordinate 3,050,216 of BPLT01000007.1, forward strand.
AAATCTAAAACACCTCTAGTAAAGTAGACCGAAAGTAGTCTCTCATAGGCGAGCCGCAGGAACTTTTGCTAAAATAATGAAGGAACTAGCACCCCTACACTCTCTTTCAGGCTTGTGCGGTTATCTTCGGGTGTTGAAAAAGTCATTCATTCCTTATGCGAAGCTACTATCGGTATTTATATAGTTTCTAATCCCAATCATGGTGCACGTCTTCTTTGATCCGTTGGCTCCGAAAGTATTTTAGTTATTGAGATAAGCTTTTTATGGTAAAGAAGTACTGTAATTAACCGTGGTTTACGTAAGGAATTATTTTTATAGTACTGGCGATTTAAATTCTGAATTTCTTATAATTGAACGGGTACTATATGCTCCTCCCGTCCCATAAGTTTTTTGGTTCATTACAAACAAATCATGTCAATTTCTACAATAAAAAAATGAATTACTTCCGTCATAGTTTTTATTTTTTCCGCACCAATATATAATACAATCTTCAATTTTGTTGCGGAAATATTGAAAAAAGTTATGCAGGCTGTAAGTACTTTATTTTTCTATCCAAAATGACAACTTTTCTTACTAGTTAAGCCTTATTAAAAAATAAGTTCTTATTTCTAATTTTTAAACTTAATAATGTTGTATTTACGAAAACAAGATTCAAATTGCGCAAAAAATTATTTCAGTAAGTCCATTACTTTATGCTTGAAAATTACAAATAAGTAATTTTTAAGAAGACTTAGTGGAACACTACCTTAACGGATGTATAAAATTTGGTGATACGTAAGAAATTACCCCTAGAGTAAGGGAGTTTTAAACATATTGGGATGGTAACCCCCACTATTTATCCCCCTTGGCTAGCTCTATCATCGGATCCGACGATGTTATTTATGAAGATTTGAGCTAAAATGATGTGTGTTTTAATCTGAAAAAAGGAATATATATTCGAGAAACCCGGCCACAACAAAGTTGTACATAATCTTTTTTTTTGATAGGTAACAAAAATTAATTAAAACTCGACAAAGGGTACAAGTTGTACATAATCTTTATCACGAGAGCTAATTTTGCTTGTATATATAGCATTCACCTGCGACGTAATTGACCAATGCCTCGGGCTTCAAGAACCCCGGGGATCGCAACAACTTCACATCACTGTCTCGATAGAGCTTATCGGTTTTGGGCTGGGAGGAGAGGAAGAGCTTTTGCATAGCCTGTGGCAGGTACGCAGTGAAGTGCTTGTCCTCGTTGGAGAAGAGGAACTTGTGGCCGTTGGGGCCGCATATGATCACGATCTTTTCTCCGAAGAAATTGGTCCTGAAAATGTCCGGAGAGTGTTTCTTCATCCTATCGGTTATGAATTTCTCGGGGTTGACGACGAAATCTAGGGTCTCACCCACAACAGGCCACCCGGAGCCGCCGGGTGGCAAATTTGTACCAACATTGGATGCATTTCTGAAAGCAACGAAGCTAATGGTAAAAAATATAACAAGGAAAGCTATAGCTAATGAGAAAGCTAATTCCATGATGTCTCTAGCAATTTCAATTCCTCAGCTGGACAGTAGTTAATTGGGAATGGGTTGGAAATATCTGCTACTGATCAGGCATGGGATTACTGTGATATTTATAGAGCAATTAAGCACTTGCACTCAGTTGCATGCGTAGTTAGAAATATGTATCAGTAGGGGCATTACGAAATAAAAATTCCGGTGACAGCAAATCTCAGACATCCCATCCCACTGATAGGCGCGTAAATGTTCACATTAACACCCTCTAATTTATCTTTGTTAAGTCCATTTATATCATTACTCGAAGTTTAATACTTAATTTTTATATTGTAGGTGCTTTTGAAGCTTAATATGTTAAAGCCTCAGTTAATCAAATTAAAAGAACAGAAAGTCTACACACATACAATCTGTGCACAGATTGTGCACAGATTTCAATGTGGGGCCCACCATGGGTCCCACACAAATCATCCGAGCCGTTCGTTAAATGTAAAACATTTTTTCAAGGGTTTCCGTAAAAAATAATCTCAATCTGATACTTACAAGTACTTGATCCAATCATATAATTTTTCATTATCCGGAAATCTGAATGAAAAGTTAGATGGTTGGATGAAGCACATATAGGTATTAAATTGAGCTTATTTTTTACGACGACCCTTGAAAATTTTTTTTACATTTAATGAACGGCTCGGATGATTTGTGTGGGACCCGTGGTGGGCCCCACAACAAAATCTGTGCACAATCTGTGCACAGATTGCTGTGTGTTTTGCAGGTCTCTTAAAAGAATCGTACATTGCGCCTGGTGATTTTTCCCCTTACTGTAGGCCCAACTTTTATTCGTTATTTTAATTGTGGGCCATCGACAATGAGCTGGCTGAGAATTAAATAGAAAAGAAAGAAGGAGTTATTAGGTCGGCACTTTCACTTATAAAAGGAGAGAACAGTGGGCGAAAAGGAGGACGGAGAAATAGATAGTGCCCCGCCGAGACTTGTATTTCGATAGCTTTTATTCCGAGTTTTGTTCTTTTCCAGTTATTTGAAGTTTTGTTCAATTACTAGCATTCTGATAATTCGTATTAATTTTCGTCTTTTTATTAAAGTTGTTCATTGGTTATTGTTTAACTTAGATCTTTTGCTTATTTTTTATCTCGCGCAATAGAAGCATGTTTTAAATTAGGATTTCATTTGTTTCTTGTTTAATGATTAGTGAGTAGTTGTATGGGTAGGGTTACGGGGTGATTAACACACCATGGCCAGTTCGAGCACTGCTCCTATTTTCAAACAATGTAAATGATTTTAGATTGGAAAAATACTTCCCCGCGGACGAACCCGGGCATTGTCGGAGCCCATGTGAAAGGGGGAATGGGGGTCCAAAACTCATTCTCCGCTGCACATGGATAAACGGCGACCACAGGGTTTCGCATCTTGCGGGGTATCTTTTCCAATATGAAATTGAACGTTTGTAAGAACATCGAATGGAGCAGGTTAATCTGAACTGGTTCCGAGTGCTATGAACCCTACGACCGTACCTCCTTTTAATTATTTAAAAAGAACAGTTATTTCCTAGTTTTAGTTAATCTCAACCAATCATACAAGGGGTGGCTACCTAAGAGTCCGTTTAATTAGTAACAGCCCGAGTTTTTAGTCAGCACACATCACTGTCTTTGTGGATTCGACTCCAGACTTACCGGATATTATGCTGCGTCGGTCTCCGTCCTACGCTTGGGGCAACCCATTAATTTAGGATTAGGAAATCGTCAAGCACCCACCGACCCAGAACTTGATGTTTTTTGGCAATATGACTGTGGCTTGCGTGTTACATCATGAAAAACGAATGCGAGTTTTTAGATTTTAGAGCAGTGTTTTGTTCACCCACCTAATACAAATCCAAAATAAAGTATATAGTAATGTTATAATGTTCACCCATTCTTGAGTTGTTAGAACAAAATATGCTTTAATGTGGGTATTTGGACGAGCTGATTGAACTATTATAAAAAAATAATATCTGTTTCGATTCAAGAAAAACTAAAATTATAAAAAATAATAATAACATAGTGGAGGACGTTCCCTGTGGGCCTACATTGATTCCGCCACTGCACTTAAAAAATGTTATCTTATTTAAATATCTTGGACCAGACCTTGTTTAAACATACTCCGGCTACAAATTTAATATAGTTTCCTAAGGCTAGAAAGGGTTTAATGTTGGTACAACGTTTATAGGGATACTAGGCCAACAAAGTTGACGAGAAAATTTTCAAGCTAAATGTGAGGGAATTAGAAAGGTATATAGAATTATTTATGGTTTTCAAATAAAATGGAAAAGAAAATAAATATTTTTAGTTATGACTGAGTATCTGCACCAACTTACTCGCACTTCGACGTATTTGGAATTCTGTAGTTAACTTACGACCGAATAACTCTCCAATGATCCCTAAATTCGGTGTTCCACTTTTGTAGAATTTGGGCTTGCAACCTATAGCCCTTTTTGCCGTTTTCTCATCCGGCTCATAGCCCATCCGACCAAATCTCTTGTGATTGAAAATAGAGGATTATTATGGAAAAACAAAATAATGAGTGCAGGCTTCGTAAAACGGTTTTTTTGATCAACCGCAACCAAACCAATCCTTGTTTAAACCACATCCAAAAACCAATCCGCGCACAGCCCTAATTGGTACGAGCTTTATTATAAGGATACTAGGCCAACAAGGTTGACTATTGGTACGAAATTTATTATAAGGGAAAATGACGGCCAATGACATGTTTTGATAATTAATACCCACTAATGACATTTTCAGCATTTACAAATGTTCTTAGAGGCCGTTCCGGTTTTTAAAAAAGGAAGGTTTTGAAAAAAGAAGGTAATTTCAAGGTCAAAAATCATGTATTTACGCAAATAATTTTCCTACCAATATGGATCTTGTTTGATAGATCTTATTGAGATCTTTTAAACAGTGCAAAAAAAATTAAAAAATTATTTTTTATTTTCGTTATATTTGAGTTTGAAATTTCCTTCTTTTTGAAAAAGAAGGTTTTGGGAGAAAGTGGAACGGGCCCTTAGTTTGTCTTTGTCGGGTATTAATTATCAAAATACGTCATGTGCCGTCATTTTCTCTTATTATAAAGATATTAGGCCAACAAGATTGACTATTGGTATGTAGGGTTTATTATGGGTGTTGGTAGGACGGTCCTAATGGGGGCGAAGGGGAATCCGGGCACTTGCACAATTTCAAATATGCTTGTGTAGTATACTAATTTTTAGGTTAATAAGAAAAATTTATATTGGCCCCTGCAAGTCCGTGAAATTTTTTCCTTAAAATTCCTATATGTGCGGTGTAAAATTCCCAAAATTTCTACTCCATTGTCAATCATTTCTTAAGTTGCATGTATAAAATTAAATGGTGGCTGCGCATATCTTATCTTCTTCAGAACTTGCGAGTAGCAATGTATAATAATAAAATATATATTATTTATTATTCGCATAAAAATACACGTGATTCGGGCCCCTGCTAGATATATACAAATCATGCGTCTGCCACTAAGTGTTTGATGGCCAAGTGATCCGTATTTATTTTCTTAGATATTACTTTCAAGCCAAATGTAAGGGAATTAGAAAGGTAGAATTACTTTTGGTTTTCAAAAAAAGGGAGAAGAAAATAAAGATTTTTAGTTATGACAGCCTCGGAAGTCTAAAGTTAACGTACGACTGGAAAACTCTCCAACAATCCAAGGTTTGGTGTTTGATTTTCATAGAATTCGGACTTGAAACCTCTAGCCCTTTTGTCGTTATCTCATCCCATAGCCCACTAGAGTCACTAGACCAAATCTCTTGGGATTGGAAATGAAGGATTATTATGAAAAAACCAAATAATGAGTGCTGGCGGCATTTGCGACACATTTTTTTTTATCAACTTTTGTGACACCATATTCAAAAACTGAAACCCTCTCAATCTTTTGGATTTGAAAATGTACTAAGAACAAATGTGGAATGTGAAAACCGGAAAATAATTTGAGTGAACACATGATTTACTTGGAGAATTGTATTTTACCTTTTAAGTTGTTCATAATTGTATTTTCCTAATTGGGAAAATTAGCCATAAGTATGTTTAAATAGTTTTCATTTATAAGAAAAATGCCAGCAAAATAGTTTTTAGTGGAGGTCCTTCAACAAAATTAAGTTATTGAGCCATGAGGCTAAAACATGTTTTCATGGACAAAACTACCTTAGGGTAGGGTACCCTAGGGTTTCATAGGATTTTATGGTGCACTTTCCTATTATAAGATTTTAGTGATTTAGGCACTTTCATAGGGTGCTCTAGAATTATAGGTACTTTCACTAACTTTCAGTTATTATTGACCTTTCACTAGTTTTGCAGAAAGGATATTTTAGTAATCATGCAGCACACTTGTTCTGATGTTTGATTGCAAAGACGCATGTCCTTGAGCTTGAAAAATATAAATATGAGGAATTTTTGTGATCCTCATTGTATGTTTAGAGACCGTGCTGTATGGTATATATGAATGCTAGTGGATTTCCGTGATCCTCGTTATATATATGTTGAGGGTGAGGGATGAAGAGTGATACTGAGAAGATGAACAACAAAAAATAAAAAATACGTAAAAAGAAGAAGTGATACGGCTAATAATTGTAAATCCTAAGGCTATGTTTGGATGATCAAAATCTTAAGTAGGGATAACAATATGATTATTGAAAATCAAATTCTAACAAAATCTTAAGTTGGGATAACAATATGATTATTGAAAATCAAATTCTATAGTAATTTTCGGGAAAATGACGACCAATGACGTGTTTTGATAATTAATACCAGCCAATGACATTTTCAGTATTAACAATTAATGACATTTTCAGTATTACAAAATCTTAAGTTGGGATAACAAATGTTGTTTTTTCGTTAGTATTGTTGCATGAGCTTGCTAATCAGATTATTGGGTTGTAGTGTTGTATAAAATAAGGAAAACTGCTACAGAAAGTGTGGCATACGTAGAAAGTTCTGTGTTACGGAAGGCTAAACAAACATAGCAGTTGAAAAATGCTATAGAAATTGTACAATGATAGAATTTAAAAAACACTATAGAAAATGTACAATATATATGTAAAAACTACAAAACATACAACGTTCATATAACGCTATAAAAAAAACTGTAAATTATGCAGCATTCGAAGAACGCTATATTAGGTCTAATACATACAACGTTAATAAAACGCTATAAAAAAAAACGGCACACCGTACAACGTTCAAAGAACGCTATAAAGACTACACGATAGGTAGCGGCCCAAAAACGCTATCAAAACTACAAAATAGATAGCATCCCAAAAATGCTATATTAGGTCTCAAACTTTTTATAACGTTGGCTAATACAGCGTTTCGAAAAACGCTATCTATACCTTTCAATAGCGTTTTTCGACCGCTATTAAAGGCGATTTTTCTTGTAGTGACCTCTCCTTTGTATTAGTTGGGTTGTTAATATATATATATATATATTAGTGTTTCTCCGTGTCTACGGCACTAGGCAACCCAGTAGTGACATAGGCATGAGCATATTTGTAATATATTTTTATTTTTTTAAGGCCAACGCCAGAAACCGAGCAGTGGGTAAAAAGAACCGATGACATTTTTGTAATATATTTGTAAGATTGTGGGTGTTTTCTTAAGAGAGTTGAAGACTACACATCAGCCCTTAGATTAAATGAATCTCAGCTTTTTTTTCAACTTGTGTTTGTGTTTGTGTGGAGGCCCATACCATTGTGTTTTATTAGGTATGTGTGTGTGTGCGCGCGCGCGAGCGCGCGTGTGTCAGTTTTTTTTTTTTTTTTCTTTAAAAAAAACTGAGATAGTGGCATGTCTCTAGCAGGTGTATGGCTCTGCCAGAGATAGCAATTGCCTAGTGAACAACCTAATTAAACGAAAGTATGTCTGCCAGAAATAATAAATTAAATGGAGGAAGAGAAGATTGGGAAATTTCATAAACTTCGATTTTACTCCTAAACTATTCCTCCGTTATTCAATTAGCCACCTACCGTCTAATTCTGTTAAATAGCAAAAGAAATTTGTTGGCATGGACGTAAACGGTGGGAGGAAAATGTTAGAGAGCTGATTTGGCATTGATAACTTTCAAAATACCCCCAAACTTTAATAAACTTCAATTAGACAACTAAGCTATGAAATCGTTATCAAAGTAACCCCCTACTGTCTACATTTGTTTAATTACTATTGGGAATTGATGAGTTGGACACATATAGCCTTTACCCAACAGGTAAGAATGTGACATGGATTAAATCGGAGTCAGATCGGGTTAAAACGGGTCAGGGAAAACAAATACCACCCCGCCCCATTTGCTTATCGGGTCGAGGAATATCTGCTCAGATCGGGGTGGAGAAGTCAGAGGCATGGACAGGGAAGAGTCAGAGGTAATTGTCATCCGTAAGTTCTACCCTCAATCCCACTTTGCTCCCTAGCAACAACTAAAACATTAAAGTAGAATTACGAATATGGGTGGAGAGAGAGAGAGAGAGAGAGAGAGAGAGAGAGAGAGAGAGAGAGAGAGAGAGAGAGAGAGAGAGATCAGGTTCCAAATAAACATATAATGAGAAAAATAGCCGAGAAGATGTACTACTTTTTTTTAGGAAGCAGAAACATATAGCATTCATAATAAAACAAGTATAAAAGACACTACCGATTCTCCTCTTTTTTAAAACGAATCTGTGTAGTATTCTTCTTATGTTGAACTCGGTGAACCAGACACATATGATCAAGGATCAGAGCAAGAGTCCTCTCCTTCACAATTGGCTGTCAATAGGCTTATTTAAATGGTATTATTTTTCAGAGATCTTCTCTGGCAAAATTTATTACTTTTCTCTACTGGAGCTTTTGAATTCAATCTTGGGGAAATTTCATGTATACTCCTGAACTTTTCCCAAAATTACACATTAACACTTGACATTTAATAAAATGTCATATAAACACCAGAACTGTTAAGAAATCATCAATTTTCCCCCTTCCGTGTAAAAACTAACAGAATGGGTGACATGGAATACATGTGGGCTTGCTATAGTTAAGTGGATGCATACGTGGATGGTAAAATTTTAAAAAGGTCCCCAATCTTTCAAGTCAATGTCTCATACACACCTAAGCTACAAAAAATATCAATTAGACACTTGTAGTTTTCAGTCCATCATCAATTCCCACCTTGGCCCATTTCCCGTTCTCTCTCCTCATCCTCTCCCCAATGTCCCTCTTTTTTCTAGGGAAAATTTTAAAAAATCCTATGAACTTACAACCCAAGGTCCCATAAACACCTAAACTTGTAGATATTTTATTTAAACACCTAGACTATACACCCATTAATAAATTGGGCACCTGGTCTCAAATTCCATTCAGGGGTTTGGTTCGATTCTGTTAACCAACAATTCAAGTGGATTGTTATCCCTTTTCGTTCAAAAACCATACAAACACCATTTCAAAACACAACTTCTGAAACAACTGTAGTTAGAACCGTCAAATGCATTTGAGAACATATGCATCATATGACTCTGTCTCCAACTTAGTTCTAATCATAATTGTATTTTACGGTTGGTCCTAGCATTGAGTATTCAATGGTCTTGGACCACTGTTACGTAGTAAACCAGCACCTTATCCACCACTTATTTCTGTATCGTACATACATTTAATAGTAGTACTTTATTTTTATTTTTTTAACCAATATTGTAAACATCAGTGAGGGGTTAGAGGAAATTAGAACATCCACAGCGGAATAATCAAAAGTTACAACATTATCTTTTGATTATCCATTTAAAGGGTTGCTAAAGTTAGCAATGTAGAGGTCTACAATGGTACAATCAAAGTTAAATAACCAAAACTTGTCATATCACCTTTTCAACTTATAAAAATCTAAAAATTGTGACATAAAAAATAATTTTTAAAAATAATTTTCCAACTAATAAAAATAGGTTATTAAAAAAAAGATAATAATTTTTTGAAAATTTTGATTTAAAAAAGCAGTTTTTGAGAAAAAGTTAAAAACAAGCAGTTTTTGAATAAAAAAAGTTTTTTTTTTCAAAAGAACAGTTTTTGGAAATTTTTTTTTAAATAAAAACTGTTTTGGGAAAAACAATTTTAATAGAAAAAAAATATTTTTGCAAAAAAATAAAAACTATTTTTAAAAGTATTTTTTTTAAAAACATGTTGAAAATGGAAGAGAGAAAAAGTTTTTGTATAATGATGGTGTACTTGTTTGAAGAAATTTGGGGACAACTAAATTTGATAATTTTTAAAAAGTCGACAATTTTGATTCTTTAATAGCCAAAATTTGATGAATTGCTAAGAGGTTGCTAAGAGCATCTCCACTCCTTAACATTTCCTTTCCTCAAATTTTGGTCAAATTTTGAGAAAAAAATTCATTTTGGGTAAAAGCATCTCCAATGGTAAAACCCCATTTTGACCCAAATTTATCATTTTTTAAATATCTAGTGGCATTCATGTAAATAAGATAAGAGAGAATCCTTAGATCAGTAGCTCCGGCGAAGCTCAAACGTCTCACATGTAGGTTGGAAGAGATGAGGTGGAAGTCATTAGGGCCGTTTTTCGATGAGTTGCAGCAGAGGGAGATGTTGGCGCCGTTGAGCTTGAGAGCGTCGTGGAGAGCTAGCGAATCGAAAGAGGTCGGACGGGACTAGGTTTCAAGACATGAACATATAATAAGGTTGGAGATGAGTTTTTGATGATTTTACCTAAAGTTTGGGTTTGGGTCTTAAAATGGGACAGAGGAAGTGTGCTGCGCAGCGTGCTGCGCGGCCGCCGGTGCCGCCTTACCGGCATCGGTCCAACGATCGGAGACGTCCACTGCGTAGAGCTCGTCGAATACTACAAGTGTACCAAAAATCAACCCGATCAAATATCATTAAGTGTCTCATCGGAACACATAATTCAAAAAGAATGGATTCAGTGGTTTTGATCCAATGTTTCGTATCCATTATGATTCATTTTTTTTCAAGTTATATGTATTCCGATAAAGTACTTAACAATATTTGATCGGGTTGATTTTTGGTACACTTGTAGTATTCGACAAGCTCTACGCAGTGGACGTCTCCGATCGTCAGACCGATGCCGGCAAGGTGGCACCGGCAGCCGCGCAGCACACTCCCTCTGTCCCTTAAAATGGATCAAGACCGGAGATGTTCTAAGTTCAGTTATTCCAATATAAGCTCTTTTTTGAACAAATGTTGCTAACCTTATCAACTTTTTGGTTTTGATTATACCATATTGAATGCTCTTAAGGTCGTTCGGCTAAATAAGTCAAGTGATTTATTTTTTTATTTTTATTCAAATTTTTTTCGTATCGCTTGGGTTATCATCAATTTTTTGGGGATTATTGCATCCTCACGATAAAAAGAATCTAAAAAGTAAAATTTTTTGATCAAAATCTAATTTTTTAGAATAAAGACGAAAAAATTGGCTTATTGGCTTATTTTCGTCTTTATTCAAAAAAATTTAGATTTCGGTCAAAATTTTTTACTTTTTAAATTCCTCTTGTCGTGGAAATGCAATAATCCCCAAAAAATTGAAGATAAGCCAAGTCATACAAAAAAAATTGAATAAGGACAAAAAAAATAAGCCAAGTGACTTATTTGGCCGAATGCCGTTAGCAATCAATGACGTCAGACATTTCTCCATTGGCTTGTAGTGTTTCTAAATTTATTGTTTACATCCAGTCAAATAATACTTATCGATATTTTTTGGAACTGATTTTTTACAGGATCCCATAATATATTATTTTAAAATTTATGAAATTTTTTTAATATTTTTTTGGGCCCGGAAAAGGATTTACAAAAATAGATGGTGTAGTGATTGAATGTAGTGTATCTAAATTTATGGTTTACATCCGGTCAAAAAAAAAAGTCAGAAGATACTTCCGGAGCTGACGTGGCCAACATTGATTGGATATACAGGCTCACCAGACGTGGCCCCAATTGACAGAAACCAAATCTCCACGTCACCACCACCGTTGTGGCCCCCGTTGCGGTGTCGTTAACTGTCCCCATTAATCTTCAGTTAAACCCTCTCTATCTCAATTTTCCGATCTGTACGTCCGTCGAGCATTACAGAGAGAGGAAGGAACTCAACTATTTCTCTCTCCTCCTCCGCCCTCCGGTACGTCAGCTCCTTGATACACTCGTCCCGTTCCAATTTCGCTTCTTGATCGTTCCTACGTATTAGGGTTCATTTACTCGATTAGAGATTTACGCGTTTTCGTGATTAGATTGTCACAATTATGTTGATTATCGGAATTGGGTACTCTTTTTTTTTTTTTGAGAAGATTTCAATTTTTGTCAATAACCCATTTTTTACTCCATTCACGCGTCATTTGCAGTTTGCAGTCTGTGCGATAACGGTGGCAGGCGTTACATTGAGAAAATAAAAATCTCGCGGCAAAAGCGCCAGTTTTTAAGATGAAGAACAGAGAGCGTGCTGCTAACATTGCTCTAGCAGGTGAGGATCAGTCAAATTGCAGTCTGTTTTTATTTTTTAAACTTATTTACTCCATTGATTTTGTACGACATATATGGACCCTACAAAAATATGCGGTGGTAAGGGGTGTTGGGTACCAGTGCCCTAAGACCGCTTCAAGTGGGGTCCCACTAATGGACGGGGGTTTGGTTCAAGATTAATCGAGGTGCGGGTGTAAGGTGCCCAGACACCTGGTTATCAAAAAAGAAAAAATTATGTGGTGGTAAGGGGTGTTGGGTACCAAGCGGCGGTGCCTTTAGACCGCTTCAAGTGGGACCCTGCTGGTGGACGGTGGGTATGGTCCCTAGGATTAAGGTGACACGGACACCTGGTTATAAAAAAAAAAGGAAAAAAGATGCCTTTCGCTGGGTGCCACATGTCTAGATAATCACAGTTGCCTTTGCTCCAAGCAGTGTCAAAACATTTAGGAAACAAACTATCCCGCATGGGTTCGAGTTTTGGGGGGAAGAGGCATGTTGGAGTAACATTTACATGATCACTGCTTGAAGGCATAGTTCAGGATATTTTGAATTTATGCCTTGCACGGAGAGTCTCTTTGGTAGCAAGTAACAGTGGTTACACTCATGATGAACTTCTTTCAAGCTAAATGCTAAGGTTGTATTCTATAGTTTGTCTAAACTTGTATTGATCAGAGAAACTAAAAACCCCTAAATTAGAAAACTATGCGTGCTAGAGTGCTAGTTAAGGAGAACGAGGAGGTTGAGGAAGGGTGGAGTTATGTTGTATCTCTTTTATGATTCGAGTCATTCTCTGAACTTCAGTTTAGGAGGAGCTATAGCTTTACTAGTAGTGATAATTACAGATTTTTTGCAAGACCAGAACAGCAAGCTATAGGAGCTGTGAAGTAGATGAAATTGGGAGAGGTGGTAGGATCAAATAGAACTTCTACAGAATTTTGGAAGCGTTTGAGGGATGAAAGGTAGAAAAGGTAGTTTGGTGGTTGACTGATAATTTTAAGGTCTTGAATTTTAAGAAAATTCCCTATTAATGAAAGAAAAAGCATGCTAGATCCAATATTTGTGAAAAGGAATTGACGGATTTTTGTTGTAGTCATACAATCAAATCTGTGTGCAACTGTACCACCTACCAACCTTTGATCAATTTGAGAGCATTTTCGGAGTTGGATGGAATATGGACTTGATTCCAAGTTTCCTAGAGCACAATAGTCATTCGTCTGTAAATTGCCAAAAGTTCTGCCACAAGACAAGTCCTGTTACATCTTTCCGAAGAATGCCTTGATACAGTAGATCTATCGTCTCGAAGCAGCTCCACCAAACCCAGTTGGTCCCAATTTCCGTTTCGACTTCCATATCCATATTCAGCTTCCAATTCTCTGCAAAGCCAATTAATAAACCTGCTTTGTCTTAACCTGTAAGAACTGGGAGTCTGGAAGGCTTCTTACCTCCTGAACTTGATTCCTGATGCTTCTAACACCTCCTGATCATTCAAACATAAACAATTGCACCTGTATTGTTGTTTATAGCTTTCCCATTTTTCCATTAAAAATGACACAGAGGATAATCACAGGATGTATTATCTGCAGTAGAGCCAACTCTTTTGAGATTCCAAATTTCCGAGTGCTTGTACAGCTCATCTCTAAACCCTGCAAAATCCATGAAATATTCCAATTGTAAAGGTCTTTAGGAACCCTAAAGACGTGACTTGTACTTTCCAGTGTCTGTCTTACTGGTGTGTCAGTTCCTAACAATTATGTGCCAATGACTCATGACGCTTTTATGGTTATAGGGTATTCACTTGATGTTCCACACTTTTGGAGCAACCAACTTTTGATTTGTTGTCATCATTTTGGCCTGCAGGTTTAACTTTGGCACCACTGGTTCTGAAGGTAGATCCAAATTTAAATGTCATTTTGACTGCTTGCCTCGCAGTTTATGTGGGTTGCTACCGTTCCGTCAAATCAACTCCTCCTTCAGTAAGTACGCAATCTGTTGCACCATGTCTTCGTTTTCTATATTATGTGCTCTGAATTCTAAACAAAGGAGTTTAACCTTGCTTCAAATGTGACGTCTTTATTATTGCAGGAGACAATGTCTAATGAACATGCTATGCGGTTCCCTTTGGTCGGGAGTGCGATGCTGTTATCACTATTCCTACTCTTTAAGTTTGTGTCGAAGGACTTGGTTAATGCTGTTTTGACATGCTACTTCTTTGTACTGGGGATCGTCGCTCTTTCGTATGTTCCTTCCGTATGGGTCATTCTATTATGCTTAATACTTGTTGCCGATTGATGGTTTGGTGTGATTCTGCACTATTTACTGATCTTTTGTCCTTTTCATACTTTACAGAGCGACACTTTTACCTGCAATCAGACGTTTTCTGCCAAAGCAGTGGAACGAGGACCTTATAATCTGGCGTTTTCCGTATTTTCGTTGTATGTGGTTCCTCCATTTTCCCTTCCTTGTTGAGTGTTTAATGTCAATTGTCATTTCTCTTTCTACGCCTTTCAAGATGCTAAATTGGCATGGATGACTTTTTTCCCTGTGCAAAAAGGCTAGCATGTGCATGCGCTATGTTCCTGTAGAAAGCTTCTCCAATCCTCCTCCTTCTATAGTTCAGTTTTATATATCTCTTTATGTGCTCTCTATCATTAAGTGAAACTGATGGTTGCTGCTCATTAAGCGAAACTGAATTAGGAATTTCTGCCCTCCTTCATAGAGTAACATTGACGTTCTCAATGCTCTCTATCAACTTGTACAAACATCTAGTTTTGTCTTTCTGAAGCTCTATATCCCGGCCATTTCTGACAATATATGCACATCAGCACATCACTGAACTTGTTGACTTGAGTTATGGTTTCCCTTGTTGAATATGTATCTTATCATTATAATAAAAGCAATCTTTTTGTTTCTCATTGTCTTGTTCTCAACATGGTGCGGTTGGCATGATATATAACTTGACGTTCAAGTAAATGGAAATTTAGTTTTCTGCTTTCCGATATGGTACAGTTGACATTAGCTTGCATATGGCATGCAGATTGACGTTTTTCCTTGCACATTTCTTCCACAGCTTTGGAGGTTGAGTTCACAAGGTCTCAGATCATTGCTGCAATACCTGGAACTTTCTTCTGTGCATGGTATGCATCACAGAAGCATTGGCTGGCAAACAATATATTAGGCCTTGCATTCTGCATTCAGGTTTGGTAGCATCATTCTCAAACGGAAAGGCTTCTCTAACATGCTTGTATTTCTTTCATTCGTCAAATACAAAAAAAAAAAATGTTTTATTTTTTGCACAACTTGTTTCTTTTCGGTGAGCTCCATATGTTTGTTGGCATAATTTAAAAGCGCATGGTTTACCTGATTTTGTACTCTTCATTTTGCAGGGCATAGAAATGCTTTCGTTGGGTTCATTTAAGACCGGTGCCATCCTTTTGGTATGGAATACAATCTATTGATTTGGTTATTTAGTTTTCAGATGGTTGTTCAAATGGATTGAGACAGCTGAGTCGTGTATTTTTAGATTTGGATTTGTATTCCAGCACCCCAATGAATGTAGCAACATCATGACTTTTGACATTTTATATTGACCACGTAAGAGTGTTTCTCCTGTAACTAAACCAAAAATGTCATCAAGTTCTGCGAACCACTTTCAAGTGAACATTTTCCATTTGTATCTTGAGGTGGGAATTGACTTTTCTAAAACCTTCACATCTTGGAGCTCTTCCTGGTTCCTCCAAGTCTAAGCCTTTGTCTGAAGACCTGCCAAAGAAAGTAGCTTTAGAATGGGCAGCATCCTCTATGTAGGTAATGGTTTACAAAAGATTGAGACTGTTTGGAAAGAAGTAGAGTATCTCTGGGTCTTTGACAAATTTTGACATATTTCGTTATGGCATTTCAATTTTTGTGGAGACTTTCTGGTTCGTGCACATATGCGGAAGGTTGATTGTCCATAATGGAAGAAAATATACATTTAACCTTGGCTGGTCTTTGATATTGTGGTTTGCAAATTAAATTAGTCCGTTGGTTTCGAAGTGTATCTTCTTTTTTTTATCCCAATCCTTCCCTTTACCTTTTGGCACAAAACCTCTTCAGCTGATAACCTTGAAGAAGTTAGCGTTCCATTCGTATTCAGCTGATAACTTAAGTTATTTTCTCTTGGTAGTTCCTTATTCTGATTCTTTTCCTGCTGAAAAAAACTGCAGGGTGGACTTTTTGTTTATGATATTTTCTGGGTTTTCTTTACTCCTGTGATGGTTAGTGTTGCAAAATCTTTCGATGCTCCTATTAAGGTCAGTTTCTTGATTGGTGCCATTTGTATTTTTATACTATTTTCGATCACCTTGATCTTTATATTCTGATTATGACGGGTTTTAATTCTCTGCAGCTTTTATTCCCCACTGCCGATTCGGCACGTCCATTTTCGATGCTTGGACTTGGGGATATAGTGATTCCAGGTGTGGTGTTCAAACAAAATTTAAAAATCTATTTTCCAGAATGTTTGACATAAATAGTTGTTGGTGTTCTTGCTACCTACGACAACTTAAAGAGTGGTGTCAGGCTCTTTGAACACCGGGTAGCTTTCCCCTTGCAACTAATTTCACCTTCTTTTTCCAGAAAGTTGGGCAGCTCTTTAAATCTGGATTATTGTATATGCAATTATTATTTGGCCTTATCATATGCTTAAACACTGGGATCAGTGGTTTAGCCTGCTTGACTCATGCGTGGAGTACACGCACTATGTGTTGCATGTCTCTCTCTCTCTCTCTCTCTCTCTCTCTCTCCCCGAAAATCTTGGATGTTAACCATATCACTGATCAAATGGTTTTTAAAGGTGCTAATAATGTAAATCAATCAACATATGTGCCCGTGTCATGACAACTTAAAGTGGTTCTTTTTTAATGTTTTGCCTCTGTCTTGCTTTAGGTATTTTTGTCGCATTGGCCTTGCGGTTTGATGTGTCCAGGGGGAAAGAGAGCCAGTATTTCAATAGTGCTTTTCTGGGATATACCTTTGGTTTAGTCCTTACAATTATTGTCATGAATTGGTTCCAAGCTGCACAGGTGCATCCCTCTTGATCTTTTAGCTGCATTGTTTTTTTCTTCCTGAAGATACAAAATAACGTGTGTATATGGCGAACCAAGCCATTAAAGATATAACCTGGTCCATTCTTTAGCAGCTATGCTATGTCTTTTTCTAACTTTGACAGTTCTTCTGTCTAATTTTAATCTTCCATATCACCTTCAGCCTGCACTGCTATACATAGTACCAGCTGTTGTTGGATTTTTGGCAGCTCATTGCATATGGAATGGTGATGTAAAACAGGTTCGTCCGTATTCCAAAACCCCTCGTATGATGGTTTTTGTCCTGTTGTCCCAACTTTTAGTCACTATTCCGCTGGAAGTCTGCTTTTGGACTGCTTTATCAAGCTGCACATTATTTGTGCTAGTATTTGCAGTTGAAATTACTAGTTTACGTCTCCCTGGGACCTGGCGCCCTCAAGCACACAGTTCTTCCTGTTTGGTTATGACAGTACAAACTACAAACTGTTATGCCAGTACAAAATTTTCTTCCAAGATGTGATTTTCCGGAGAATCCAGACAACATTTTGTCCACTTTTGCATAGGGATGGCAATCTCGACCGAACCAATGGGAACCCGAACTGAAACCACTTTTTTTCCCCGAACCATAACCGAAATTTTCCCCGATGGTAGAGGGTGGGAGATGACCGAACGGGTTCAGTTCTGTTACGGTTCAACTGATAACCGAACCGAACTGAAACAGTTTATTTACAAAAATACCCCTATATATATACACACACACTTACTAGTTAGGGTTTTCTCTCAACCTCAGTCATTTCCCCACTCCTCCACATCAGGTTAGACCAGAAGACGAGAGCGGCGATCGTGAGTCCGTGAGATCTCTCTCTCTCTCTCTCTCTCGATCGATCGATCTATCTGGACTCTCATCGTTAACTCTGTTTTTGCGGGGTTTTCTCTCATCGTCTCTGTCTCTGTAACTCCGCAGTCAACACTCTTCGGGGCCCATTTGAACCAGTTAACTGTCATCGTCTCTCTCTCTCTCTCTCTCTCTCTCTCTCTGTGAGTGTGTGTTAGCGGTTTTCTAGTCACCCTGAAAGACATCTGCATTGAAGAAATCCTTTTAGCATTGTGTTTGGCTCATGGGTTCCTGGAGGGATTTGAAGGAAAGGAAAATTATGAAAGAACAAACTTTGCTGCCTTATTTGTTCGTATATCTGCTCCTTGCCTTCCACAATTTCTACACACATCAATGATCCAAACACGGATTAATCAGCTCAAAGTTAATTTGAGTTATGTAGTTCATAAAGCAACTTTCAGATAATTGTAGAACTTGATTAGTATCAAAAAGTGTTTTTTTTTTTTTTTTCGAGTTGTTATGTAGTATTTGAACATAGAATCATATTTTACTTGTATGCTTGTTACTTGGGCGGATTCTTTATTGACTTCTCTCTGTTCATCACTTGTAGCTGTTGGAGTTTGATGAGTCTAACACTGCTGCCATATCTGAAGATGGTGATTCCACATCAAGCAAGAAAGTGGAGTGAGGTGAAACCCTTACAAACACAAACCACACCCACAGCCAGAAAAGGCCTTAAAGCTCGGTCATAGAAACTTGTAACAATATTTTATTTTTTGTAATTTTTTTTGAGATTTTTTTTTCTTTTTAGGATTATTAAGCCTCTTAAACAATTCAAATGATCTATTTCTCCTTGTTTAGTACACAATTTTCCCCTGTTCAGTACTGTTTCTTTACATGTGGTCTGGGCTTAAACACTTCACTCCCTGATGTTGAAAAATATCGCTTCACCCCTTGTTATTTTAAAATTTTTGCAATTGACCTCACTACAATTACAAATTTCTTCCAAATTTGTGGATGTTTTCGCAAGCTCCTATTGAGAGAGTGTGCATATTCACATAAATAAAGCCAGTCCAACGGAACGCTTTCTTTTTGCTCTCTGGTGGAAGTGGTGGTTGCGGGTTTTTTGGTCGCGCGGTTGCATTGTAAACCAAAATATTCTACAACAGTCAATTTGCAGAGGCTTTAGCTTTCAGGAGGATGGCCCAATGAGCTTTTGCTTTAGGAACCCGACTATGTACCCAGATTTTCTGTGCATACATCGCAATGTAGGGACAGATCCTTCAGAAAAATCTGAAAAGTTGGAACATTGGAAGGTTTGTGTTACTAATTTAGGACGCCAAGTCCCTGCCGTGCTCAATTCTAGCTGCAAGTTGCAGCCC
Source organism: Rhododendron mucronatum var. ripense (assembly GCA_019656295.1). NCBI lineage: Eukaryota > Viridiplantae > Streptophyta > Magnoliopsida > Ericales > Ericaceae > Rhododendron > Rhododendron mucronatum. The sequence goes on from BPLT01000007.1 coordinate 3,069,490, forward strand.
CTAGAAATGCCGTTGTGTTGGGGGCAACCCCAAGAACAATCTTTAATTCCACTTGGTCGTAGGACACACATGGTCGTGAGGCCCATCTCGAAATCTCACACAAGCGATTTGAACCATTCGGTAATTGTAAAATAATTATTCAAGTGGTTTTAAAAAAAATATCAACCCAATCGTATATTTGTAAATAATTGTTCTAATTTGGTTATTTATCATTCAAAATTCAGGACCATAAAATGATTAAAATCTGAAAGAATCTTGAAGAAAAGTTAAACAATTATGTACTTTGTATTTCCTTGATCTGAACAGCACATGTTTCTAGGGGCTGCAATTTGCAGCTATAATTGTGTTGGGATTAAAACGCAGAAGCATCCAAGAACCGAGATTCAAACACAACTACAATCGCAACCAATGGAAGTACGATGAAAAATAAAATAGAGAGAGACACGCAATAATTACGTGGTTCGGCAATAGCACGCCTACTCCACGGAGAGGATCCCGTTCTTCACTGTAAGAGAATTAGTACAAGAGTACACTCGAGTTTGAAAACCCAAACCCAACCCCTTATACACCCATTCTCACACCAAGTACAAGACTTGACTTTTACACTTGCACACACTGTTTTCACCTCACTCTTTGCCCCTGCCCCTAAAAACACATTCATCCATGCCAATATATAAGCACCTATCAACCCTTATAATTATAACATTATACATGTTCCAAAGAAGAAGATGGAAAGACACGGTATAAAGAAGCAACAGCTATCAGTCTAGCACTTCAGGACTCCACGAGGATAACAAACCATGTGCAAGCAGCAATTGATTTATTGGGAATTTGAACCAATCCAAAAAATTGAGCACTGCAGTAAAAAATAATTAAAAATAACTAAAAGAGTTCGAAACAAAGCCTTAAAGTCAATTCAAGCACGAAGACAACATTTCGGTCGTGCCTGAATCCAATCAGGACTTTAGAAACAGGAGTTGGCCGGTCCAAATCCAAATACGGTGCTTCACCAAGTGCACCCCACTAAATAGGAAATTCTAATATTCTCATATGCAACTGACCCTATATATATCTGAAAACTCCTCGTTTTTGACACAGGCGTGAATGCGTTGAGCGCGGGCGTGCCAAGATTTGTAACGCCTAACTTTTGATGAAGATTCCTGTGAATCTTGACTTCTAACGTAAGAGCAATTGTGTGTAACCCAAAAGTTAAAGATCACAATGAGATTCGTGGTTTGCCACACGGTCGTGAACTTAGAATTTCCTAATCGTATAGGAAATGCGTAAAATGGAAAACATAAACTTTATTACACCGGGATAATAAAGTAGTACAAGAAAAGATAAAATTCAAACTACTTGAAGAAGTGAGTTCGAATGGATTCAAACTACTTAAAGAAAGTGAGTTCGCACGGGATTTGAGCACGAGGTACTCGATATGCTACTTTGCTGAAAGTAGGAAAGTGTTTGTAAGCGTGGAGTTTTGATTGGTGTTGGACCCTTTTTCAGTCTTGTGAACTTGTATTTATAGGCACAGCAGTAAGTTGATTCAAGTCTGAATCAAAATTCTGCTTTGCACCATATGCTGACATGTGTTCCATGACTGCTCCACTTTTCATGCACGTTTGATCATGGGCAGTTTTCTGGCAGCAAAAATGATACTCACACAATAATCCAAACACAACAATTTACACAACCTCTCACATGCATGTGGGCTCCACACACACTACTATGTGTGGGCTCCACATGTATGTGAGAGATTGTGTAAATTGTTGTATTTGGATCGTTGTGTGAGTAGCATTATACGGCAGGCAGTTGGTAGATCATGGATGATGTGGCAATAACTCCCCATTACCCCCTCTTTGTGTGCTTGCTTGACACATGGCTGGCTAATTGACCAAGTCAATTGCCTTTTGATTTTGGAGGGAAATAACCACCTCGGCAGCAACCAAATCCCTAAAAACGTGGGCCGCACCTCATGGGGTAAATCTGCTCTTTTCTTTATGGGCCCAACCGTGGGCTACCTTCCCGAAAAATCATGGGATGTGCTCTTCATATGGGTTGCGTGCTTCTTGGGCTCAAACGTAATAGAAAAACCCATGGCCCAATACACTTAACCAATCGATTACATAGCTTCGACCCAATTTAATCAAAGAATTAATTACATAGCCAATCACGACTAACCCGATCCATGGTGTCAAAAATGGGCATAAACTATATCCCGAACTTTATTTTCGGTCTGCTTTACGGTACGTGTCATTCGAGTTTGCGGTGTGCATGTAGTTGTGTCTAGATGATTGGTAGTAGTTATTTTCATTTAAGTTTTACGTGATGAAATCGCTTGTGATGCTTTCGGCCTTAATATGTAAAAAAAAAAATATATATATATATATATATACGTGATTGAACGATTATGAATCCCTAATCCAAATTCTAAACCACCTAGGATGCCATCCATCACAAGTGCTACTGGTTTGAACGACAGGATCATCTCTCACACTTTCTTACTCTACCAATTCGTTAGCCAAATCCTATTGGAACTAGTCTTGGGGCATTTTTGGCTAAATAAGCAATTTGGATTATTTTTTGTTCTTATTAAATTTTTTTTCGCATTTGTTAGTTTTTCGTTAATTTTTTGTGGTTACTATTTCATCATGACGGGAGGGATCTACAAAAGTAAAAAATTTTGATCGAAACACAGTTTATTTTAATATAGACAAAATAAGCTCATAAGTCAATTTTTTTTGTATTTATTTAAAAAAAAAAGGGTTTCGATGTTAATTTTACTTTTCAGATTCCTTTCGTCGTGACGATACAATAATTCATTAAAAATCGATGCAAAACTAATAAATACAAAAAAAAAATTGGATAAAGACAAAATAAGCCACCTTGCTTATTTAGAAAAGAAAAAAAAAGTAGTTAATAATGTCAAAACTATTTTTCTTGGTGCCAAAACTCCAGAGCATACAAATCTTGTACACTGCACATGATACAAACATTTCATGCACTAGAGTTTTGACATTATCATTTTCAAAAAAAAAAAAACTTACTAGTTTGGGAAAATGACGGCTCAGGATGTATTTTGATAATTAATACATTTTAAGGACATACTAAGAATGTTTGTTAATGAACAAAATGTCTTTAGTGGGTATTAATTATTAAAACAAGTCTTAGGGGTCATTTTCCCTATTAGTTTCTGTCTTTTCTCCTATCTACATAATAAGGGGGAGGGTTTTTGAATCTTATCTCTCTATAAATCCTAACCATTGATTTGCTCCATAAATTCTACGACTCTCCCTCTCCCTTTCAAACAATAGTAATTGCACAATTGTTATTAATTAGATCTCATGTTCAAAATTCATATCTCATTCTTTCCTCCTCCTCCTCCTCTCTCTCTCTCCCCATATTTTTTCTCCGTTTAAATGGCTATTTTGATTGCAAAGCTCTCACCATTTGTCTAATCTGTACCAGGATTATCTACCTTTGGGTCGATGTTTGATTTTATAATGATTCCCTCCCCCAAAATAAAAAATAATAATAATAACCAAACGTTCCATATTCTCTGTGTGTACGCGCTATTTTGAAATTGTGAACGACTCCTCGATATTACATGAACAGGTTGATACTTTGCTCATGGTTACAGTGTTGATTTGCATGTGTGTAGGGATGGCAATCTCGGCCGCCACGTCCCTCCCCGCCTCATTTCCCGCCCCAAATGGGTTGGGGATTTGGGGATTTTTTGGGGATCGGGTAAGGGATGGGAATAATTTTTTTTTAAAAATGGGGAACGGGTAGGGGATGGGTATGAGTCTGTCCCCGCCCCACCTCGCTCCGCTAGCCTCCTATATATAATCATTATATATATTATATTTATATATACATATAAATATAAGAAGGTGTTCCTTATTAGACATGAGAAGGTGTTCCTTATTATGATTGTAACTTGTAAAGCAATCCAGACTTCGATCTGAATGACTTAACAAAAATGTTTCCACCCATTTTTAAGTATTAGAAATGTTTGAAATACCATATAAAAAAAAAAGGCACTATCTCTCTTGGAGAGTTAACATATTTCGTTTTTTTGTTGCATTTTTTTATCACTAATCTGTCGTATCCCAATACAGTAAGTTTGGCAATCGAATTTTCATGAGTGACCATCCACTCTGAACATTGACCATATTTTTTCCTGCACTGTTGGCAATCGAATTTTCATCGGCATTCCTGGGCATTTGGTTTGTAAATTGTAATAGAAGCCTAGATATTTTTTTTTTCTAGAATTTAGTTTCAAGATTTGTATTTTCTAATGGCTGGTGACTATTTTTTTAAAAAGTTTTGGAAACTTTGGATCCCTGAATCCCCGTGGGGATCCCCGTTCCCCGTTTGGAGCGGGGATGAAGGGTAAAAATAAATCCCCGATGGGGATTGGGGCAGGGATGGGGATGAGTTTGGGTTCGGGGATCGGGGACGGGGATAGGGATATCCACTCCCGACCCTTCCCGTTGCCATCCCTACATGTGTGCTGATTGCTCAATCCGCTTCGTTAGGCACAAGCATGCACTAAAGGAACTCTATTTGAACTTAATTTAAAAAAAAAATTATTTCCATATAAATCAATTTTGATAGGAGGAGTGGTCAACATATAATTTCGTAATTCATTTTAATTATGTTTAGAATGCGTTGTGTCGTACCTTCAAGCCCTAGTCCTTCTATAAATCCCCAATCTGACCATAACAATTCACAATAGAAAAAAGCTCCCGAAGAAAGCTCCGTGCGGCGACAAGAAGAGGTCAGTTTTCCTCTCTCTCTCTCTCTCTGTGCGTTCTTCTTTGTTAGTAACTGTTCATGGCTAGTGCAATGTACGGGAAGGTAGAGAGAGAAACGGGCAAGGTAGTTGTTGTGGATGGTGATTATAGTGATGATGATGATGATAGAGGTCATAATAAGAGGATAAGATGTAGTTGTAGCAGTGAAAACGATGATGGGTATACCACGAAACGCAGTAGGAGTACTGTATCGTTTCAAGGAGGACGGGTTTTCATTCCCCCTTACAACTTAGCCCTAATGTCGAACGATGCGGAGGCCGACGAGACCAGCCTTCATTACCAACGGTTGACATGGGATGCCCTCAGAAAGAGCATTAACGGGTTGGTCAATAAGGTGAACGCAACAAACATCAAGAACATAATCCCCGAACTCTTCGCGGAGAATTTGATTCGCGGCAGAGGTCTGTTTTGTCGATCGTGCATCAAGTCCCAGATGGCCTCCCCCGGATTCACAGACGTGTTTGCTGCATTGGTTGCCGTGGTTAATACCAAGTTTCCGCAAGTGGGTCATCTCATGTCGAGGAGGATAATTTTGCAGCTCAAGCGAGCTTACAAACGCAATGACAAGGTTCAGTTATTAGCGGCTGTTAAATTCGTAGCGCATCTTGTGAACCAGCGGGTGGTCCATGAGCTTGTGGCTTTGGAGCTGCTCGCGCTTTTGTTGGAGAGACCTACTGATGACAGTGTGGAGGTGGCAGTGGGGTTCGTGACCGAATGTGGCTCGATTCTTGTAGACCTTTGCTCCCGAGGGTTGGATGGTGTGTTTGAGCGTTTTCGTGGGATTCTTCACGAAGGAGAGATAGGCAGAAGAGTTCAGTTTTTGATTGAAGGTTTATTTGCAAGAAGGAAAGCCAAATTCCAGGGGTACCCAGCTGTTCGTAAAGAGTTGGACCTTGTTGAGCAAGATGATCAGCTAACTCATGAAATATCTCTTCAGGAGGAGGAATTGGACCCCGAGAATGGTTTAGATGTTTTCAAACAGGTTCCGCAATTTGTAAAGGAGGAGAAACGATACGAGGAAGTGATAAAGACCATACTTGGTGATGAGTCTGGAGATGTAGCAGATTCAGATGCAGGCTCAGAAGATGAGGATGATGAAGAATCTGATGAAGAGGACGACGAGATGAAAATAAACGATGAGACAGAGACAAATCTGGTTAACCTCCGGAGAACAATTTATCTAACAATTATGTCTAGTGTTGATTTTGAGGAAGCTGGCCACAAACTATTGGAAATTAAACTCGAGCCGGATCAAGAGATGGAACTCTGCATCATGCTTTTGGAATGCTGCAGTCATGAGAGAACCTATTTGCGGTATTATGGCCTTCTGGGGCAGTGGTTCTGCATGATCAACAAGATCCACCAGGACAATTTTGAGAAGTGCTTTGTGAAACTGTATAGTAATATTCATCGCCTTGAGACTAATGAGCTACGTAACGTGGCCAAGTTTTTTGCCCATTTACTTGGCACAGATGCTCTTCCTTGGCACGTTTTAGCTTATATACGGTTGACTGAAGAGGACACTACCTCATCTTCCCGTATTTTCCTTAAGATCCTCTTTCAGGAATTGTCAGAGCACCTTGGGATTCGCTTGTTAAATGAACATCTTTATGATCCCACAATGCAAGACACTTTTGAGTCGATATTCCCTAAGGATAATCCCAACAGTGCCAGATTTGCCATCAACTTCTTCACAGCTGTGGGCCTTGGTGGCATTACGGAGAGCTTGCGAGAATACATGAAGAGCGTCCCATGTGTTATCATGCAGTAATTTGTAGATTACAGTGCCAATCTGATACTAATAAGGTGAAGCTCTGCAACTGTAGTCGCTGCTGACTTAGTGGAAGCTAGTTTATAAACTTCAATTGTTTATAACTTTTCAATGGCTTTTATGGTATCTGTAACTTTCCAATATGGGGTACATAAGGCTTTTGGAAATTCTATTGGTTACATCGTATGTTAGGGCTGCCTTTAGTAGCATTTAGGCAATCTGTGGATTTTACCCAAGTAACGTGTATAACTTCATTGGACTTCACAAAGCAATACTAGTGGTCCTTATTTTGAAATAGTTTCAATTTCATTTCCTTCTTGTACGTGGTTATTTGTTCTCCAGAACTGGCGTATTTCATAAAATATTTCCCACTTTTGAGGAATTTCTCATTGGAGAAAAAACGATAAGGAGTTCTTGAGAAAAATTTCCGAAGAGTAGGAATCATACGTTTTGTTGAGTACTTGAGTTCTTTCAACTGATAATTCATTTAAGTGGACATTGATTGTCGGAGGATTGAACTGCATTTGTCTCTTTGTTCTTTTTCAGAATCATGCTAGGGTTAATTTTTTTCGTGGTTTTAATCATTTATTTACCAATATCAGATCATTTCAAATTTAAATGAATGATTAACTCAGCAGGCCTTTACCAGGTGAGGGGTTCAGATAAAAAAGATGGGTCTCAGGGTTCAAACTAATGGCAGGTGTAGTGACTTGGGGTCACAAAACTGATCCCTGGTCTCATTTTTCTCAGTGAGAGTAATTCTGTGACTCGATCTCCCATCGCAACATGAAAATATATGTCAACACATTAGACTAACACCTTCAAAGTTATCTATCTGCACATTTTTTTTCTGAATTGGTTATACTAAAAGGTGGTTGTGATGAGGATAGGGGTGTTAACTGTTCACTCGGCCATAAAATAATTTTTCTCTCTTTTTTGGTTGTGCCATTCGGATTTGATTCTTTGATATATTATTCTTTTCCAATGCCCTCAAGGGTTTTAAAGTATGCAGTTCCAAGATGAGCGTGCATGACTCAGGTTTGGATAGGACTAGCTTTGAAACTATGCATGGGTCTGATCATCATGGAAAATCTTTTGGCCACCAGTCTAATCCCTATCAGTTTTTACCAAACAAGGATAATCTTATTCCTGGCCAGGACTCCTCATTAGCTACGAATGATTTTTCTAGTGGGGAAAATTCGGTTTATCATGGTACTAGGCTGCGTAAGATGAGGGATAAATAGGATTGTTGGGATACAGTTTGTACTCCTATCAGAAGGGGTGGTTTGGGAGTGAGGAGGTTGAAGTTGTTTAATCAAACTCTATTGGGTAGGTGGCTGTGGAGATTTGCATGTGAAAGGAAAAGATGGTGGAGAAAGGTTGTGGTAGCTAAGTATGGATGTGGATGGGGAGATTGGTCCTCTCTTAATACTAGCTTGCCTTATGGGGGTGGGGCTCTGGAAAGGTATCATGAATGGGTGGAATGCTTTTGCAAAGAATATTCGTTTGGCAGTTGGAGATGGGAGAAGGGTGAAGTTCTGGGAGCATGTGTGGTGCGGAGATGTAAGCTTTCGAGATGCTTTTTCGAGTATCTATTCGTTGGCTCGTGACAGGGATGTACCCGTTTCTACTTGTTTTCACCTATATGAGGGAGCGATAGTATGGGATATTCGTCTTCGTAGGGATGTGCACGATTGGGAGGAGGAGGATTTGATGGTCTTGCTATCTACTGTATATAGCATCCAAGGGATAGGAGAAGGTGGTGATGAGCTGCGCTGGGTTCTATCTAAATCAGGATTCTTCTATGTGAAATCCTTTTATCAAGCGCTTAGTGGGGGTGGTGATTGTTCTTTTCCGTGGTGTGCGATGTGGAAAACTAAGGCGCCATTGAAGGTGAATTTTTTTGTGTGGTGTGGGGCCCAAGGCAATTCTTACAATTGACAATTTGATTAGAAGGCGGGAAATCATTGTCAATTGGTGTTGTACATGTAAACGGGATGCGAAGACGGTTGATCATCTGCTCATTCATTGTCCGGTGGCGTGGGAGCTTTGGACTTTGGTGCTTTCTTCCCTCACCTCACGTGGCCAATGTTCACATGTATATTTTTTACTTTGAATGTTCTTTTTACATTAGACACGGCCTCTCTGTTATGCGCCCCCCCTCTCTCTCTCTCTGTACGCAAGTATGGGATATCAACACATAATAGCATATACCTTGTCACATGAAAAAACACGTAGGAGTTTACAATGTCCTATAAGATGTTGGAATGAGATAAAGAAGTTGTCCTACAATACATTCTGTCTCCTTTGGTTATAGTACTTAGGCTCTGTTTGGCACTTCCAGAAAGGAAGAGAAAATATGCAAGAGAGATATTGAGAAGAAAGCTGAGTATTTTCTTTCGGTTGACTTTACAAGTAAATGAAAAGAACCTTGAATCAACAAGGAAAACTCTCTAAACTATCGGGATGACAATCTCACTCGAAATGATGGTTAACCAAATTGAAAACAATCGGGACAGTTTATACCCATTTTTTAATTGCGGTTGTGGTTTTGGTTAATAATTTGAAAAAATCGGCCGGTTCGGTTTTGGTTTTATACGATAACTGCATCTGCATCGTAACTAAAACCAAACCGCAATATAGTTACGAAAATACCCTTATATACATGTGTCTTTTATATGAAGTCTGAGAATGAAAGTTGGAATAGAAAATTTGGAAGATGGATTCACTAGACTATGACTTATTAATTTGTTGGCATTTGAATAATTTTATGTTCTTTTAGTGTCTGAACTCTATGTATTCATTCTGTCCTTGTCTTTATGTTTGGAAGAGGAATTTAATATTGACATTGTTCTGAACTGTAATTTTGTCTGTGCTTGGAAGATTGATGCACTTTGTGTTAATTTCATTTACAATTAATTTGCGTTGTTCTTAAATTTTTTTCCTTGTCTCTTTCTTCTGGTTGATTAAGTTCGAGTGATTAAAAATGTTGACCACCAGTTTCGGTAAAAAAATGAACCGAATTGATAACCGACGGTTTATGTTATGATTTAGATAAAAAGAAAACCTCGGTTTTAGGTATAAAATCCGATTGGTTTTACAAACAGTCGAACCAAACCGTACTTGCCTCTACTATACTAGTAGTACCGAACAGGTAAGACCGAAAGATTCTTAATTTTCCTTTGCTTTCTACTTCTTCTTTCCTGGCCCCGATTGGATGTTGTATTGGAGGGGTGTATTACCTCATACACCTGTATAAGGACTTGACATGACGTTTTCTGCGCCGTTTGGATGCCATTTGTGTGGGTGTATTATCTAATCCCCCTCTTCCCATATCCAGGCTAATCCCCCTTCCGGGGATAAATTATGGACACCCCTGGTAGCAATAAATTATCCGGCTGAATACACCCGGAATTTTGACCATTCTACCCTTCCTCATCCCCCTCTTCATCTGCCTCTTTTACACACAGAGACACACACACGCAGAGAGAGGGAGAGAGACGATTACAGTGAGAGATTGAGCAGAGCGCCGGAGAGACAGCATGCCGTCGTCGGAGATTACATCACCGGAGAGAGTATGACGTTGTCGGGTTCTTCGTCGCCGGACGGATGAGGCAGCAGAGGGGTTCTTCGTCGCCGGGCGGATGACTCACAGATCTGAAGAAGAAAAAGAGATCGAAATGTATTGTTGTTGATAACAATAATGAGAAAATTATCAGGTGCTTTGCACCTAGGAAATCAAGGCAATCCAATGGTATTGTGAAAAAATTATCCAGTGCTTTGCACCTAAAAAACGATTTTTTTATTTTTTTAACTATCAAATTAATTAATATATTAGTTAAGGAATTTATTATTAGTTAATAGTGAAAAAATATTTAATTGTATTGGATTTTGTAATTATATATTTAATCTAATCAATAATTTAATTTAACACTACACAAGGGTAAATAAGTCATTTGATAGCTTTTTACATCATATATCTTTCTTTATACACCCAATTTAACCTTCATCCAAACCAAGTATTAATTTATCCCATTTCTCTAATACATCATCCAAACCATCTACTTTTTAATACACTCTCTATAAATGTCACATCAATGTGGACCCTCCCGTCTTAACTAATACACCGTACTATCTTATACCCCCTTCATAAATAATACACCCAAAACTTATACGGCATTCAATCGGACCCTAGTTTTTCCGAATAGAGTCCGTACCTTGAGATAGATGTCCTGAGAATTTTGAGGCATTTTGTGAGCTAATAATGGGTTGGGCTGATTCTCTTGATCTATTGACAGCAACCCACTAGAGGAAATGTAAAAGTTGGATCATTTTCTCTTGTCATACGAGAAAAGCTTCTTTATGGAGCTTTCCATAAAGAAAGTTTACGGAATTCAATCTCAGTCGTTCAAAAGTGTATTGGATGATACGGATTGAAAACAATTTATTACCGTGAATAGATTATCTATTAGAGGTAATGGATTGTTTTTAATCAGTACCATTCTAAACACTTTTGGACGATCGAGATCGAGCGCCTCCGTAAAGAACCGTTTTACCGCGATTCCGTGAATAAGTATGTCTCTTTTTCACAGGAGTACTAAATATACTGTTAAAACAAGGGGACCAGCATTCGGAGTTGTGGGTTTTATTCTAACTTTTAGAAAAGGGCATCAACAGTGGTGATGGTCATTATCAATTGGGTTGGAAAGAGGGGTTTGATTTTTCTGGTCAAGAACACATGCATTATGGACCACCACTTAAATTGTTAATAAAAAGAGATGTTTTAGGCTCCGTTCCAGAAATCTTCTTAAAAAATAAGCAGCTTATTTCACATTTTCAAACTCAAAAATAATGTAAATGAAAAATATTTTTTTAATTTTTTTTGCATCGTATAAAAGATCTCGATGAGATCTTTCAAATAAGATCCATATTGCATATTTTAAGATTTTAATAAACCCATAATTTTTGAACTTGAAATTGCCTTCTTAAAAAATAAGGACTTTTTCTTCGTTCTGGAACGGAGCCTTAAAGTGTCAACTTCCACATTCATTTGGCACATGATCCATCCTCTCAACATGCAATTTCTTGGACAAATGTTTCTCTGTCAAGGGTTTTGGACATATTTTAACTTAAAAAGTACTCACACGACTTACAATTCTACCGGTCCCATATAAATACTCGCCTCTGTTCCCATTTAACGATTCTTTGTTCTATGATAATTGAATAAAAAATAAATTATATTTTTAAATCGGTAATTAAATTTATATGCAATATGGATCTTTTTTGAGAGAGCTGATCAATTGATTCTATTAGATAATCTTTTCGAAATAACATATAACATTTTACATTATAAGATATAAGCAGTTGAAAAGTAGCACGAACTCTCAAAAAAAGATTGTTAAATGGGGACGGTGGGATTATTTTTAAGAGCTCATAAAAAAGTAGGTATAATGTTATTTTGCAAGAGGATCATTTGTTTGAGCGGATGCAAGTGTTTAGATAAGACTTTTTAATAATTTAGTTGTCTGAACCAGCTTACGCGCATATAATTAACTAATTTTGGGGACCCAATTCAATCATCCCTTTGCAGGAAACCAATTAAATTCACAGCAAAGTTATGTATGAAAGGGTACCAAATTAAGGAGTTGACAACTTTTCCAAGACCTTTTTTTTTTGCCAAAACTAATAACAGAGGATATTATTACGCATCAAAATCATCAAGCAGAGCTCCCATCCCTCAGTAAGGGATCAAGAATCCACACAGGAGGAGATTCGGTCCATAGACTACACCTCTCTCCAATTAAATCTCTACTAGCCAATACATGTGCTACATTATTAGTAGAGCGCCCAGAGAGAGGAAAAAAAATACAGCTTGCAAATCCCCTCCCCGAAGCTCTTACATCATTCAGCACAACACGCACCTCTTGGCTGACTTCAATTAGGCCATTAAGCATATTGATTAGAGTTTGAGAATCACTCTCAACCACCACCAGGTCCACCACCACTAAAGCCAGACCCAACTGAAGCCCCATCTGAACCCCTCTTCGCAAAGCCATCGCTTCTGCTACGACAGGACTAGAACAGCCCGCTGAAACCCCCATAGCAGCCGCAACACAAAAAAAAAAACCACCCTCCATCACTTCGAACTATAACCCCGTAACCTCCCATCGACGATTCCGATTTCCGCGACCCATCAACGTTGATCTTCACATAACCTGGTTGTGGACGCTGCCATTTCTCAGTAGCTCTTGCCGCATCCCCCATCTCTAGTGACCCCACCAGCTCCATCTGCCATGTCCCCTGCCCGATTTGCCATTTGAAATTCTCTCAAACACCCCACTGCCTTGCTATTAATTATCTCAGGCCGCAAAACTTATCACACTCATCTGTCCATGACAAAGGAATATCCAAAATACCTTCAGCATGGGACTCGTCGAATGTACGTGTAACCACTTCTTCCTTCCAAGTCTTGGTCGCCGGCGGATCAATGAGTTGATTTACAGTGAGCAACCCGTTGTCATCCACTACCACTCGTCTAGGCTTAAAATTCCCCGGAGATAGGGACCCAAGGATCAGCATATCAATATGAACCGAATTTCCATTCCCAATTGCCCATCTCATCAAGGATGGGATCAGGGGGTCTAGTGGCGGCGACCGTCACGACAAGAATTTTAAAAAATACAATTATGATATGTAAAAAAAAAAAATTATGCCTAACTTATATAGTTTCGCCATCACTAGAATTTTTTAGTATACATTTCGCTACTGCTAGAATAAAATCTTGGTTCCGTCCTTTCATCTCATGACTCCCTTCTCCAACACCCTCCGCCCTTCCATAATGCTCCGCCACACCCTCGAAGGATTGTTCCCCAATTTCGCTTCCATGAAGGAACAATCTCTGAAATGCTTAGCTTCAAGGAGGACACGGGCCACAAAACATCTAGGAGCTAGCAACCATGAGCCAGCCTCCACCTCAGCTTGGCAAGTAAATATAAGTTGTATATATGCACCAAGGCTCCGGAACCCCAATCCTCCTTTGAACTTAATAGGGAGCAATTCCCAAGTCTCACGTCTTAACTATTGGACCAACCCTTGGGATTAATTATTGGATAAGATCAACTAACAAATCAAAGGGACCTATATATCTGGTGTTTGGTTAAAATTTCTACGATCCGAATTAAACATGCATCAGTTCTCCAGTCCCACAACATGTTAAATAATCCTTCTGTTCCTAATTGAGAGTCTCTTTTGAAAATTCTAACTATTTAAGGGGACATGCAATAATTACACATGCATTCAAATTTAATGCATATTATTTTCACTATTACCCTTATATTCTACCTACTTTATAACACTTCATACACTTTTGAAAAATTACCAAATTTCTCCTTTCATTTTTGGAAAAGAACAATCTTTTTGGAACAACCCAAAATAAAATGGAATAATGGACTCTCAATTAAGAAAGAACGGAGGGAGTATAAATGAAAGAGATTGCATATTCTATATATAGTATATATCTTTCGTCTTAGAATCTCTCCTATTAAAAAAAAAAAAAAACAGGTCATTGTTGGGCTAGTGCATCTCTATGATGTTGCCAACAAAACAAAAACTAACTAATTAAATACACCAAATTTGACCTCTGTGCTACGACTACGAGGAGCCAAAGTGTCGTTTTATTCACCTGTCTCTATTTTAATTAGACCATTTATTTATTTTTTAAACCTATGGGGTCGGTTTCAAATTCTTTGTTGGACGACATTTGTGTCCAACATACGAAACAAAACATTAGGGTAATTGACGAGGTGTATTGGCGGGAGAATAATTAAATATCGTTATGATAGACGACTGGGTTACATATCGTTATACCAGACAGACAATTGAATCCACAAGAAAATGATAAACAACTCATGTATAAGGAACAAATTGAAAACTCTGAATTCATTTAGTTATTGAATTTATTCCCGAGGAGAATTATATATAGGCAGAGAAATCATAAGATCCAAATAAACACTAAAAGGTAATAAAATCATATCAAAACAAGTGGCATTACAGAAAAGAAAATTTAAAGAGTACCAAAACTTTTCTTTTAAAGAAAATATCCTACGCAACATTGCCATAACAAAACATCCCATCAATGATTCTTCCTTGTTGTTGCTTGTCAAATATTTCCATAAAATCTACGGCGATTTGTTCTACATCGATAATTATTTGTGTCTCGATAGAAGTTATGTTTTCTAAACAATGAAAATTTATGTTGTTCGAAATCAGAAGAAAAATAAAACATCCGTTGAGTGCCTAAGCAAGGACGGAACCAGGATTTGACCCTAGCAGTGGCGAAATATATATTAAAAAAATTTAGTGGTGGCGAGACTATATAAGTTGAGCATAATATTTTTTTTTACATATAATAATTGCATTTTCTAAAATTCTTGTCGTGGCGGTCGCCGCCAATAGACCCCCCCTGATCCCATCCTTGTGCCTAAGGCTCCGTTTAGTAATCGGTAATATTGTGTCGGAAATGAATTCTCGGGAAAAGTGAAGTGAGGTAAATTAAAGAAAAATGAAATCATTTTCTTGTATGTTGTCTTGACAAAAAATCTTTAAAAAAATTCAAATTCAAATTCCTTCATTTTGGAAGAAACATTTTCCTGTGTGTTATTCAGTTTTCTTTCACTAATTTTATTTGGAAAGAAAGAAAAGAAAAAGGAGTAGATATCGAAAATGAGAATCTACAATCGTTGCCTCGTGGACCAAGAAATATTAAATGGTAATGTGGTCGTAGGGCTATAAACGAACCGAGCAGCTGGTGAGCTCAGTTTGGTTGGCTTGTTTAATAAATGAGCCGAGCTCAAGCTTGAGTTTTCGGCTCGTTTACTGAACAAGAAGCTCAGCTCATTCGACAAAAGCTCGGCTCATTAAGGAAAACTTAACTCGATTAAAGAGACTCGTTTAGTAAATGACTAAATTTAGCTTGTTAAAGCTCGAGCTGAGCTCAAACTCACTGAATCTCTGTTTGACTCAGCTCGTTTATACCCCTATGTATGTGGACGGGGATTTCCGCGGAATACAAATAACTTCCCGATTTTTTCATATTTGGTGAGCATCTGGAATAACTAGTGAATTACAGTACAAGTTGTACTGCAATTGGTCCATTGTTCTTTGCGACATTAATGCTTTTTGCTGGTTGGTTCCATTATCACAAAGCTGCTCATAAATTAGCTTGAATTACAATCTAAATTACTCCTACGTCCATGGGCCATGGTTAAATTACGATTTTATCCCTCCCCAATAGCGTTGCTTTGTTGTTGCCTCGTGGGCAAGCTGGCTTTTTGAAAAAGTCAAAACCTTTGATTCCAGGTAGTCATTGTATTTGGTACAAAGCATTTGGATCCGGATCCTTTTCAAACCATGTTTTAAATCGGAGGAGACAGATGCGATCGTGACACTCTATTTGCTACAATTAATGGTTTCGATGTATTTTTAAACTCTGCTACAATTAATGGCTATTGTTATGCGCTCCTTGTGCTCAACACTTTCACTAGATTCACATTCACTCACTAAGAATGTGACTCAACGTTACGATGTGAATTCATCATGACCAACTTTTAGTTACATGACAAAAATCATGTTTGTAGTAATTAAATTAGAGATGCAATGCAATATTAAAATATAAAATTATTTATCGTGTTTATTATTCTTCACGCTATATTTTTTGTTTACAAATAGATGTCAAAATACTACTTGTTTTCACTAAAATAAAATAAAAAAATATTATTTAGACAACAAAGTTAGGGGATAGTCGTCTTGAATAGTGTGCATTTTTGGACTAAAATATCGAAAATACCGTTTAGGCACAACGTGAACTCACTATGCAAATTCTAGAAGATGCATTCTCCCCCTAACTCAGGAGTCTGAGACTAAACACAACAACACAGGATGAGCTCGTGACAGCCAAACAAGACGCAATTGGGGATGGTGCTATGAAGTGGTGTGCGCAGCATGGTGCACATCTTTAAGTCGTCGGATCGTGCATTCGACAGCTCAGAGGTGCGCAACACGGTACTGTGCACCTCACTGCATAGTATCAACCCAAAGTCCAACAAAACGGATCAGTCATATTACGGATCTATAAATAATAAGAGCATTTTGTTCACCCGTTTATAAAATGAGTCACTATTATCCACTTGTATAGAGTATAAATTGCGTATCACATCAATAATCAGAGTCGTTAATGTTACAAGGATTTGAATTCTACATAAAAAAAATTAGCTTGACCCAATATTATTAAACGCTTAATTTAATAATAATTGTATTAGTTCAAAATCTCAGCCTTAAATTTTGGATCACGAATTGAATAATTTAATCAAAACCTAATTTTTGCCGGCAAAGATTAAAAAAAAATCAAATAAGCTAATTTTTTCCAGCAAAGATAAAAAAAAATCAAATAACCTGATTCTTGTCATCAAAGACCAAAAAAAATAAATCAAGATTCACAAATTAATGACACTTTTGTACTCACCAGGTAATTCAGTGTAACTCCACACAAAAATAGATAACAATTATACAAATTTTTTAGTGGGTGGACAAAATATACCATGTTCTACTAAGTTTCTTATTTTGTAAGTACTTTTTATTTTTCGCTTTACGAGACATGTCATTCTCTCATAATACATTACTTTTAATTCAAAATATAATACTTCCTCTGAGGGTTCTTAAAAAATAAATACTTATTTGTACTTTTTAAATTTAAAAATAATTTATTTACAAAAATAAATTTTCTGATTTTTTTTACACCGTTTCAAAGAGATAATCGAGATCTATATTGCACAAAAAAAATATTTTAGTAAGTCCATTATTTTAAACTTAAAAATTATAAATAAGTACTTATTTTTTAGATAGTACTCCAATTGTTCTCTGAAGACACCTAAAAGGAAACTGTTTACCGCCCTCTTTTTTCTTTTTCTTTTTTCTTTTTTCTTTTTTCCGTTCAATTCCTATTTTATATTCGGCCTAATCTTTTCCCATCTCACAAGACCCATACACGACGCATTTCTTTTTCACTTTTTCAGTCAGTCCAAACCCCCTCTCTCTCCTCTCTCTCATCATCCAGTTAAAATCTCTGAAAACTCTCTCTCTCTCTCTCTCTCTCTCCTCTGCTGCACTTCTGCCGCAACTGATTACCAGATCGACAGTTGTTTCCTTACATTCCACTCTACCTTTTCCTGCTGATCTCACCTCCGATTCCCACAGCTCACTCCGCCGCCAACTCATCAGTAAAGTTTCGTCTCTTTTTCGATCGATTCTCTCTCTCTCTCTCTCTCTCTCTCTCTCTCTCTCTCCTAAAAAAGACCTAAACCACAGGTACATTTCCTCACCGTTCTTTTTAACTGCACTTGGCGCGGTGATCGCGAAGCATTTTATTCGTTTCCGGGGGTACAGTACAGTTAATTGTTGCAGTGCCGTTGTTTTGACTGTAGGAGCGAAGATCGTGACGAATTTGGGATTTTTTTTGTGAGGTTTAAGTTGTGATTGTGAGGTGTGTGAATGAATTGATGAATGGAGGAAGTATTTTTGGTTGTGATGATGGGGGTTTTGGGAGGTTAATTGAGGTTTTTTCGTGTGCGGAGGGATAAAATGACCTCGGATGCTAACAGGACGGGCGGCCAAGGCGAGAGGGACATTGAGCAGGTACGTTTCTTCAGGGGGTTTAGAATTTATTATTCGTTAAAATGCTCGAGTTGATTTCGTTATTCGAAAGCTTTCGTATCCGTACTGGTAAGGATACACTCTGCAGTATTGGTACACAGCCTCTGTGTGTGTGTGTGTGAGAGAGAGAGAGAGAGAGAGAGAGAGAGAGAGAGAGAGAAGCACGGACATGGGTACAGACACAGACACATTATTCTGAAAGTTAGGATAGTTATAAATTGGACACCTGTTTAATATTGGAAGACAAGAGTTGTCATTATATAGTACTAGTTCATGTAGAAACCAAGAACATTATTTCTCCAAAATTAGGGTAAGGGCACAAATGATATGGACAGTATAAGGAATTAAGGATATAAGGTCACTGTTTTAGTCTTCGTGAGCTAAGCATTCATTGTAATTTTGACATATCTCAAGTTTTTCTAAAGTTTCTTTCTGATCTCCTTATGCATCCTAGTGCGTCTCCAATGTGTCTGATTAAATATTTGTGTAATTACTAATTAGAAAAGTGGGCTCGTGTTTGGGCTTGTCTGGAGTGTGTCCGACATGTGTTGCACGTGGATATCTGGGGCCAATAAACATGTTCGGGTAATCATACCATAGACGCATCAGTCGAGCTTCTTGAATAGAAGACATAGCCAACATTATCTCCCTTCTTATAGGAGAGGTAATCCCGGTGCCCAACCCACGAGACCCTGAGATGGATAGCACTCTTAGTGCTAGTTTCTACCTCTATAGTGGTGACTGTGGTGATATCTATACAAATAAGTTGAAAGCACTAGTCTTCCAAAATCCAAAATGCCTTAACAGTTAACACCATATTTGGCCTTTGGCTTCTACATTAGTATCAATTAGCCAATCAATTCATTGCACCACTTGGATTTATTTCTATTTATACACCATCATGTATCTTACCAAGTTTGACTTACTTTATTCTGCTCTTCTCATGTCCTTATGCACTTAAAGGACCACATCATGTAGAGACAAGTTTTCATTTCCCATAATGAAGACATCTTAGTTTTGTCCTTGATGGTGTTATTGGTAATTTCTTATTGGCTTGACTTTAAATTTGCCTATTGATGTCTTTTTTTATGGTCTCTGTGCCTCCTTTTTATTAACAACTTAGCCAATCTTCACCAGCTTGAGATGTCAATTCAGAACCATTTCACAAGTGATGGCAAGATAATCACTAAAATCCTTAAATGATTTAAGATTGTGGTGATGTAGTTCTTCAGAATAATGCAATTCCAAAGTGTTTTGAAGTGCGGGAAAAAAAAACTGATTTGCAGTTATTCTCAGGAATGCGTATTATTCAGAAATTGTAGTATTATATGAGGTATGTAGCATTAAAAAATGCTTGAATGATTCTTTATAGTCTTAATATAGCGGTTGAGAATAACATAATTAGGAAATCTTTTGAGTTGATCATCAAAAAAAAAAACTGTTTTGCAGTTGTTGTAGAGAATATATTAGAAAATCCATTGTACAGTGTAGGGTAGCATTAAACGTGGACAATTGTCATCTAAAACATTTATACTGAAGTATCAAAGTATCAGCATAGTTAACTCAGAAGTACGGCAACAAAACCGGAACACACTATTCCACAATTGCGATTTGTAAGGCAGGGTCTCCACGATTTTCATTTGCATGTAGTTTTATGGGCACATGGATGTGAATGCTAAATATAACAATTTTGTAAATATTTAACCTTCTAAATAAGGATATTGCATTTGTCTACGGGTATTGGGTTGTGTACGTTCGCCCGACTTTTGGTTGGATTAACATATTTTATCCTTTTTATTTGAGACAAATTACAATAGAAAAAAGTCCCAAGTGTATTTTACTCTCAGTGTGTTTACTGTACTTTTACTATTTTGTACTAGAAAATTGTTGTTGGGTTATGTCTGGTGCTTGTTGAACATATAACGAAGAGTATTCGATGTTCGGATATATGCTTAAAAGCTGGTCTATTTTTTACTTAAAGGTACGTTTGTAATGTTTAGGACGCTAATCTAGGTTTGTGCCGAGTATGAAAGAGAGATGCATATGGCTTCTTTAGCAACATATCTCTGCCACAGGTACCTAGTTTTTTATTATTTTGTTTTATTTGTTTGTTTGTTTGTGCAAGTCTGCTACAGCTACCCATGATGGATGCATTAAGTTTGTGACTTCTAATGCATCAAAAAGGGAGATAAGTGGCAAATAGGGACTTCCAACTGGGTTTTATTATACCATAACCCGTAGGGAAATGTGAAGTCTGATTTCAATGCCCTTTGCATGTTTATTGCACCCGACTTACTAACCATGTGGGTTCTAGTGTAATTTTTGAGATTGCTCTTACTTCTCATATCCTATGACTCTGCATCCGTCCCAATACTGTGAATATTTGGACGTTTTGGAGTTTTTCGAGCATTACCCTACTATTGGAAAATATAGTGGTTGCAGTCTTCATGGCAAATATGGTGATTGTGGTTAATCTAGATTTTTGGATGATCTTTACAACAGGCGATTAATGCTCTTAAGAAAGGTGCCTGTTTGCTCAAGTACGGAAGAAGAGGAAAACCAAAGTTTTGTCCATTCCGCCTTGCTAATGTAAGTTTTGTTCCTCCAATGTTTATGGATATCTATGTTGCTTTTTGTTCTTGTATCCATTATTGACGCTACCACCACTGCCAGCAACAAGATTATGTATAAAACTTAAGTTTGATGCTGCTGCTTGCGCATTACTGTTTCCATTTTCAGGTTATGAGGACATGGAGTCTTTTCAACCTTAAAATTATGAAGTCCTTGAGTCTGGAGTTCGTATAGTTACTTATGTCTGCTCATCTATAGAGTCTGAAAGACTTGTTACATACATACATACATACATATATATATATATATATATAGTTCAAATTTTGCTAATCTTTCAAATCTATGTTGAAATATCACTGTAATAGGTGCAGTACTATTGTTGTCATAAACATGAGGCGACATGTGAAATATTCAGTAGCTTATATTGTATGTTAATCAGCCGCAAGCAGCATTTTATCTGTTAAGGTCTGTGACTTTACGAACCCATCTGAGCCCTGATAACAACCCAGGACAATGTTCACGATTGCTTGCACCCCCCATGTGATGTGTCTAACACTAACCTCATGTCGCTGCTAAGTTCACTAGTTGGTCTGTATGATAGTAGAAACCAGTCTTATAGTGGTTGACCGTTATTATTGTTACCTTTCATTTGCCTAAGATAGGAACTAATCTTCATGCTGGTTAGTGATTGCATATAACCAACGTCTGTACTGTTTTTGTATCCATCCTACACTGTGTTTCTCTCTTTTGACAAGCATATTCCAACCCAGGAAATAAAAATAAATAAATATGCTAACAAGTCTTGCCTGAGCCTTCTGTTCTTCAGTCCAACTTTATTTGAATTCATTTTGTGCCTAATTGTACAATTGGACTGTTGATAATTGCCTTAACAAAATGGCATGAAACCAATATATTTGTTCATGGCAAACAACCAGCTTGTTAGAAAATTGGATGCTAGATAAATCATCATCATAGTTTGTACTTCCATTGTGACTTAAGGTATATGTATTCTTATATTTTGTCTTCTCACATATCTCTGCGTATGCTTGCTTGTAAACAACCGGCTTGTTAGAAAATTGGATGTGTGATGCATAATCATCACGTTGTGTACTTCCATTGTCACTTTACTGTATATGTATCTTATATACTTATCTCTGTGTATGCTTGTAAGCTTATTTAAAAATTGGATGCTTAGATGCATCATCCATTGCATTTTGCACTTCCACAGTCACTTTTAGTATAACAATTCATGTACTTCCACAGTCACTTTTAGCATAACAATTCTGTGTATTTGTTTTGACTATCATCCTACTCAATCATCTGGAGTATTAGTTGTGTTTTGTCAAGTCGCATCTCCCTCCTTTGATTTCACAAAACTGAAACTGGAGATTTCTCTGCAAGAAGTCTATCAGGATTAAGAACTGGTAGTGTCCCTGTATATATGTTTCGGCTATCTTCATACTGAATCATCTTCTAATGTAGGTTTGTGCTATTGTCAAGTAGCATCTCCCTCAATTTCGCACTATTGAAACTGGAGATTTCTGTTCAGGAAGTCTAAGTATTAGTAATTGGTGGTGTTACTGCTTACAGGATGAATCTGTATTAATCTGGTTCTCGGGGAAAGAAGAGAAGCATCTCAAATTAAGTCAAGTGTCCAGAATTGTTTCAGGGCAGCGCACCGTAAGTTCTTTTTCTTTGAAGAAAGCATATCTCTAAATACTTCGACAAGCATATGGGACTTGGATGATTTGTGTGCAAATTGATAATAGTTCCATTTGAGTGTATTTAAATTGCTTAAAGCTATAATTAATTGCGAGACTGATGGCGCATTGATCGTCAAGACCTAAAGTGGGCTGAGTACAGCTTTCAGATGGCTAAAATTTTTATAGTTCTCATCTTCTTGCAGTATCTAATTTGCTTTTCAAAACCCCTGTGCCTCGCCAACCTCTCTCCATTATTCTGGCCGAAATAACTAAATTTTGTGCTTCTTTTTCTGAACTCTCAATTGCTTATTAATGGCATAGTACGGAGTGATAAGAGTTAAAGTGGGCTGAGTACAGCTTTCAGATGGCTAAAATTTTTATAGTTCTCATCTTTTTGCAGTATCTAATTTGCTTTTCAAAATCCCTGTGCCTCGCCAACA